>CM053031.1:176478415-176719008 GCA_028564925.1 Lithobates sylvaticus | reverse complement strand
TCTGTGTGATGCCACTAACACACTAGAAGTCCTATGGGTGCTTCTGGAAGAAAATATAGGAGCTCTGTGTGATGCCACTAACACACTAGAAGTCCTATGGGTGCTTCTGGGAAGAAAATATAGGGAGCTCTGTGTGATGCCACTAACACACTAGAAGTCCTATGGGTGCTTCTGGAAGAAAATATAGGAGCTCTGTGTGATGCCACTAACACACTAGAAGTCCTATGGGTGCTTCTGGGAAGAAAATATAGGAGCTCTGTGTGATGCCACTAACACACTAGAAGTCCTATGGGTGCTGCTGGAAGAAAATATAGGAGCTCTGTGTGATGCCACTAACACACTAGAAGTCCTATGGGTGCTTCTGGGAAGAAAATATAGGAGCTCTGTGTGATGCCACTAACACACACTAGAAGTCCTATGGGTGCTTCTGGGAAGAAAATATAGGAGCTCTGTGTGATGCCACTAACACACTAGAAGTCCTATGGGTGCTTCTGGGAAGAAAATATAGGAGCTCTGTGTGATGCCACTAACACTAGAAGTCCTATGGGTGCTTCTGGGAAGAAAATATAGGAGCTCTGTGTGATGCCACTAACACACTAGAAGTCCTATGGGTGCTTCTGGGAAGAAAATATAGGAGCTCTGTGTGATGCCACTAACACACTAGAAGTCCTATGGGTGCTTCTGGGAAGAAAATATAGGAGCTCTGTGTGATGCCACTAACACACTAGAAGTCCTATGGGTGCTTCTGGAAGAAAATATAGGAGCTCTGTGTGATGCCACTAACACACTAGAAGTCCTATGGGTGCTTCTGGGAAGAAAATATGGGGAGCTCTGTGTGATGCCACTAACACACTAGAAGTCCTATGGTGCTTCTGGGAAGAAAATATAGGAGCTCTGTGTGATGCCACTAACACACTAGAAGTCCTATGGGTGCTTCTGGGAAGAAAATATATGAGCTCTGTGTGATGCCATAACACACTAGAAGTCCTATGGGTGCTTCTGGGAAGAAAATATAGGAGCTCTGTGTGATGCCACTAACACACTAAAGTCCTATGGTGCTTGCTGGAAGAAAATATAGGAGCTCTGTGTGATGCCACTAACACACTAGAAGTCCTATGGGTGCTTCTGGGAAGAAAATATGGAGGCTCTGTGTGATGCCACTAACACACTAGAAGTCCTATGGTGCTGCTTCTGAGAAGAAAATATAGGAGCTCTGTGTGATGCCACTAACACACTAGAAGTCCTATGGGTGCTTCTGGAAGAAAATATAGGAGCTCTGTGTGATGCCACTAACACACTAGAAGTCCTATGGGTGCTTCTGGAAGAAAATATGGAGCTCTGTGTGATGCCACTAACACACACTAGAAGTCCTATGGGTGCTCTGGAAGAAAATATAGGAGCTCTGTGTGATGCCACTAACACACTAGAAGTCCTATGGGTGCTTCTGGGAAGAAAATATAGGAGCTCTGTGTGATGCCACTAACACACTAGAAGTCCTATGGGTGCTGCTGGGAAGAAAATATAGGAGCTCTGTGTGATGCCACTAACACACTAGAAGTCCTATGGGTGCTTCTGGAAGAAAATATAGGAGCTCTGTGTGATGCCACTAACACACTAGAGTAGAAAATATATGGGCTGCTATGGGTGCTTCTGAGAAGAAAATATAGGAGCTCTGTGTGATGCCACTAACACACTAGAAGTCCTATGGGGTGCTTCTGGGAAGAAAATATAGGAGCTCTGTGTGATGCCACTAACACACTAGAAGTCCTATGGGTGCTTCTGGGAAGAAAATATAGGAGCTCTGTGTGATGCCACTAACACACTAGAAGTCCTATGGGTGCTTCTGGGAAGAAAATATAGGAGCTCTGTGTGATGCCACTAACACACTAGAAGTCCTATGGGTGCTTCTGGGAAGAAAATATAGGAGCTCTGTGTGATGCCACTAACACACTAGAAGTCCTATGGGTGCTTCTGGGAAGAAAATATAGGAGCTCTGTGTGATGCCACTAACACACTAGAAGTCCCTATGGGTGCTTCTGGGAAGAAAATATAGGAGCTCTGTGTGATGCCACTAACACACTAGAAGTCCTATGGGTGCTTCTGGGAAGAAAATATAGGAGCTCTGTGTGATGCCACTAACACACTAGAAGTCCTATGGGTGCTTCTGGAAAGAAAATATAGGAGCTCTGTGTGATGCCACTAACACACTAGAAGTCCTATGGGTGCTTCTGGGAAGAAAATATAGGAGCTCTGTGTGATGCCACTAACACACTAGAAGTCCTATGGGTGCTTCTGGGAAGAAAAAAATATAGGAGCTCTGTGTGATGCCACTAACACACTAGAAGTCCTATGGGTGCTTCTGGAAGAAAATATAGGAGCTCTGTGTGATGCCACTAACACACTAGAAGTCCTATGGGTGCTTCTGGAAGAAAATATAGGAGCTCTGTGTGATGCCACTAACACACTAGAAGTCCTATGGGTGCTTCTGGAAGAAATATAGGAGCTCTGTGTGATGCCACTAACACACTAGAAGTCCTATGGGTGCTTCTGGGAAGAAAATATAGGAGCTCTGTGTGATGCCACTAACACACTAGAAGTCCTATGGGTGCTTCTGGAAGAAAATATAGGAGCTCTGTGTGATTGCTGCCACTAACACACTAGAAGTCCTATGGGTGCTTCTGGGAAGAAAATATAGGAGCTCTGTGTGATGCCACTAACACACTAGAAGTCCTATGGGTGCTTCTGGGAAGAAAATATAGGAGCTCTGTGTGATGCCACTAACACACTAGAAGTCCTGTGGGTGCTTCTGAGAAGAAAATATAGGAGCTCTGTGTGATGCCACTAACACACTAGAAGTCCTATGGGTGCTTCTGGGAAGAAAATATAGGAGCTCTGTGTGATGCCACTAACACACTAGAAGTCCTATGGGTGCTTCTGGGAAGAAAATATAGGAGCTCTGTGTGATGCCACTAACACACTAGAAGTCCTATGGGTGCTTCTGGGAAGAAAATATAGGAGCTCTGTGTGATGCCACTAACACACTAGAAGTCCTGTGGGTGCTGCTGGAAGAAAATATAGGAGCTCTGTGTGATGCCACTAACACACTAGAAGTCCTATGGGTGCTTCTGCAAAGAAAATATAGGAGCTCTGTGTGATGCCACTAACACACTAGAAGTCCTATGGGTGCTTCTGAGAAGAAAATATAGGAGCTCTGTGTGATGCCACTAACACACTAGAAGTCCTATGGGTGCTTCTGAGAAGAAAATATAGGAGCTCTGTGTGATGCCACTAACACACTAGAAGTCCTATGGGTGCTTCTGGAGAAGAAAATATAGGAGCTCTGTGTGATGCCACTAACACACTAGAAGTCCTATGGGTGCTTCTGGGAAGAAAATATAGGAGCTCTGTGTGATGCCACTAACACACTAGAAGTCCTATGGGTGCTGCTGGAAGAAAATATAGGAGCTCTGTGTGATGCCACTAACACACTAGAAGTCCTATGGGCTTCTGGAAGAAAATTTCTGGGAAGAAAATATAGGAGCTCTGTGTGATGCCACTAACACACTAGAAGTCCTATGGGTGCTTCTGGGAAGAAAATATAGGAGCTCTGTGTGATGCCACTAACACACTAGAAGTCCTATGGGTGCTTCTGGAAGAAAATATAGGAGCTCTGTGTGATGCCACTAACACACTAGAAGTCCTATGGGTGCTTCTGGAAGAAAATATAGGAGCTCTGTGTGATGCCACTAACACACTAGAAGTCCTATGGGTGCTTCTGGAAGAAAATATAGGAGCTCTGTGTGATGCCACTAACACACTAGAAGTCCTATGGGTGCTTCTGGAAGAAAATATAGGAGCTCTGTGTGATGCCACTAACACACTAGAAGTCCTATGGGTGCTTCTGGAAGAAAATATAGGAGCTCTGTGTGATGCCACTAACACACTAGAAGTCCTGTGGTGCTGCTGCTGGAAGAAAATATAGGAGCTCTGTGTGATGCCACTAACACACTAGAAGTCCTATGGGTGCTTCTGGAAAGAAAATATAGGAGCTCTGTGTGATGCCACTAACACACTAGAAGTCCTATGGGTGCTTCTGGGAAGAAAATATAGGAGCTCTGTGTGATGCCACTAACACACTAGAAGTCCTATGGGTGCTTCTGGAAGAAAATATAGGAGCTCTGTGTTATTCCACTAACACACTAGAAGTCCTATGGGTGCTTCTGGGAAGAAAATATAGGAGCTCTGTGTGATGCCACTAACACACTAGAAGTCCTATGGGTGCTTCTGGGAAGAAAATATAGGAGCTCTGTGTGATGCCACTAACACACTAGAAGTCCTATGGGTGCTTCTGGGAAGAAAATATAGGAGCTCTGTGTGATGCCACTAACACACTAGAAGTCCTATGGGTGCTTCTGGAAGAAAATATAGGAGCTCTGTGTGATGCCACTAACACACTAGAAGTCCTATGGGTGCTTCTGGAAAGAAAATATAGGAGCTCTGTGTGATGCCACTAACACACTAGAAGTCCTATGGGTGCTTCTGGAAGAAAATATAGGAGCTCTGTGTGATGCCACTAACACACTAGAAGTCCTATGGGTGCTTCTGGAAGAAAATATAGGAGCTCTGTGTGATGCCACTAACACACTAGAAGTCCTATGGGTGCTTCTGGGAAGAAAATATAGGAGCTCTGTGTGATGCCACTAACACACTACAAGTCCTATGGGTGCTTCTGGGAAGAAAATATAGGAGCTCTGTGTGATGCCACTAAGTCCTAGAAGTCCTATGGGTGCTTCTGGGAAGAAAATATAGGAGCTCTGTGTGATGCCACTAACACACTAGAAGTCCTATGGGTGCTTCTGGGAAGAAAATATAGGAGCTCTGTGTGATGCCACTAACACACTAGAAGTCCTATGGGTGCTTCTGGAAGAAAATATAGGAGCTCTGTGTGATGCCACTAACACACTAGAAGTCCTATGGGTGCTTCTGGGAAGAAAATATAGGAGCTCTGTGTGATGCCACTAACACACTAGAAGTCCTAAGGGTGCTTCTGGGAAGAAAATATAGGAGCTCTGTGTGATGCCACTAACACACTAGAAGTCCTATGGGTGCTTCTGGGAAGAAAATATAGGAACTCTGTGTGATGCCACTAACACAGTCGAAGTCCTATGGGTGCTTCTGGAAGAAAATATAGGAGCTCTGTGTGATGCCACTAACACACTAGAAGTCCTATGGGTGCTTCTGGGAAGAAAATATAGGAACTCTGTGTGATGCCACTAACACAGTAGAAGTCCTATGGGTGCTTCTGGGAAGAAAATATAGGAGCTCTGTGTGATGCCACTAACACACTAGAAGTCCTATGGGTGCTTCTGGGAAGAAAATATAGGAACTCTGTGTGATGCCACTAACACAGTAGAAGTCCTATGGGTGCTTCTGGGAAGAAAATATAGGAACTCTGTGTGATGCCACTAACACACTAGAAGTCCTATGGGTGCTGCTGGGAAGAAAATATAGGAGCTCTGTGTGATGCCACTAACACACTAGAAGTCCTATGGGTGCTTCTGGGAAGAAAATATAGGAGCTCTGTGTGATGCCACTAACACACTAGAAGTCCTATGGGTGCTTCTGGGAAGAAAATATAGGAACTCTGTGTGATGCCACTAACACAGTAGAAGTCCTATGGGTGCTTCTGGGAAGAAAATATAGGAACTCTGTGTGATGCCACTAACACAGTAGAAGTCCTATGGGTGCTTCTGGGAAGAAAAATATAGGAACTCTGTGTGATGCCACTAACACAGTAGAAGTCCTATGGGTGCTTCTGGGAAGAAAATATAGGAACTCTGTGTGATGCCACTAACACACTAGAAGTCCTATGGGTGGGTGCTTCTGGGAAGAAAATATAGGAACTCTGTGTGATGCCACTAACACAGTAGAAGTCCTATGGGTGCTTCTGGGAAGAAAATATAGGAACTCTGTGTGATGCCACTAACACAGTAGAAGTCCTATGGGTGCTTCTGGGAAGAAAATATAGGAACTCTGTGTGATGCCACTAACACACTAGAAGTCCTATGGGTGCTTCTGGGAAGAAAATATAGGAACTCTGTGTGATGCCACTAACACAGTAGAAGTCCTATGGGTGCTTCTGGGAAGAAAATATAGGAACTCTGTGTGATGCCACTAACACACTAGAAGTCCTATGGGTGCTTCTGGGAAGAAAATATAGGAACTCTGTGTGATGCCACTAACACAGTAGAAGTCCTATGGGTGCTTCTGGAAGAAAATATAGGAGCTCTGTGTGATGCCACTAACACAGTAGAAGTCCTATGGGTGCTTCTGGGAAGAAAATATAGGAACTCTGTGTGATGCCACTAACACACTAGAAGTCCTATGGGTGCTTCTGGGAAGAAAATATAGGAGCTCTGTGTGATGCCACTAACACACTAGAAGTCCTATTGGTGCTTCTGGGAAGAACATATAGGAACTCTGTGTGATGCCACTAACACAGTACAAGTCCTATGGGTGCTTCTGGAAGAAAATATAGGAACTCTGTGTGATGCCACTAAGACAGTAGAAGTCCTATGGGTGCTTCTGGGAAGAAAATATAGGACTCTGTGTGATGCCACTAACACAGTAGAAGTCCTATGGGTGCTTCTGGGAAGAAAATATAGGACTCTGTGTGATGCCACTAACACACTAGAAGTCCTATGGTGCTTCTGGGAAGAAAATATAGGAACTCTGTATGATGCCACTAACACACTAGAAGTCCTATGGGTGCTTCTGGAAGAAAATATAGGAACTCTGTGTGATGCCACTAACACAGTAGAAGTCCTATGGGTGCTTCTGGGAAGAAAATATAGGAACTCTGTGTGATGCCACTAACACACTAGAAGTCCTATGGGTGCTTCTGGGAAGAAAATATAGGAACTCTGTGTGATGTCACTAACACAGTAGAAGTCCTATGGGTGCTTCTGGGAAGAAAATATAGGAACTCTGTGTGATGCCACTAACACAGTAGAAGTCCTATGGGTGCTTCTGGGAAGAAAATATAGGAGCTCTGTTTGATGCCACTAACACACTAGAAGTCCTATGGGTGCTTCTGGGAAGAAAATATAGGAACTCTGTGTGATGCCACTAACACAGTAGAAGTCCTATGGGTGCTTCTGGGAAGAAAATATAGGAACTCTGTGTGATGCCACTAACACAGTAGAAGTCCTATGGGTGCTTCTGGGAAGAAAATATAGGAACTCTGTGTGATGCCACTAACACACTAGAAGTCCTATGGGTGCTGCTGGGAAGAAAATATAGGAAGCTCTGTGTGATGCCACTAACACACTAGAAGTCCTATGGGTGCTTCTGGAAGAAAATATAGGAGCTCTGTGTGATGCCACTAACACACTAGAAGTCCTATGGGTGCTTCTGGAAGAAAATATAGGAGCTCTGTGTGATGCCACTAACACACTAGAAGTCCTGTGGGTGCTTCTGAGAAGAAAATATAGGAGCTCTGTGTGATGCCACTAACACAGTAGAAGTCCTATGGGTGCTTCTGGGAAGAAAATATAGGAGCTCTCTGTGTGATGCCACTAACACACTAGAAGTCCTATGGGTGCTTCTGGGAAGAAAATATAGGAGCTCTGTGTGATGCCACTAACACACTAGAAGTCCTATGGGTGCTTCTGGAAGAAAATATAGGAGCTCTGTGTGATGCCACTAACACACTAGAAGTCCTATGGGTGCTGCTGGGAAGAAAATATAGGAGCTCTGTGTGATGCCACTAACACACTAGAAGTCCTATGGGTGCTTCTGGAAGAAAATATAGGAGCTCTGTGTGATGCCACTAACACACTAGAAGTCCTATGGGTGCTTCTGGAAGAAAATATAGGAGCTCTGTGTGATGCCACTAACACACTAGAAGTCCTATGGGTGCTTCTGCAAAGAAAAATATAGGAGCTCTGTGTGATGCCACTAACACACTAGAAGTCATGTGGGTGCTGCTGGGAAGAAAATATAGGAGCTCTGTGTGATGCCACTAACACACTAGAAGTCCTATGGGTGCTTCTGGGAAGAAAATATGGGAGCTCTGTGTGATGCCACTAACACACTAGAAGTCCTATGGGTGCTTCTGGGAAGAAAATATGGGTGCTCTGTGTGATGCCACTAACACACTAGAAGTCCTATGGGTGCTTCTGGGAAGAAAATATATTAACTCTGTGTGATGCCACTAACACAGTACAAGTCCTATGGGTGCTTCTGGGAAGAAAATATAGGAACTCTGTGTGATGCCACTAACACACTAGAAGTCCTATGGGTGCTTCTGCAAAGAAAATATAGGAGCTCTGTGTGATGCCACTAACACAGTAGAAGTCCTATGGGTGCTTCTGGGAAGAAAATATAGGAGCTCTGTGTGATGCCACTAACACACTAGAAGTCCTATGGGTGCTTCTGCTAAGAAAATATAGGAGCTCTGTGTGATGCCACTAACACACTAGAAGTCCTATGGGTGCTGCTGGGAAGAAAATATAGGAGCTCTGTGTGATGCCACTAACACACTAGAAGTCCTGTGGGTGCTTCTGAGAAGAAAATATAGGAGCTCTGTGTGATGCCACTAACACAGTAGAAGTCCTATGGGTGCTTCTGGGAAGAAAATATAGGAGCTCTGTGTGATGCCACTAACACACTAGAAGTCCTATGGGTGCTTCTGCAAAGAAAAATATAGGAGCTCTGTGTGATGCCACTAACACACTAGAAGTCCTATGGGTGCTGCTGGGAAGAAAATATAGGAGCTCTGTGTGATGCCACTAACACACTAGAAGTCCTATGGGTGCTTCTGGAAGAAAATATAGGAGCTCTGTGTGATGCCACTAACACACTAGAAGTCCTATGGGTGCTGCTGGGAAGAAAATATAGGAGCTCTGTGTGATGCCACTAACACACTAGAAGTCCTATGGGTGCTTCTGCAAAAAAATATAGGAGCTCTGTGTGATGCCACTAACACACTAGAAGTCCTATGGGTGCTGCTGGGAAGAAAATATAGGAGCTCTGTGTGATGCCACTAACACACTAGAAGTCCTATGGGTGCTTCTGCAAAGAAAATATGGAGCTCTGTGTGATGCCACTAACACACTAGAAGTCCTATGGGTGCTTCTGGGAAGAAAATATAGGAGCTCTGTGTGATGCCACTAACACACTAGAAGTCCTATGGGTGCTTCTGGAAGAAAATATAGGAGCTCTGTGTGATGCCACTAACACACTAGAAGTCCTATGGGTGCTGCTGGGAAGAAAATATAGGAGCTCTGTGTGATGCCACTAACACACTAGAAGTCCTATGGGTGCTTCTGGAAGAAAATATGGGAGCTCTGTGTGATGCCACTAACACACTAGAAGTCCTATGGGTGCTTCTGGGAAGAAAATATGGGAGCTCTGTGTGATGCCACTAACACACTAGAAGTCCTATGGGTGCTTCTGGGAAGAAAATATATTAACTCTGTGTGATGCCACTAACACAGTACAAGTCCTATGGGTGCTCTCTGGGAAGAAAATATAGGAACTCTGTGCGATGCCACTAACACACTAGAAGTCCTATGGGTGCTTCTGCAAAGAAAATATAGGAGCTCTGTGTGATGCCACTAACACAGTACAAGTCCTATGGGTGCTTCTGGAAGAAAATATAGGAACTCTGTGTGATGCCACTAACACACTAGAAGTCCTATGGGTGCTTCTGGGAAGAAAATATAGGAACTATGTGTGATGCCACTAACACAGTACAAGTCCTATGGGTGCTTCTGGGAAGAAAATATGGGAGCTCTGTGTGATGCCACTAACACACTAGAAGTCCTATGGGTGCTTCTGGGAAGAAAATATAGGAACTCTGTGTGATGCCACTAACACAGTACAAGTCCTATGGCTGCTTCTGGGAAGAAAATATAGGAACTCTGTGTGATGCCACTAACACACTAGAAGTCCTATGGGTGCTTCTGGGAAGAAAATATAGGAACTCTGTGTGATGGCACTAACACAGTACAAGTCCTATGGGTGCTTCTGGGAAGAAAATGTAGGAACTCTGTGTGATGCCACTAACACACTAGAAGTCCTATGGGTGCTTCTGGGAAGAAAATATAGGAACTCTGTGTGATGCCACTAACACAGTACAAGTCCTATGGGTGCTTCTGGGAAGAAAATATAGGAAGCTCTGTGTGATGCCACTAACACACTAGAAGTCCTATGGGTGCTTCTGCAAAGAACATATAGGAGCTCTGTGTGATGCCACTAACACAGTACAAGTCCTATGGGTGCTTCTGGGAAGAAAATATAGGAACTCTGTGTGATGCCACTAACACACTAGAAGTCCTATGGGTGCTTCTGGGAAGAAAATATAGGAACTCTGTGTGATGCCACTAACACAGTACAAGTCCTATAGGTGCTTCTGGGAAGAAAATATGGGAGCTCTATGTGATGCCACTAACACACTAGAAGTCCTATGGGTGCTTCTGGGAAGAAAATATAGGAACTCTGTGTGATGCCACTAACACAGTAGAAGTCCTATGGGTGCTTCTGGGAAGAAAATATAGGAACTCTGTGTGATGCCACTAACACAGTACAAGTCCTATGGTGCTTCTGGGAAGAAAATATAGGAACTCTGTGTGATGCCACTAACACACTAGAAGTCCTATGGGTGCTTCTGGGAAGAAAATATAGGAACTCTGTGTGATGTCACTAACACAGTACAAGTCCTATGGGTGCTTCTGGGAAGAAAATATAGGAACTCTGTGTGATGCCACTAACACAGTTGAAGTCCTATGGGTGCTTCTGGGAAGAAAATATAGGAGCTCTGTTTGCTGCCACTAACACACTAGAAGTCCTATGGGTGCTTCTGGAAGAAAATATAGGAACTCTGTGTGATGCCACTAACACAGTACAAGTCCTATGGGTGCTTCTGGGAAGAAAATATAGGAACTCTGTGTGATGACACTAACACAGTACAAGTCCTATGGGTGCTTCTGGGAAGAAAATATAGGAACTCTGTGTGATGCCACTAACACACTAGAAGTCCTGTGGGTGCTGCTGAGAAGAAAATATAGGAGCTCTGTGTGATGCCACTAACACACTAGAAGTCCTATGGGTGCTTCTGCAAAGAAAATATAGGAGCTCTGTGTGATGCCACTAACACACTAGAAGTCCTGTGGGTGCTGCTGAGAAGAAAATATAGGAGCTCTGTGTGATGCCACTAACACACTAGAAGTCCTATGGGTGCTTCTGAGAAGAAAATATAGGAGCTCTGTGTGATGCCACTAACACAGTACAAGTCCTATGGGTGCTTCTGGGAAGAAAATATAGGAGCTCTGTGTGATGCCACTAACACACTAGAAGTCCTATGGGTGCTTCTGCAAAGAAAATATAGGAGCTCTGTGTGATGCCACTAACACACTAGAAGTCCTGTGGGTGCTGCTGAGAAGAAAATATAGGAGCTCTGTGTGATGCCACTAACACACTAGAAGTCCTGTGGGTGCTTCTGAGAAGAAAATATAGGAGCTCTGTGTGATGCCACTAACACAGTACAAGTCCTATTGGTGCTTCTGGGAAGAAAATATAGGAGCTGTGTGTGATGCCACTAACACACTAGAAGTCCTATGGGTGCTTCTGCAAAGAAAATATAGGAGCTCTGTGTGATGCCACTAACACACTAGAAGTCCTGTGGGTGCTGCTGAGAAGAAAATATAGGAGCTCTGTGTGATGCCACTAACACACTAGAAGTCCTATGGGTGCTTCTGCAAAGAAAATATAGGAGCTCTGTGTGATGCCACTAACACACTAGAAGTCCTGTGGGTGCTGCTGAGAAGAAAATATAGGAGCTCTGTGTGATGCCACTAACACACTAGAAGTCCTATGGGTGCTTCTGGAAGAAAATATAGGAGCTCTGTGTGATGCCACTAACACACTAGAAGTCCTGTGGGTGCTGCTGGGAAGAAAATATAGGAGCTCTGTGTGATGCCACTAACACACTAGAAGTCCTATGGGTGCTTCTGCAAAGAAAATATGGGAGCTCTGTGTGATGCCACTAACACACTAGAAGTCCTATGGGTGCTTCTGGGAAGAAAATATGGGAGCTCTGTGTGATGCCACTAACACACTAGAAGTCCTATGGGTGCTTCTGGGAAGAAAATATATTAACTCTGTGTGATGCCACTAACACAGTACAAGTCCTATGGGTGCTTCTGGGAAGAAAATATAGGAACTCTGTGTGATGCCACTAACACACTAGAAGTCCTATGGGTGCTTCTGCAAAGAAAATATAGGAGCTCTGTGTGATGCCACTAACACAGTACAAGTCCTATGGGTGCTTCTGGGAAGAAAATATAGGAGCTCTGTGTGATGCCACTAACACACTAGAAGTCCTATGGGTGCTTCTGGGAAGAAAATATAGGAGCTCTGTGTGATGCCACTAACACACTAGAAGTCCTATGGGTGCTTCTGCAAAGAAAATATAGGAGCTCTGTGTGATGCCACTAACACACTAGAAGTCCTGTGGGTGCTGCTGAGAAGAAAATATAGGAGCTCTGTGTGATGCCACTAACACACTAGAAGTCCTGTGGGTGCTGCTGAGAAGAAAATATAGGAGCTCTGTGTGATGCCACTAACACAGTACAAGTCCTATGGGTGCTTCTGGGAAGAAAATATAGGAGCTGTGTGTGATGCCACTAACACACTAGAAGTCCTATGGGTGCTTCTGCAAAGAAAATATAGGAGCTCTGTGTGATGCCACTAACACACTAGAAGTCCTGTGGGTGCCGCTGAGAAGAAAATATAGGAGCTCTGTGTGATGCCACTAACACACTAGAAGTCCTATGGGTGCTTCTGCAAAGAAAATATAGGAGCTCTGTGTGATGCCACTAACACACTAGAAGTCCTGTGGGTGCTGCTGAGAAGAAAATATAGGAGCTCTGTGTGATGCCACTAACACACTAGAAGTCCTATGGGTGCTTCTGCAAAGAAAATATAGGAGCTCTGTGTGATGCCACTAACACACTAGAAGTCCTGTGGGTGCTGCTGGGAAGAAAATATAGGAGCTCTGTGTGATGCCACTAACACACTAGAAGTCCTATGGGTGCTTCTGCAAAGAAAATATGGGAGCTCTGTGTGATGCCACTAACACACTAGAAGTCCTATGGGTGCTTCTGCAAAGAAAATATGGGAGCTCTGTGTGATGCCACTAACACACTAGAAGTCCTATGGGTGCTTCTGGGAAGAAAATATGGGAGCTCTGTGTGATGCCACTAACACACTAGAAGTCCTATGGGTGCTTCTGGGAAGAAAATATATTAACTCTGTGTGATGCCACTAACACAGTACAAGTCCTATGGGTGCTTCTGGGAAGAAAATATAGGAACTCTGTGCGATGCCACTAACACACTAGAAGTCCTATGGGTGCTTCTGCAAAGAAAATATAGGAGCTCTGTGTGATGCCACTAACACAGTACAAGTCCTATGGGTGCTTCTGGGAAGAAAATATAGGAACTCTGTGTGATGCCACTAACACAGTACAAGTCCTATGGGTGCTTCTGGGAAGAAAATATGGGAGCTCTGTGTGATGCCACTAACACACTAGAAGTCCTATGGATGCTTCTGGGAAGAAAATATAGGAACTCTGTGTGATGCCACTAACACAGTAGAAGTCCTATGGGTGCTTCTGGGAGTAAAATATGGGAGCTCTGTGTGATGCCACTAACACTTTAGAAGTCCTATGGGTGCTTCTGGGAAGAAAATATGGGAGCTCTGTGTGATGCCACTAACACACTAGAAGTCCTATGGGTGCTTCTGGGAAGAAAATATAGGAACTCTGTGTGATGCCACTAACACACTAGAAGTCCTATGGGTGCTTCTGGGAAGAAAATATAGGAACTCTGTGTGATGCCACTAACACACTAGAAGTCCTATGGGTGCTTCTGGGAAGAAAATATAGGAACTCTGTGTGATGCCACTAACACAGTACAAGTCCTATGGGTGCTTCTGGGAAGAAAATATAGGAACTCTGTGTGATGCCACTAACACAGTACAAGTCCTATGGGTGCTTCTGGGAAGAAAATATAGGAACTCTGTGTGATGCCACTAACACACTAGAAGTCCTATGGGTGCTTCTGGGAAGAAAATATAGGAACTCTGTGTGATGCCACTAACACAGTACAAGTCCTATGGGTGCTTCTGGGAAGAAAATATAGGAACTCTGTGTGATGCCACTAACACAGTACAAGTCCTATGGGTGCTTCTGGGAAGAAAATATAGGAACTCTGTGTGATGCCACTAACACACTAGAAGTCCTATGGGTGCTTCTGGGAAGAAAATATAGGAACTCTGTGTGATGGCACTAACACAGTACAAGTCCTATGGGTGCTTCTGGGAAGAAAATGTAGGAACTCTGTGTGATGCCACTAACACACTAGAAGTCCTATGGGTGCTTCTGGGAAGAAAATATAGGAACTCTGTGTGATGCCACTAACACAGTACAAGTCCTATGGGTGCTTCTGGGAAGAAAATATCTCTGTGTGATGCCACTAACACACTAGAAGTCCTATGGGTGCTTCTGGGAAGAAAATATAGGAGCTCTGTGTGATGCCACTAACACACTACAAGTCCTATGGGTGCTTCTGGAAGAAAATATAGGAACTCTGTGTGATGCCACTAACACACTAGAAGTCCTATGGGTGCTTCTGGGAAGAAAATATAGGAACTCTGTGTGATGCCACTAACACAGTACAAGTCCTATGGGTGCTTCTGGGAAGAAAATATGGGAGCTCTGTGTGATGCCACTAACACACTAGAAGTCCTATGGGTGCTTCTGGGAAGAAAATATAGGAACTCTGTGTGATGCCACTAACACAGAACAAGTCCTATGGGTGCTTCTGGGAAGAAAATATAGGAACTCTGTGTGATGCCACTAACACAGTACAAGTCCTATGGGTGCTTCTGGGAAGAAAATATAGGAACTCTGTGTGATGCCACTAACACAGTACAAGTCCTATGGGTGCTTCTGGGAAGAAAATATAGGAACTCTGTGTGATGCCACTAACACAGTACAAGTCCTATGGGTGCTTCTGGGAAGAAAATATAGGAACTCTGTGTGATGCCACTAACACAGTACAAGTCCTATGGGTGCTTCTGGGAAGAAAATATAGGAACTCTGTGTGATGCCACTAACACACTAGAAGTCATGTGGGTGCTGCTGAGAAGAAAATATAGGAGCTCTGTGTGATGCCACTAACACACAATTGAAGTCCTATGGGTGCTTCTGCAAAGAAAATATAGGAGCTCTGTGTGATGCCACTAACACACTAGAAGTCCTGTGGGTGCTGCTGAGAAGAAAATATAGGAGCTCTGTGTGATGCCACTAACACACTAGAAGTCTTATGGGTGCTTCTGCAAAGAAAATATAGGAGCTCTGTGTGATGCCACTAACACAGTACAAGTCCTATGGGTGCTTCTGGGAAGAAAATATAGGAACTCTGTGTGATGCCACTAACACACTAGAAGTCCTATGGGTGCTTTTGGGGTGCAATGCTGTGCTAACAGCACTGCGGTTGGTACTACTGAAATACTGTACTAACAGTAAAACACGCACCAGACTAATCCCCAGCAGCAGCTAAAAACACACTAACCAGCAGCAATGGACGATCAGGTAGCAATGGTTTAGCAAATAAATAGCCAATGGTTTAGCAAAGTAGAGCAAATCTTTCTATCTGAATGAATCTAGCAAAGACACAGAATCAGCCTGATCTCTCCTAAAGCCGGAACTCATGTGACCGGCGCCGACGGCGTGGCGGCCTTTTAAATGGTGGGGCGTGTACTAAAGCCCCTGAGCTGTAATTGGCTACAGGCGTCCTGCCTGTAGCCAATTATCGCTCTCCGAGTTTCCGGCGCTGTGATTGGCCAAGCATGCGGGGTCACAGTGCATGCTTGGCCAATCATCAGCCAGCAATGCACTGCGCCGGCCGTGCCGGCCGCAATGCATTGCGGGGCCGCTCGCATCACACGAATGTGATGCGAGCGGCCAAAATAGTTCTGGGCTCGCCGAGCGAGCGAACGCCCGGTGCTCGATGCGAACATGGGTTCGCATCGAGCACCGGGCCCATCCCTAGTTGCCACGTTGAGGTACTTGGCGACAGGGAGAAGCCTGCAGGACCTCAAGTTCTCGACAGGCATCTCCCCCCAGGCTCTGGGGATCATTATTCCAGAGACCTGTTCTGCCACCATCCAGGTCCTGCAGAAGGACTATATGAGGGTAAGTTTTATTCTTTAACATCACATTCTATGTATTCACTGTTTGCTAATGTATTTTATTTATTTTCTCGTTCCCTAATTACCAGGATTTCAATATGCTGTAATATGCTGCAATATGCTGTAATATGCTGTGCCCCTTTGTCTTCATGCATGTTGGATTTTTGTATGCTCCTTTTTTGTCCTTCATGCATCTTTGCCTTCACTAACCCCCCCAGCATGCTACCTGGGGCCCATATATACTAGGGCTGTTGAAATTAATCATAGCATCGATGCATCGCCAATCAACCATACACGATGTGGCATCGATGCTATGACTGGAATAATCAATCTTTAGATGACGTCATCCTCGCTCTGCGTTAAGCCCCGCCTCCGCAACTGAACGGAGCCGAAAGCCGCCGAAGAGCCGTGGGAGTAAGCCGCGCCGGCTTTTCCCGCTTCCTGAGTCCCACTGATGTCACCCCCTGCGTCGCGCTGTCTGCACGTTGGCGGGGACATGGAGCGGTGTTCGAAACTGCTGCTGCTAAGAGTGGCAGCGGCGGCCGGCTTGTGGAGCACGGAGCGCGGAGGAGGAGAGTGGAGGTGGCATGTACAGCCAGGTGTGACGGATGAGGCAGAGCCAGGTGAGTGGGCCGCGGGGAGGACACCTAGTGGGGTAAGGGAGATGCCAGACTGTGCTAGCCAAGCTGACCAATACCCCGCCCCTCTCACCACATAATACTGTTTAATTACCATAGCGCTCCCCTGCCTAGTGTCACCACGGACCAATTCCCATCTCTATCGACCAGCATCCACACAGTCCTCTGCTCTCCCCCCATCTCTACACAGTAAGCATGCAGATAGGGCAATAAAAAACTAAAAATGGTGTGCAGTGCTTTGTGGTAAATTGTACAAAGGAGTCTCATTAAGTAGTGAATAAATATAGTCCTGAAATATATAAATCTGTGATCTGATTGAAAGAAATCTTTTGTGTATTCAAAGTAATCCCAGTGCTGAGTGTGCTGTGTTCAAATAATTCACCAGAAATCAGGAATGATTTGAACACAGCACACTCAGCACTGGCATTACTTTGAATACACAAAAGATTTCTTTCAATCAGATCACAGATTTATATATTTCAGGACTATATTTATTCACTACTTAATGAGAATCCTTTGTACAATTTACCACAAAGCACTGCACACCATTTTTAGTTTTTTATTGCCCTATCTGCATGCTTAATGTGTAGAGATGGGGGGAGAGCAGAGGACTGTGTGGATGCTGGTCGATAGAGATGAGAATTGGTCCGTGGTGACACTAGGCAGGGGAGCGCTATGGTAATTAAACAGTATTATGTGGTGAGGGGGGCAGGGTATTGGTCAGCTTGGCTAGCACAGTCTGGCACCTCCCTTACCATGTCCAGCAGGTTTGCAGTCTCTGACCATCCCCTGTATCATGTTTGCAGTCTCTAACCATCCCCTGTATCACGCCTGCAGTCTCTGACCATCCCCTGTATCACGCCTGCAGTCTCTGACCATCCCCTGTATCACGCCTGCAGTCTCTGACCATCCCCTGTATCAGGCCTGCAGTCTCTGACCATCCCCTGTATCAT
Source organism: Lithobates sylvaticus (assembly GCA_028564925.1). NCBI lineage: Eukaryota > Metazoa > Chordata > Amphibia > Anura > Ranidae > Lithobates > Lithobates sylvaticus. Next base: position 176,701,157 of record CM053031.1, on the reverse strand, counting down.
GCCTGCAGTCTCTGACCATCCCCTGTATCATGCCTGCAGTCTCTGACCATCCCCTGTATCATGCCTGCAGTCTCTTACTATCCCCTGTATCATGCCTGCAGTCTCTGACCATCCCCTGTATCCTGCCTGCAGTCTCTGACCATCCCCTGTATCACGTCTGCAGTCTCTGACCATCTTCTGTATCACATCTGCAGTCTCTTACCATCTTCTGTAGTCATTTGTGGGGCAGTCTGGAGCTCATCTTTAAGTTGTCTGCTGTGTTTACACTTTGCTACATGCAGGTAGTGTTGTCTTTTTTTTAAGAACAGATAAAATTTAGAAAATGTAGTTCTTCTGACCGGTTGAAATTTTTGGATGAAAACCATGCGCAGTAATTGTGATGCATCGTGATGCATCGTGTAATCGAATCGAATCGAATCGTGGACCGGATAATCGTAATCGAATCGAATCGTGAGGCAAGTGAAGATGCGCACCCCTAATATATACCTATAGTCTAGTTACTTTACAATGTATTTTGTCAGCTCCATTGTAATGCTTTACCCTAAACACCCCCTAAAATGTGTACAAATGTTATAGTTGTCCTTAAATTCCTTCAGAGTGCCTGAGGCTTTGTTTTGTTGTGCCCCAAATCTTTTTTGAACCCCCCCTCCCCCAACTGCTCAGTCAGCTGATACCAATCCTCTATGTGCTGACTTTGCCAAACCCAATACACACTATACCTACCTCTATAGTGGTCATATTTATGGATGAATTTTTCCAAGCATGTAGTACCAGGGCCTGCCTCAATACTTTCAAATGCTACTGTTTTCATTTTTCAACTCCTATTATTATTGTGATAGGTAATAGCAGAATCCAAAAATGTGCTTCCATTTTCCTTTTTTTTTACCTGTCCAGTGGGCTGCCAATAGTGTAATTAAGGAGGAGCTGGCCAAACTATCACACATTACTTTGTTACTCCATTACGTAGTGGAGAGGGTGGTTATCTGTCCAAAACATACCTCCCCCCCTAAAATATTTACAAGTGGCCATCAGAGGGGGGAGGAATCTGATAAGTGGACCTTATATTTTAGCCTTTAAATACTACAAGAAATGTTATACTGATGTTTGCCAACAATGTTTGTGTAGAATCTGCTTGTAATGTTTATTATCAAATGTACTAATTATATTTTTCTTGTTTAACTCCACAGTTTCCTTCCACGCCACAGGAATGGCAGATTTTGGCCTCCCAGTTTGCCCAGCGGTGGGATTTCCCGAACTGCGGAGGGGCAATCGATGGGAAGCACGTCCACATCGTCCCACTACCCCATTCGGGGTCATACTATTTCAACTATAAGGGGTTCAATAGTATCGTGTTGATGGCGGTGGTGTCGGCGACCTATGAGTTCCTATATGTGGACGTGGGGAGGAATGGTCGGATGTCGGATGGAGGAGTCTTTTGCCGGACGGAGTTCTACCGACGTCTCGAGAGTGGTGGCTTGGGATTGCCACCCCCGGAGGAGAATGTCGAGGGACTCCCGTTTGTGTTCGTAGCAGACGAGGGGTTTGGTCTGGCTAACCATTTGATGCGACCGTTCCCCCAGAGGACCCTCACCCCGGAGAAGAGGGTATTTAATTACCGGCTGGCCAGAGTCAGAAGAGTCGTGGAGAATGCGTTTGGTATTCTGGCCAGCCGGTTCCGCCTGTTCCAAACGGCCATAAATATGGCGGAATATAAACTGAACACCATAGTGGTAGCATGTTGCATTTTGCACAATTTTTTCAAATGGACAAACCCAAATTATGTGGTAACACTTGGGCCTGACGCTGGGCTACAATCTCTCACGTCCCTGGAAGCGGCCCATCCTGGCTTGCCCCCCCAAAGCGCCCGTGAAGTGCGGCAAAATTATTCAGACTATTTTTCGGGGAGGGGGGGGCCATTGCTTTGCCAGCAGTGATTGAATAAATGTTAGCTTTTTTTTTCTTAAAAAATCTTGCTTTGAATTTCCTGCTTGTGTTTCTTTTTTGGGTCTCCTAGTGGTTTGTACATTATTATCTAAACACCCATTGTCACGGTAAACACCAATTTAAACACAAAGAAATGGTATTGATCATTGAAAGAAGAAGGCACACATTGTTGAGCAAAAAAATTTTTTTTTTACTCCGTACACATTCACATGTTTTTTTTTTTTTTTTTTAAAAAAATAACAAGTTTTTAATTTTCCAAAAAAAAATTGGGGTTACGGTACATAAACACTGTACATAAACAGCCATGATTCCAAAAATAAAATACACAACTGGTGCATAACAAAGTTCTACGTAGAAAAACGTTTGAAGCCAATCGTCCAAAATGTGTGAATCTTGCCTTCATCAGATGGGGTGCAGTCACCCCTGTAAAAGCCTAATTTTGAAGATGCACACAAATTTTCAGGCAAACTGGGGATTGACATCCTGATCCCATGCCTAATGTCAACATGTGCTATCTCCCATCATGGGGGATCAATGGATGTGTTTTGGGGGTGCAACCCCTTCCTCTCACCGACTTGAGTTTTGAGGAAGGGGTTGCAGACACAAAACGCGTACATTGATATCCCCTGATGGCAGATGTTGACATACTGTGTGCATCTTTAAAATTAGGCTTTTGAAAATGTTGTAAACTTTTAAACAGCAAAAATAAAAGGTTGGACATTTTGGGAAAAATTAGATTCTTCCAAGGACATCAATCATGTTTTTAAGTTTAACTTCAATATCCCTAGTTTTTTTCAGAATCATTTCTAAATCCTGACTACAATACATGATGTCCTGGATTAGCCTTTGGGCACTGTCAGTGGTTAAAAGATGTGACTGTGACTGATCTTCCACAACCTGTACTTCACCTAAAAAAAAAAAAAAACACACCATGTATTATAAATAGGCAGGCATACATGTCTGATTACCTGAATCTGGGGTGTCAGACACTCACCTGTTGTGGTCTCAATCTCAATCACCTCTCCTTCCTCCACATCCTCATACTCTGGTGGTGACCTTGGTTCCCTTTGTTCAGGAGATGGGTGGTCCCTGGGGACATGATATTTGCTGATTATTTGCTCCCCTATGAGAATAAAACAAAAGGTATACTTAGCACACAGAAATTTGAGCCAACAAATATGAATGATAGACATTGCTTGGAAGTGGGGGACAATTGTCTGTTTGGGCAGAATTCCAAGATGAACACATGATTTATTCCCTTAATTCCTCAGGCTGGAATACTTACCTTTTTTGGATAATTTTCCCACCTGGAGACACCCCAAAGTATCCACTGGAGTACCTGTGTTTGACACCCTAAAATGTGCACCTGAGTCCAGATGTGTAAACAGCTGCAGAGTGTCCTCTACATACATTACACTGAATGAAGATTGATATTCCTTCTAGGTTCAAACACATCTAGACAACAATGTCCTAAAAACTCTTTTGGATAAATGTTAAAAATTGAAGGCCCTAGTATTTAATCATTTATCTGTGAAAACATTGTATTTTGGATAACGAACGAGGTTTACAACGAACGATTACTGCGTATGACCATGAAAGTAGCCATTTTGAACTGTACAAGACCTTATTAGGGGAAAACACATGGCGCAGCATGCAATATTAATAATAATAGGTACACACGACATAATATGCTTACTTTTTCGAAGAACTTTCTTGATCTTCCTGTACTGATCGTGCTCCCTTAATTTGAGGTCCGACCATCGTTTCCTCAGTTGATCCTTCGTTCGTGGTACCCCAAAATTACTGTACAGACTCTTCACAACTTTATTCATGATCTTGGCCTTTCTCATATTTGGGTTGGGGTACGGACCATAATTCCCATCATAGTCGTTGCTCCTCAAGATGTCCACCATCTCCAACATCTCCACAAAGGCCATATTTGAGGCCTTAAATCTCCTCCTCAATCGTGACGTTTCAGGCTCTGGGCTATCCTCCTCCTCGTTACTGCCCTTATTATGCACCTGCTGTGTCTCCGCCATGTTCCGCTCCCACCTCAACGAAAGAGACTGGGCGGCGAATACTCTAGAAAGAACGTCAGGGGCGGGCGACGCGGGCGGAGATTCACGCATGCGCAGAGAATATAAAGCTTCAAACACGCGTGTGTCGTAACTACGTTCTGTGTGCACGGGAAGGAGGAACAGATGCCACGAAGAACGTCGAACAACGACGAACGTTACAACGAAGGTAAGATTTTAAACTTTTTGGAGTCATGTGCGGCCTATACTGGATCTAGATTGATGCCTATATTGTGTTGAAAGATTATCCTGAGATTTTTATTTTTGTATTTTGTTTGGTCTTGCAGAGAAAATGCTGCCATTTAAGGACCCAGAATTCCTTGGGGAATTCATAGATAAATACCATGAAATGAAAAATCTCTGGGAGGTGAAAAACCCCTTGTACCACAATAAACCAGCTAGGAGGGCAACGCTGGAGAAATTGCTTCAATTTGTGAAGACCCAGGTCCCCGATGCAGACATCAAATTTGTTGAGGCAAAAATTGGTAGCTTGAGAAGCACCTATAAGAAGGAGTACCAGAAGGTCCAGAAGTCCCTGAGGTCCGGAATAGCAGCAGATAAGGTGTATGTACCCAGTCTGTGGTACTACAGCAGGATGAGGTTTATAGATGACCAGATGGAGGGCAGGGAATCCCTTTCTACTCTTCCGGCACCCCTTCCCTCCAGCCTTCCAACCAGCCTTCCATCCAGCCTTCCCTCAACCCAAGCTGAGGCATCTGTGGACCAACCTGGGCCTTCCATACAGGAGGAGATTGAGGAGCCCAGATGGAGCCAGGTATAGGTTTTTTATACATAATTTATCTGTGCAAAAAAAATATTGTTGGTAAGTAGATGTTATTATTGCTAATAAATGAATGAAGTAACAAAAAGTGTTTCACATATCAATAGACAGAAGTGGCCAAAAAAGATTAGGACAAGAAGGAAAAACGCTGGGCTCACAATGATAGTCTTTTCTATTTCTTCAACATTAAATTTGCAACAGTCATGAGCTGAAAATTGTGTGTGTTTGATGAACAAACAACTAAAACTATGTCCCTTTTTCATACACAGGATGACCTCAGCCAGGACGAGGCTCTGGCTAGTGGCACACAGGAGGAGGCAGGGAGAAGTGTCACCCAGGAGGTGGCAGGGCCCAGTAATACCCAATCGCAGGTGCCTCCCCTCACCCTTCCCTACAAACGACAGAGGAAGGGCACAAAAGCGGAGGAGGCAGCACTGGCCCTGATCAGGGAGGCTAATGAGTCCCTCAGATCCCCCCTTGATGCTACAGAGGCCAATGGCATCTATATTGCCTCTAATTTGCAACAGATGGATGAGGGCCAACGGCGAAAGTGTGAAAGAATAATTTTTGATTCTATACACAAGGGGTTGAGTGGGGAAATGTAGTACAACCAACATCTATGTTCTCTCCCCCATCCTCCTCCTCCTCCTCCTCCTCCTGCCACAATGCCACCTCCAGAGCCACAGCCTCCAGGGAAGGCTGCAGGTAAGGCTGCAGGGAAGGCTGCAGGGAAGGCTCTACGGAAGACCAGGAAGTGATCCCCTGCCTTCACGTCTCAAAGAACCCACAGCCTGTTGTAGGACCCAAGACTGGGTACATATACCATCTGCTGCTGCTCCGGTTCTCTGGGACTCCTGGACCACATTGTCCTCCTTTTTCTATGGACTTTTTAAGCTACCAATTTATTTGATGTCTGCCTTGGGGGCCAAAGGCTGCACAAATTAAAGCAATTTCTCGTGCGTTGCCTTTATCTTTATTTTGTAATTATGATGTGAAATAAATTTAAATTTTGTTTTCAGAAAATACTAGCCTATGTGTTTTAATACAAAGAGCAAATCAATTTATTTTGGGGGAGTAGGCAGGTACATTTCAAAAATACAATGTCAAAATTAACAAGGGACACCAACAACAAACAGGTTTACAAATAATACAGAATAATGGTGTTGTGGAAACATAACATAAAAAAAAAGGAGAGCACGAGAAAATAATACAATAACACAAATATTCTTATTAACCAGTTGCCGACCGCCCACTGTCTATTGACGGTGGGGCGGTGCGGCTCTCGTGGCGGGACGCCGTCATATGACGTCGTCTAAGAAACACGGCCGCCCGCGATCGCGGGCGTGCAGCCGTGCTCTGTCGGTGTCGGCGTGTCCCGGAGACACACCGCGTCACCGACAGGGGTGAACAGCCATTGGGCATGGCTGTTCACCATGTGATCAGCCGCGATTACGTCACGGCTGATCACATTGTGAAGTCCCGGCTTTAGACCGCGCATGCGCGCGATCGGGAGCGCGCAGCGCGGTCATGTCAGTGGCGGCGTGTTTCCAGGAACACTGCTCGTCACCGACAAGGGTAAACAGCCAATGCCTGGCGGCTGTTTACCACGTGATCGGCTGTGATCCATTCACAGCCGACCACTAAATGTAAACAAAGACCGGTTACTAGCTGTTACCGGCTATTCTCTCCTCACACACCGTTACCAGTGTGAGGAGAGAACAGCCAGGAGCAGTGAGTTACCGATCTTTGTCTGTTCTGTACTGCACCAAACATCTAAAGAGAACCTGTCACATCCCCCCCCCCCAATTACAGCTGTCACCCAACAGTCACCACATCAGTGTCCAAAAGTGCACCTGTCACCCATCAGTGTCCAAAAGTGCACCTGTCACCCATCAGTGTCCAAAAGTGCACCTGTCACCCATCAGTGTCCAAAAGTGCACCTGTCACCCATCAGTGACCATCGCCAGTGACCGTCATAAGTGACCACCATCTGTGACCGTCATAAGTGACCGCCATCTGTGACCGTCATAAGTGACCGCCATCAGTGACCCAGATCTGTCACCTATCAGTGCCCAAAAAGTGCACCTGTCACTCACCTGTCACTGTCAGAGACTGCCGTCAGTGGTTCACCTGTCACCCATCGCCAGTGACCCATCCGTGACCCTCATCTGTCACCTATCAGTCACCATCAGAGACTGCCATCAGTGACTGTCACCCGTCACCCACCAGTGACTGTCACACGTCACCCACCAGTGACCATCACACGTCACCCACCAGTGACCGTCACACGTGACCCGTCACCCACCAGTGACCGTCACCCGTCACCCACCAGTGACACCATTCGTCACCTGTCACCTGTCGCCCATCACTGACCGTCATTTGTCACCAGTCGCACAGCCCATCAGAAAGAATGTCCAAAAGGTTATATACAAGTGAGGAGGCGTTCCAGATCCTCGCCATGACTGATGAGAGCAGCGGGGAGTTCTCATCAGATTCAAATGCCAATTCCGATCGTTCAAATTCAGCATTTGAACCGATCGAAAGTAGTATATCGGCAAATGAATCGGAGGAAGAATGGATCCCTCCTAAACGAGCACGGCGTTCTGGAAACCAGGCAGCCACCAGCAATACATCCCAGGATCAAATTCCCAGGCCCAGTACCAGCGCTGCCGCCAGCGAAAGGCCACAAGAAATGCCCAGCCCCAGTACCAGCACTGCCGCATCATCACGCCCAAATGCCAGCACAGGAACAAATCCCCCAACTACCAGCACTGGAGTGCCACGTCCCCCAAGAGCCAGGGCCGCTACATACCTCCCAGATGGTCTTGCCAATCCAACATGGCTGCCTTCCAACTCAGGATCAGCAAGAATCCCCCCTTTCACCGCACAGCCAGGTGTGCAGGCCAATACCCCAAATTTTTCCCCAATTGATTGTTTTCATTTATTTTTGCCCGACACTTTGCTGCAAGTCATCGTGGACCAGACCAATTTATATGCCCAGCAGTATATTGCCAACAACCCCCAATCATCTTACGCCCGTCCATTTGAGTGGAGAAGCTTGACTCTGGAGGAGTTCAAAGTGTTTATGGGCCTCACCATAAACATGGGGCTTACCAAAAAAAATGAAGGACATGCCTATTGGTCCACCGACCCCATCCACCACATGCCCATTTATTCTTCCGTTATGTCCCGGTCCCGATACAGGATGATAATGCGCTTTTTCCATTTCAGGGACAACAGCCAGTGCCCTCCCCACAATCATCCAAATCATGACAAATTATATAAAATTCGCCCACTCATTGATTTCTTTTCCCAACGATTTGCAGAACTCTATGTCCCCGAAAAGCACATATGTGTAGACGAGTCCCTGGTACCCTTTTCAGGCCGGCTAGGAATAAAACAATACATTCCTAGCAAAAGGGCCAAATACGGAGTGAAGTTTTATAAGCTTTGCGAGAGAGCCACGGGATATCTGTATGCGTTCCGCATATACGAAGGAAGAGATTCCCAGCTCCAGCCCAACCCTGAGTGCCCGGCCTACATGGGCACAACTGGTAAAATTGTATGGGACCTGGCATACCCACTGCTGAGGAAAGGTTACCACATATACCTGGATAACTTCTACACCAGCCTGCCCCTTTTCAAACACCTATACCTCACAGAAACCCTGGCCTGTGGAACCTCCAGAAAGAATAGGAAGGGCTTCCCACAATCCATAGTAAACAAGAAATTGCGAAGGGGAGAAAGAGCAACCTTGCGATGCGACCAAGTGCTGGCTTTGAGGTGGAAGGATACCAGGAATGTGTTCATGATGTCCACCATCCATGATGACACTACGGTGGAAATTCAGAGACGACAAGGTCCCATCGTAAAGCCAAAATGTGTACACGATTACAATCTGTACATGGGGGGGGTGGATTTCAACAACCAAATGCTTCAGCCTTATTTAGCAATAAGGAGGTCCCGTTTTTGGTACAAGAAGGTAGCACTCTATTTAATTCATTTGGCCATTTATAATGCCTACATAGTTCACACCAAATCCACAGAAAGCTTCCTAAAATTTATAGAAAACGTTGTCCGGTCCCTCATCTACGATCGAAGGCCCCCCCCCCAGAAAACCTTTGCTCCGATGCCATTAGCCGACTTCACGAACGCCACTTCCCAGACCACATTCCACCAACTGAAACAGGCCGAAGACGCCAAAAAAGATGTAGAGTATGCACCAAAAATGGATTTAGAAGTGATACCAGCTACCATTGTGTCGACTGTCCCTCCGAACCCGGCCTTTGCATTGGTGTATGCTTCAGACAATATCACACATCCCTAAATTATTAGCTCATATTCTTAACCATTTCCCCATTTTCAACATCTGTGCTGACCATTCCCCATGCTTCCTCACATATCCACTGCCTTCCACGTGAACTGACCCTGGCCTGTTTTTTGACTATGCCTCTGCCAACCGTTTGGACTGCTTCCACGTGAAATGACCCTGGCCTGTTTTATCAACTACGCTTCTGCCTACTGCTTGGACTGCTTACATGTGAACTGACCCTGGCCTGTTTTATCAACTACGCTTCTGCCTACCGATTGGACTGCTTGAACGTGAACTGACCCTGGCTTGTTTTATGGACTATGCTTTTGCCTACCGCTTGGACTGATCTGTTGCCCTGCTACTGTAGTACACAGGGGTCTCACATGTGAGGGGCTCCAGAAATGTTTTTCCGGATGGAGAAAACAATATTTTTGTTGTCTCCGGGTTTCTTAATTTCCGGATTAGGGTCTGGAGTCCGGAGGCTTCATAGAGATTTGGGTGGGTCGAAGCCTCTACCCCTGTGGCCCTGTGCACAGGTCTTACCTGATTGCGGCCCTCAGCCTGCTGCTGACTTACTGCCACTATCTCCCTGCCTGCAGCATAAACTGACCACACCTGGACACATTTTCTATGGACAAATGCTTTGGCTGTGCCGACGATATCCTGGTGCTGACTATAGACAATATTCCTACCTGCTGCCTGGATAATTACTATTGTTGCTAAGCACATCCCTGCCTGCTGCCTGCTGTCTGCTGTCTGCTGCCTGCTGCCTGCTGCCTGCTGTCTGCTGCCTGCTGCCTGCTGCCTGGACCAAATCCCTCCTCTGGGGACACTACAAAAACCACAGGTAATACTTTTTTTTTATCCTTTGCTCAATAGAATTTATTTTGGAGTGTATTTTTTGGTATGTAAATGCTATGTGTTAGAAATATAAGGGCCTTCAAAAATAATAGGTTGTCAGGAAATTAGAAGTGCAATTTATGCTTGTAGAACGCCTGAAGGTGCTACTTCAATGGTGGGCCTCTGTATGTGGCCAGGCTGTGTAAAAGTCTCACACATGTGGTATCGCCATACTCAGGAGGAGTAGCAGAATGTATTTTGGGGTGTCATTTTTGCTATGTACATGCTATGTGTTGGAAATATCTTAAAAATGGACAACTATGTGGGAAAAAAATGCGTTTTCATTATGTTTTCCACATATTCCAAAAACTTCTGGAAAAAAATGAACAGTTCAAAAGACTCATAATGCCTCATAGATTATACGTTGGGGTGTCTGCTTTCCAAAATGGGGTCATTTTATGGGCGTTTCCATTGTCCTGGGGCTCCAGGGCCTTCAAAACTGTAATAGGTGATTGAGAAATGAGATGTGTAATTTATGCTTGTAGAACGCCTGAAGGTGCTACTTCACTGGCGGGCCTCTGTATGTGGCCAGGCCGTGTAAAAGTCTCACACATGTGGTATTGCCATACTCAAGAGGAGTAGCAGAATGTATTTTGGGGTGTCATTTTTGCTATGTACATGCTATGTGTTGGAAATATTTTAAAAATGGATAACTTTGTGGAAAAAAAATGCGTTTTAATTTTTTTTCCACATATTCCAAAAACTTTTGGAAAAAAATGAACAGTTCAAAAGACTCATAATGCCTCATAGATTATACGTTGGGGTGTCTGCTTTCCAAAATGGGGTTATTTTATGGGCGTTTCCATTGTCCTGGGGCTCCAGGGCCTTCAAAACTGTAATAGGTGATTGAGAAATGAGATGTGTAATTTATGCTTGTAGAACGCCTGAAGGTGCTACTTCACTGGCGGGCCTCTGTAAGTGGCCAGGCTGTGTAAAAGTCTCACACATGTGGTATCGCCATACTCAGGAGGAGTAGCAGAATGTATTTTGGGGTGTCATTTTTGATATGTACATGGTATGTGTTGGAAATATCTTAAAAATTGACAACTTTGTGGGAAAAAAATGCGGTTTCATTTTTTTTTACCACATATTCCAAAAACTTCTGGAAAAAAATGAACAGTTCAAAAGACTCATAATGCCTCATAGATTATACGTTAGGGTGTCTGCTTTCCAAAATTGGGTCATTTTGTGGGTATTTGTACTTTCCTGGCTTGTTAGTGTCTCAAGAACTGAGATAGGTCTTCAGTACATCAGGTGTGATCAGGTGTGATCAATTTTCAATGATTTGCACCATAGCTTGTAGACTCTATAAATTTCACAAAAACTAAATAATATACACTAATTAGGGTTATTTTTACCAAAGATATGTAGCCATATACATTTTGGCCAAAATTTATGAAGAAATATTACTAAAACTAAAAATTTTATGACAGAAACAAAGAAAAAGGCATTTTTTCACCAAATTTTCAGTCTTTTTTAATTTATAGCACAAAAAATAAAAAACCCACTAGTGATTAAATACCACCAAAAGAAAGCTCTATTTGTGTGAAAAAAAGGACGCAAATTTCATTTGGGTCATTCAAAGTGTGAGAGCGCTGAAAGCTGAAAATTGGTCTGGTCAGGAAGGGGGTGAAAGTGCACTGTAGGCAAGTGGATAAAGAAAAAAAAACACTTAAAAAAAAATTATATATATTTTATGCAGATCTGGCTTAAATTCTAATATAAATATTATTCTGGAGAGACCTAGAAATAATAAAGAAATACGTTTGTAAAAACTCTGTGTGAATATGAGCAGCAAAACAACTTCATTCTTCTAGCATTATAAAGAAGAGAATGAGCGGCGCATTGAAGAATTAAAAAAAATCCAGTGTGAAGAATCTGCTAGCTCCATTACGAACGCTAGTTTTACCAGACCGAGCGGTTCCGTCTCGTAGTGGATTCTGAGCATGCATGATTTTTGGCGTGGCGGAATTGCCTACACACGATCGGAAAATCCGATAGAAAGGTTTTCCGTCGGAAAAAATTGAGAACAGGTTCTCAATTCAAAGTCCGGAAATTCCGACAGAAAAAGACCGTTGGGCATACACACGGTCGGAAAGTCCGATGAAAAGCTCCCATCGGACTGTTTCCTTAGAGTGTATTGAACACATGCTTAATGAATGTGACAACCGGTTAGCTGTGGTCATCATATTTATCTTTGGTCGCTTGAACAAGGCAACATTCTTGCAGTCATGCTTGTCTGTAGAGATGGCCTTGCGGTTCGCCCGGCAGTTGGTTTGCGGTGAACTTTGCTCGTTCGCGATTCGCCAAACCGGTGGACATATGGCGCTGTTCGCAGCGGCCATATTCTTTTACATTGTGAAGAACTTTGACCCATGAAACATCCATCATGGGGTACAGGACAGCCAGTTGAGACATTTCAGCACATGGACATACCCCTACCTTATAAATAGACCTGATCTGGCTGCTATTTTACATTCTGTCTTTTGTCAGTGTAGGGATAGGATGCTGTGTGGAGCAGGGACAGTCTGTAATCACTAGCTATTAGGTCCACAAAAGTCCTTTTAAGTACTGGTATAGGTGTACAGTATATAGGGGTGTAATACACTTATAATATACTTTCAAATATAGAAAGCATATTATAGTTCATTTGTATTGTGCAGCAATTTGTGGCTGCAGTGCTGAGCGATTCTGCAGCTGTCTTTTCTCAGTGTAGGGAGAGATTTTGCTGTTTGGAGCAGGGACAGTCTGTAATCACTAGCTACTATTAGGTCCACAAAAGTCCTTTTAAGTACTGGTATAGGTGTACAATATATAGGGGTGTAATACACTTATAATATACTTTCAAATATAGAAAGCATAGTATAGTGAGTGCATTCCTACTGTGCACCATTGTGACTGCTGAGTGGTTCCGCAGCTCTTTTGTCAGTGTAGGGAGAGGTTGCTGTGTGTCGCAGGGACAGATTGTAGTGACACAAATCACTAACGAATATAGGTCCACAAAAGTCCTTTTAAGGACTGGTATAGGTGTACTATTTGGTGTGCAGTATATAGGGGTGTAATACATGTATAAAATACTTTCAAATATAGAAAGCATAGTATAGTGCATTTCTACTGTGCAGCATTGTGACTGCTGAGCGGTTCTGAAGCGATACTACAAAGAGTGAAAAATGCAATTAGAAAAAAATATTATATCTGGTGTGATAGACCAGTGGCTCCCCAAAACGACAGATTGAAGCGGGGTGTTATATACCTTCTTCCACATATACTGCACTTCTCTAGAGACTTTTGTCACAGGGTCATTTAAAAAATTAAAGGCAGAGGAAGAGGCAGGCCCTTCCGCAGGGGTGGTAGGGGTAGGGCAGGAGCACCAGGCTTGAGCCAAAGTGGGAAGTTGCAGAAGGTGTGTTCGATTACGTCAAAGGACGCACCAGACTTGGTTGAGTGGCTCACTCAGCCTTATGCCGCATACACACGAAGGGACTTTGTCCGCCGGACCTAGTCCAGCGGACACTCCGCCGGACTTTCCAGCTGGGCGTCGGCGGACTTGAAAGCGAACGGACTTGACACTGATCACGCTAAAAGTCCGGCGGTTCACGCGATGACGTACAGCACGTACGACGGGACTAGAAAAAGAAAGATACTAGAATAATACTTGCTACTGAGCATGCGTCCTTTTTGGTCCGCCGGACCATACTACAGACGACCGTATTGTCCGCCAGACTGCCAAGTCCAGCGGATAATTTTAAAACAAAACTTAAAACCTAGTCCGTCGGACTTTTGGGAAAAAAAGTCAGTCGAAGGCCCACACACGAGGGGATTGTCCGGCGGACTCGAGTCCAGCGGACAATCCCGCGGGATAGTCCCTTTGTGTGTACGTGGCATTACTCTTCTGCACCCTCCTCATCCTCTCTATCTGCACCCTCTTCACTCTCTGCTGTGTACACCCCCAAAGACACTACCACCAAGACCACCACATCCATATACCCTCCGCTTGAGTCACAGAAATTATTTTCCGATCCATCATCACAAGAAATTTCCGATGTGCAGCAATTCTTGGCATTGGATCAGGAAGAGGAGGTAGCAACGACCGCCACTCAGTCACATATGGCGCTCCCAGGAAGCGGGCACATAGCTCCGCAGTGTGGGCTTTTTTTAACGTGTCCGCTGCTGACAATAGTGTTGCCATCTGCAGCCTTTGCAGTCCTCTCTCCTCAGAATTGTCCTCCACTCCACCTTCCATCATGCCGTCCTCACGTTTTTCTGGAAAAAGGCAGGCTTCCATGGGCCAAATGTTGGAGCGTAAAAAAATGATGACGCTGGATAACCCTCTTGCCCAACGGTTGACCGCTGGCTTGTCGGAACTGATAGCCCGCCAACTACTGCCATATAAACTGGTGGACTCGGAGGCCTTTCAAAAATTTGTGGCCATTGAAACACCACAATGGAAGGTCCCAGGAAGGAAGTATTTTTCACAGAAGGGCATCCCAGAGCTATATGGCCATGTTCAGCGGCAAGTGAATGTATCTCTGGCACACAGTGTCGGTGCCAAGATACATCTGACCACAGACACGTGGTCTAGCAAACACGGGCAGGGAAGGTATATAACTTTTACTGCCCACTGGGTGAACCTTCTGATGGCTGTCAAGCATGTAACCCATGGCACCCGTGTAGATTTGGTTTTACCGCCACGGATTGCATGCAGGCCTGCCTCTTCTTCTCCTCCTCCTACTCCATCCTCCCTCTCCTCCTCGGTTGACTCCTCCTTTTCCGCTGCTAGCGTCTCTTCCGCTGCAACGCCCAAGATCCCCAGAACCTATTCGACATGCCAGGTGAGACGTTGCCATGCTGTGCTGCGTCTGTTGTGCCTGCAAGCCAAGAGCCACACTGGCCCTGCACTCCTTTCAGCTTTGCGTTCACAGGCAGATCAGTGGCTAACACCGCTTAATTTGACAGTTGTTAAAGTGGTGTGCGACAATGGTGCCAATCTGCTTAGCGTGTTGAATCGGCAAAATTACACATGTGCCATGCATGGCACACGTCTTAAACTTGGTCGTGCAGCGATTCGTTGTCAAATACCCTGGGGTCCAGGACATCTTGTGACAGGCAAGGAAAATCTCGGCCCATTTCAGAAGATCTTACACGGCCATGGCTCGCCTTGCTGACATTCAGCAGCGACACAATCTGCCGGTCCGATGTCTTATTTGTGATTGCCCGACGCGATGGAACTCAACCTTGTATATGCTTGATAGGCTGCTCCAGCAGAAACGTGCAGTTAAAGACTACCTGTATGAACTCTGTGGCAGAACAGGTTCTGGGGAGCTTGGTTTTTTTTCACCGCGCCAGTGGCTGCTCATGCGCGACGCATGCAGACTTCTGTGGCCATTTGAAAAAAAAAAATGGGGAAAGACAATTACTTTTACCCCAGAATAGTTCAAATTCCCAACACCCTGTAACCAGACCATGCATTCACACGATAGCAAATTATAAATAAACAAAAGGGAAACAATTAGTTTTCTCCTAATAGTCCACTAATGAATTGTATACACTCATATATAATACAGTATAATACAAAATGAAAAAACAATTAGAAATTCAAATTATTATGCAATATAGTACAAGACAGCGAAATTTGGGAGACCATGGCTTAAATCTCTGATGGAAGAGAGAAAGGGAGATGTTAATCTGAAGAGGGGGAGAGCACAGGGAAAATCCCTTTTGGGGTAAGGGTGTAGGAACCAAAAAAGGTGTTCAAGCCATAGTTGCCAGTGTGGTAATGGGCAATAACCTATCGAAGATGCCAAAATTACAGAAAGGGCTTAAAGCTTATATATTCATTTAGGCCCGGAGCATTAGTTGCGTCCAGATTATGAATCCACTTGGCTGAAGTAATATGTTGTCAATTCCTCCACCCTGAGCATGTATGGATACATGCTCTAGAGTGGCAAAATGGACAGCATATGGGTCAAAGTTATGTTGCATACCAACGTGTCTGTTGATAGCTGTAGTTATTTTTCATTTGAACATGGGTTTTACATGATCTCTGATACATACACAGAATCGCCGTTTGGTTTTTCCGACATAGTATGAACCACATCGGCAGGTGGCCAAATACACTACACCCACTGTTTTACACGTAACTCTACATCTAATTTTGTGGGTAAGTCCATTTGTAAGAGAAATTTCTCTTGAGTTAGAAATAAGAGTACACACATAGCAGTTACCACATGGAAAAGTGACAACATTGGTCTTAGACTGTATTTCTCTGGGAGAATAGTGGCTAGTTATCAGCCGATATCTCAATGACGGAGATCTTCAAAAAGTTATGTCTGGATAGGGCTTAATATATTTATTGATCACTAAATCAGCAGTTAGTAGGGGCCAGAATCTAGTTAGTGTATCCTTCACTTGAGCATACTGTCTGGAGAATTGAGTGATAAGACGTACTGGTTGATAGGCATCTGTTCTTTTATTAGAAAAGAAAAGATCTAATTTTTTTACTTTATTAAATGCTTTTTTTTTTAGTAGGGAATGACTGTATCCTCTATCTCTTAATCTCATATATAGATCATTAGATGCTTTCTGAAAATCTGACTCAGCACTGCAATTTCGTCTGATTCTCAAATACTGACTAAACGGCATGCTATCTAGCAAGGGCTTTGGGTGCTCACTGGTGGTGTGAAGAATTGTATTGCCGGAAGATGGTTTCCGGTATAGAGCAGAATGAAGAGTTCCTGCCTGGTCAATACCAATCTGAAGATCCAGGATCTAATTTGAGATTGGCTGCATTCCATCGTAAATCTCAAATTAAAGTTATTTATGGCCAATGAGTCAGTGAACTAGACAAGTACCTCTCGGGTGCCAGACCAAAAGAAGAGCACATCGTCGCTATATCTATGCCATGAAATTATATTTTTCGTCTGATTGAATAAATCTTAGTAGTTCCAGCACAAAGTTGCCATATGAATCAATGCGAGGGCCTCTTTATTGTAATTGTTTGCCAATGACTTTGATACCCTTCTGATGTGGGATAGTGTTATATAGACATTCTACATCCAATGCGACTAGCCATGTACCTGGGGGCAATTGTTTACGGTCAAGGGTGCGAAGGAGATGAATAGTGTCCTTAATATATGAGGACAGTGATGTGACATGAGGAGCTAAATATTTATCAACTAACGCACTTTTTCGTTTTCTGTAAAGCATTCACATCCGGACACAATAGGTCGACCAGGGGGATTTTGCATTGACTGTAATTTAGGTAGGGCATAAAACGTAGGTGTTTTGGGTTGTTTAATTTTAAGGAACTTCCAGGTATTGCCATCAATAATGCCATTTTGGTAGGCTGAAAAAATGTATTTATGATATTCAGAAATAACGTTTTTTACAAGGGATAGTGAGATGGGCCTGTACCAATCCTTGTTAAGGATATTGCGATACATGGTGACATATGCCACAGCATCCATGACAACCATGTTTCCTCCCTTATCTGCTGGCTTGATCACCAGTGCTGGATTATTATGAAGATATTTCAGGGCTTTCCTGGATGCAACAGATAAATTAGATGGATAGGAGTTGTCAAGGTCCATATCTTTGATGGCACTGGTCATTTGCTGAACAAAGGCCCAAATATTGGGGCTAGTAGATAAAGTTGGGAACATCTGTGATTTAGGTTTAAAGGATGTAGGAGGGGGGAAGAAGACACAGAGGGCGACAATGCCTGACTCGTTTATTTCAGACATATCGTCACCGTCAGTGTCTCATTCCTGCCAAAGTGCCATTAGTTCTTCAATGGCCTGAATCTCAGCCAGTGTGGGAACCACATTGGAGGAAACTGGGCCAGTCATAGAATATGACAAAGAGGAATTATCATAGATCACTTTGTACAGCAATTTTTGGGCAAAAAGGTGAATATATTTTATGAACGGAAACCGATCAAAATCAATAGACGGACAAAAAGTTAGGCCCAGTTGCAAAACCTTAACTTGATCGTTAGTTAAAACGGTCGAAGACAGGTTAACTATGTCTAATCCATTTGATCTTTGTTGATCAGACTGGTTGAAAGGTTTTGGGAGGGGGCTTGAACAGACTCTGGGGTCTGGACTAAAAAAATCGGAGCAATCCTGGGGTCAGTCTGCTGTGTACTAGTAGGGAACATAGTAGTTAGACTTGGCTCACTTACCCATCTGGTGATAGATGGAGAGATAGAGTGAGGTGCAGAAATAGCAGTGGCCGGTGCAAGTTGTGCAGTCAAATTGGAGACAGAAGACGACATAGGTTGTGCACGAGTGAACGGTGTAGCAACATTAGTGATTTTAGATCGAGCTGTAGATGGTTTAGAGGCCGTGAATGGCCCAAAAGTGCGCCGTAGTGAGTCGGTGGATGTGGTGGGTAGTTCACCCTTTCTCTTCTTCGGGATTCTATCCTGTGAAATATCTTGATAAGTGGTACTAGAGGAAAATGAAGCAGACAATGCATTAGGTATCTCATTATTCGTTTTTGGAGCATAATATGTAGAAGGTTTTGCCATTGATTTAGCGTACAATGTATTATCCCATTTGTAAGCATAGCCATTATCGTGGGCAGTTTCGTCTCTTAAAAATTTCCTTTCTTTGGCATTAATCACTCCTAACGCGTACTCCTCGAGATGAGCACGCAGGTCTTTATCCCGTTTGTAAAATCTCGGGGGGGGGACACATGGGGTGCGTAATCCAAATACCAACCATTAATAGAAATATCCAATTGGTCGAGTTCATGTTCATATTGTTTGCACAAAATTTAAATCATGTTAAAAGGAGCATGATTGAAGATTGTACTCCCAAGATGATTTTAGAAGATTGTTTACCTTCTTGATATTAGGAAAAATTTGTATCCAAGGGAAATTTGATTTTCAGTGTATTTTTCAAAATAATATTTATGCCAGTAAGTACGAACCTTTTTTTCTAAGAGACGTTGGAGTCTCATGAAATCCCTATCAAAATCTGCGTCTGTAATATTCGATAGGTTCTTGGAAGTTTGAATTTTGGTCAATAAACCTGCTACGAAATGCTCCCACACTTCCTCCCAGTCTGAATATTGATCTCAGATATTCCAACCACTCTCAAGCACTAAACGAGACAAAACTTGCTTAGTGCCAACATGGACTGTTTATTAAGGATGGGCCCGGTGCTCGATGCGAACCCAGGTTCGCATCGAGCACCGGGTGTTCGCTCGCTCGGCGAGCCCAGAACTATTTTGGCCGCTCGCATCACATTCGTGTGATGCGAGCGGCCCCGCAATGCATTGCGGCCGGCGCGGCCGGCGCAGTGCATTGCTGGCTGATGATTGGCCAAGCATGCACTGTGACCCCGCATGCTTGGCCAATCACAGCGCCGGAAACTCGGAGAGCCATAATTGGCTACAGGCAGGACGCCTGTAGCCAATTACAGCTCAGGGGCTTTAGTACACGCCCCCTCATTTAAAAGGCCGCCACGCCATCGGCGCCGGTCACATGCGTTCCGGATTTAGGAGAGTGCAGGCTCATTCTGTGTCACTCTGCTAGATTCATTTAGAAAGATTCATTTAGAAAGATTCATTTAGAAAGATTAATTTAGAAAGATTTGCTCTACTTTGCTAAACCATTGCTACCTGTCATTGATCGTCCATTGCTGCTGCTGGTTAGTGTGTTTTTAGCTGCTGCTGGGGGTTAGTCTGGTGCATGTCTTACTGTTAGTACAGTATTTCAGTAGTACCAACCGCAGTGCTGTTAGTACAGCACTGCACCCCAAAAGCACCCATAGGGCTTGTAGTGTGTTCGTGGCAGGCACTGGCAGCAAACAGAGCTCCTATATTTTGTTCCCAGAAGCACCTCTAGGACTTGTAGTGTGTTCGTGGCAGGCACTGGCAGCAAACAGAGCTCCTATATTTTGTTCCCAGAAGCACCTATAGGACTTGAAGTGTGTTAGTCCCATCACACAGAGCTATATTTTCTTCCCAGAAGCACCTATAGGACTTGTAGTGTGTTAGTCCCATCACACAGAGATCCTATATTTTGTTCCCGGAAGCACCTATAGGACTTGAAGTGTGTTAGTTCTATCACACAGAGCTATATTTTCTTCCCAGAAGCACCTATAGGACGTGTAGTGTGTTAGTCCCATCACACAGAGATCCTATATTTTGTTCCCAGAAGCACATATAGGACTTGAAGTGTGTTAGTCCCATCACACAGACCTATATTTTCTTCCCAGAAGCACCCATAGGACTTGTAGTGTGTTAGTCCCATCACACAGAGATCGTATATTTTGTTCCCAGAAGCACCTATAGGACTTGAAGTGTGTTAGTCCCATCACACAGACCTATATTTTCTTCCCAGAAGCACCCATAGGACTTGTAGTGTGTTAGTCCCATCACACAGAGATCCTATATTTTGTTCCCAGAAGCACCTATAGGACTTGAAGTGTGTGTTAGTCCCATCACACAGACCTATATTTTGTTCCCAGAAGCACCTATAGGACTTGAAGTGTGTTAGTCCCATCACACAGAGATCCTATATTTTGTTCCCAGAAGCACCTATAGGACTTGAAGTGTGTTAGTCCCATCACACAGAGCTATATTTTCTTCCCAGAAGCACCTATAGGACTTGTAGTGTGTTAGTCCCATCACACAGAGATCCTATATTTTGTTCCCAGAAGCACCTATATGACTTGAAGTGTGTTAGTCCCATCACACAGAGCTATATTTTCTTCCCAGAAGCACCTATAGGACTTGTAGTGTGTTAGTCCCATCACACAGAGATCCTATATTTTGTTCCCAGAAGCACCTATAGGACTTGAAGTGTGTTAGTCCCATCACACAGAGCTATATTTTCTTCCCAGAAGCACCCATAGGACTTGTAGTGTGTTAGTCCCATCACACAGAGATCCTATATTTTGTTCCCAGAAGCACCTATAGGACTTGAAGTGTGTTAGTCCAGTCACACAGACCTATATTTTCTTCCCAGAAGCACCTATAGGACTTGAAGTGTGTTAGTCCCATCACACAGAGATCCTATATTTTGTTCCCAGAAGCACCTATAGGACTTGAAGTGTGTTAGTCCCATCACACAGAGCTATATTTTCTTCCCAGAAGCACCCATAGGACTTGTAGTGTGTTAGTCCCATCACACAGAGATCCTATATTTTGTTCCCAGAAGCACCTATAGGACTTGAAGTGTGTTAGTCCCATCACACAGACCTATATTTTCTTCCCAGAAGCACCATAGGACTTGTAGTGTGTTAGTCCCATCACACAGAGATCCTATATTTTGTTCCCAGAAGCACCTATAGGACTTGAAGTGTGTTAGTCCCATCACACAGACCTATATTTTCTTCCCAGAAGCACCCATAGGACTTGTAGTGTGTTAGTCCCATCACACAGAGATCCTATATTTTGTTCCCAGAAGCACCTATAGGACTTGAAGTGTGTTAGTCCCATCACACAGAGACCTATATTTTCTTCCCAGAAGCACCCATAGGACTTGTAGTGTGTTAGTCCCATCACACAGAGATCCTATATTTTGTTCCCAGAAGCACCTATAGGACTTGAAGTGTGTTAGTCCCATCACACAGACCTATATTTTCTTCCCAGAAGCACCCATAGGACTTGTAGTGTGTTAGTCCATCACACAGAGATCCTATATTTTGTTCCCAGAAGCACCTATAGGACTAGAAGTGTGTTAGTCCCATCACACAGACCTATATTTTCTTCCCAGAAGCACCCATAGGACTTGTAGTGTGTTAGTCCCATCACACAGAGATCCTATATTTTGTTCCCAGAAGCACCTATAGGACTTGAAGTGTGTTAGTCCCATCACACAGACCTATATTTTCTTCCCAGAAGCACCTATAGGACTTGAAGTGTGTTAGTCCCATCACACAGAGATCCTATATTTTGTTCACAGAAGCACCTATAGGACTTGAAGTGTGTTAGTCCCATCACACAGAGATCCTATATTTTGTTCCCAGAAGCACCTATAGGACTTGAAGTGTGTTAGTCCCATCACACAGAGCTATATTTTCTTCCCAGAAGCACCTATAGGACTTGTAGTGTGTTAGTCCCATCACACAGAGATCCTATATTTTGTTCCCAGAAGCACCTATAGGACTTGAAGTGTGTTAGTCCCATCACACAGACCTATATTTTCTTCCCAGAAGCACCCATAGGACTTGTAGTGTGTTAGTCCCATCACACAGAGATCCTATATTTTGTTCCCAGAAGCACCTATAGGACTTGAAGTGTGTTAGTCCCATCACACAGACCTATATTTTCTTCCCAGAAGCACCTATAGGACTTGAAGTGTGTTAGTCCCATCACACAGAGATCCTATATTTTGTTCCCAGAAGCACCTATAGGACTTGAAGTGTGTTAGTCCCATCACACAGAGCTATATTTTCTTCCCAGAAGCACCCATAGGACTTGTAATGTGTTAGTCCCATCACACAGAGATCCTATATTTTGTTCCCAGAAGCACCTATAGGACTTGAAGTGTGTTAGTCCCATCACACAGACCTATATTTTCTTCCCAGAAGCACCTATAGGACTTGAAGTGTGTTAGTCCCATCACACAGAGATCCTATATTTTGTTCCCAGAAGCACCTATAGGACTTGAAGTGTGTTAGTCCCATCACACAGAGATCCTATATTTTGTTCCCAGAAGCACCTATAGGACTTGACGTGTGTTAGTCCCATCACACAGACCTATATTTTCTTCCCAGAAGCACCCATAGGACTTGTAGTGTGTTAGTCCCATCACACAGAGATCCTATATTTTGTTCCCAGAAGCACCTATAGGACTTGAAGTGTGTTAGTCCCATCACACAGACCTATATTTTCTTCCCAGAAGCACCCATAGGACTTGTAGTGTGTTAGTCCCATCACACAGAGATCCTATATTTTGTTCCCAGAAGCACCTATAGGACTTGAAGTGTGTTAGTCCCATCACACAGACCTATATTTTCTTCCCAGAAGCACCTATAGGACTTGAAGTGTGTTAGTCCCATCACACAGAGATCCTATATTTTGTTCACAGAAGCACCTATAGGACTTGAAGTGTGTTAGTCCCATCACACAGAGATCCTATATTTTGTTCCCAGAAGCACCTATAGGACTTGAAGTGTGTTAGTCCCATCACACAGAGCTATATTTTCTTCCCAGAAGCACCCATAGGACTTGTAGTGTGTTAGTCCCATCACACAGAGATCCTATATTTTGTTCCCAGAAGCACCTATAGGACTTGAAGTGTGTTAGTCCCATCACACAGACCTATATTTTCTTCCCAGAAGCACCTATAGGACTTAAAGTGTGTTAGTCCCATCACACAGAGATCCTATATTTTGTTCCCAGAAGCACCTATAGGACTTGAAGTGTGTTAGTCCCATCACACAGAGATCCTATATTTTGTTCCCAGAAGCATCTATAGGACTTGAAGTGTGTTAGTCCCATCACACAGACCTATATTTTCTTCCCAGAAGCACCCATAGGACTTGTAGTGTGTTAGTCCCATCACACAGAGATCCTATATTTTGTTCCCAGAAGCACCTATAGGACTTGAAGTGTGTTAGTCCCATCACACAGAGATCCTATATTTTGTTCCCAGAAGCACCTATAGGACTTGAAGTGTGTTAGTCCCATCACACAGAGATCCTATATTTTCTTCCCAGAAGCACCTATAGGACTTGAAGTGTGTTAGTCCCATCACACAGAGATCCTATATTTTGTTCCCAGAAGCACCTATAGGACTTGAAGTGTGTTAGTCCCATCACACAGACCTATATTTTCTTCCCAGAAGCACCCATAGGACTTGTAGTGTGTTTGTCCCATCACACAGAGATCCTATATTTTGTTCCCAGAAGCACCTATAGGACTTGAAGTGTGTTAGTCCCATCACACAGACCTATATTTTCTTCCCAGAAGCACCTATAGGACTTGAAGTGTGTTAGTCCCATCACACAGAGATCCTATATTTTGTTCCCAGAAGCACCTATAGGACGTGAAGTGTGTTAGTCCCATCACACAGAGATCCTATATTTTCTTCCCAGAAGCACCTATAGGACTTGAAGTGTGTTAGTCCCATCACACAGAGATCCTATATTTTGTTCCCAGAAGCACCTATAGGACTTGAAGTGTGTTAGTCCCATCACACAGAGACCTATATTTTCTTCCCAGAAGCACCTATAGGACTTGAAGTGTGTTAGTCCCATCACACAGAGATCCTATATTTTGTTCCCAGAAGCACCTATAGGACTTGAAGTGTGTTAGTCCCATCACACAGAGATCCTATATTTTGTTCCCAGAAGCACCTATAGGACTTGAAGTGTGTTAGTCCCATCACACAGAGATCCATTTTGTTCCCAGAAGCACCTATAGGACTTGAAGTGTGTTAGTCCCATCACACAGATCCTATATTTTTTCCCAGAAGCACCTATAGGACTTGAAGTGTGTTAGTCCCATCACACAGAGATCCTATATTTTGTTCCCAGAAGCACCTATAGGACTTTAAGTGTGTTAGTCCCATCACACAGACCTATATTTTCTTCCCAGAAGCACCCATAGGACTTGTAGTGTGTTAGTCCCATCACACAGAGATCCTATATTTTGTTCCCAGAAGCACCTATAGGACTTGAAGTGTGTTAGTCCCATCACACAGACCTATATTTTCTTCCCAGAAGCACCTATAGGACTTGAAGTGTGTTAGTCCCATCACACAGAGATCCTATATTTTGTTCCCAGAAGCACCTATAGGACTTGAAGTGTGTTAGTCCCATCACACAGACCTATATTTTCTTCCCAGAAGCACCTATAGGACTTGAAGTGTGTTAGTCCCATCACACAGTCCTATATTTTTTCCCAGAAGCACCTATAGGACGTGAAGTGTGTTAGTCCCATCACACAGAGCTCCTATATTTTCTTCCCAGAAGCACCTATAGGACTTGAAGTGTGTTAGTCCCATCACACAGAGATCCTATATTTTGTTCCCAGAAGCACCTATAGGACTTGAAGTGTGTTAGTCCCATCACACAGAGACCTATATTTTCTTCCCAGAAGCACCCATAGGACTTGTAGTGTGTTAGTCCCATCACACAGAGATCCTATATTTTGTTCCCAGAAGCACCTATAGGACTTGAAGTGTGTTAGTCCCATCACAGACCTATATTTTCTTCCAGAAGCACCTATAGGACTTGAAGTGTGTTAGTCCCATCACACAGAGATCCTATATTTTGTTCCCAGAGATCCCTATATTTTGTTCCCAGAAGCACCTATAGGACTTGAAGTGTGTTAGTCC
This sequence comes from Lithobates sylvaticus, assembly GCA_028564925.1. Classification (NCBI taxonomy): domain Eukaryota; kingdom Metazoa; phylum Chordata; class Amphibia; order Anura; family Ranidae; genus Lithobates; species Lithobates sylvaticus. Next base: position 176,675,847 of record CM053031.1, on the reverse strand, counting down.
CATCACACAGAGCTATATTTTCTTCCCAGAAGCACCTATAGGACTTAAAGTGTGTTAGTCCATCACACAGACCTATATTTTCTACTTAAAGTGTGTTAGTCCCATCACACAGAGCTCCTATATTTTGTTCCCAGAAGCACCTATAGGACTTGTAGTGTGTTAGTCCCATCACACAGAGCTCCTATATTTTCTTCTCAGCAGCACCCACAGGACTTCTAGTGTGTTAGTGGCATCACACAGAGCTCCTATATTTTCTTCTCAGCAGCACCCACAGGACTTCTAGTGTGTTAGTGGCATCACACAGAGCTCCTATATTTTCTTTGCAGAAGCACCCATAGGACTTCTAGTGTGTTAGAGCGTGCAGAGCCAAGAACACAGGGCAGGCAGGCTCTGTTTCTAGTGGACGTGGCCGTGGACGTGGTCGTGCATCGTCATCAGCACGTGGCCATGGGACACGCGCGTCTTTGTTTTCGGCAGCTGGACATGTGGAGCCGCATCATGCTGAAGGCTTGGTAGAATGGATGACCAAGCCCTCCTCATCCTCCTCATCCTCTCTCACCCAGGCTCAGGGTACTGGCAGAGCAGCTGCCAACGCGTACTCAATGGCATCATCAGCCACCCCTTCCCTAGACCCACCATGTCCTCCTGAGGAGTCCCCCGAACTCTTTGAGCACAGTGTTGGGTACATGCTCCAGGAGGATGCCCAACGATTCGAAGGATCGGATGATGATACCCAGCTTGAGGAAGTCAGTAGTGTGCGCGCAGAGAGAGGGGATGCTGAAGGACAGCAATCTGGCAGTACTGTTCCACCAGCTGCAGCTTACTGCCAGGTTTGCTCTAGTGGTGAAGAGGGAGGGGATGATGAGGTCACTGACTCCACGTAGGTGCCTGAAGGGAGAGAGGATGAGGAGGAGGCCGAGGAGGAGGAGGATGCGGCGTCACATGTCCAACGAGGCAGGATCCCCCCTGGAGGCCAGCTAGAGGCCAGCACAGCAACTGTACAACACCGCAGAGCTCCGCCTGTGCAGGGCGCTGCCTCTGCACGTTATCAGAAAAGTTCTTTGGTGTGGGCCTTTTTTGAGACGAGTGCATCAGATCGCACCACTGCTATTTGCAATATTTGTCTCAAGCGTATCTCGCGTGGCCAAAACATCAGCCGCTTGGGCACCACAAGCATGAGCAGACATATGTCGACCTGCCATGCAGCTCGTTGGCAGGCACACATAAAAGACCCACACCAAAGAACTAAGCGGACCTCTCCTTGCTCCTCATCAGCTGGGATCTCCATCCTCACTACACCTTCAGTCCTCTCTGAAAGCTGCTGTGAGAGGACTGAAGGTGTAGAATTAGGTGTGTCACAACCAAGTACTTGCAGTACACCGACGTCCGATTGTAGCAGGCAAATTTCCCTGCCCCAACTGCTGGACCGTCGAAAGAAGTACACTCCCAGCCATCCACATGCCCAGCGGTTGAATGCTAGCTTGGCTAAATTGCTAGCACTTCAACTGCTGCCTTTTCAGTTGGTAGACTCGGCCCCCTTCCGTGAGTTTGTTCAATGTGCGGTTCCTCAGTGGCAGGTTCCCAAACGCCACTTTTTCTCACGGAAGGCGATTCCGTCTCTCTACCGGCATGTGGAAGGCAATGTCCATGCCTCGCTGGACAGGGCGGTCAGCGGTAAGGTGCATATTACCGCTGACTCATGGTCCAGCAGGCATGGACAGGGACGTTACCTTTCTTTCACGGCCCATTGGGTCACTCTATTGGCAGCTGGGAGGGATGCAGGACAAGGTGCAGTAGTGTTGGAGGTTGTTCCGCCACCACGCCTCCAAAACGCTACTACTGCTACTGGTTGTGACACACCTCTCTCCTCCACCCCCTCCTCTTCTTCTTCCTCCAGTGCTCTGTCCTCGGAACCAGTGGTGCTCCGTAGGCGTACAAGGGGCTACGCAAGTACGCAGGCAAAAAGATGCCATGCCGTGCTTGCGCTGGTGTGTTTGGGGGACAGGAGCCACACTGGGCCAGAGGTTCTGGCAGCTCTGCAGGGGCAGGCCGAGAGGTGGTTGACGCCACGTCAGCTTAAGCCAGGAATGGTCGTTTCTGACAATGGCACCAACCTCCTCTCCGCCCTGCGACAGGGGCAGCTCACCCATGTGCTCTGTATGGCTCACGTCCTCAACCTGGTGGTGCAGCGGTTCTTGGGCAGGTTCCCAGGCTTACAGGATGTCCTGAGGCAGGCCAGGAAAGTCTGTGTGCATTTCCGCCGATCTTATAATGCCAGTGCTCGGCTGACTGAGCTGCAAAAGGAGCTGAACCTGCCCAAGAACCGCCTAATATGTGACATGCCCACCAGGTGGAACTCAACATTGGCCATGCTGCAGCGACTGCACACGCAGCAGAGGGCCATCAATGAGTACCTTTGCGACTACGGCACCAGGACAGGATCAGGGGAGCTTGGTTTTTTTTCCCCACGTCAGTGGAGCATGATCAGGGATGCATGCACTGTCCTCTCACCATTTGAGGAGGCCACGAGGATGGTGAGCAGTGACAGTGCATGCATCAGTGACACTGTACCTCTTGTCCACCTGTTGGAGCATACGCTGCGTGGGATAATGGACAGGGCACTTGAGGCAGAACAGAGGCAGGAAGAGGAGGACTTCCTTGCCTCTCAAGGCCCCCTTTATCCGGACAGTGTTCCTTCTGTCCCACCCATCACACAGGAAGAGGATGAGGAGGAGGAGGAGGAGGAGGATTGTGTGAGCATGGAGGTGGAGCCTGGCACTTAGCATCAGCAGCAGCAGTCTTTTAGGGATGATGTACAGTCCCAACAAACCAGTGGACTTGTACGTGGCTGGGAGGAGGTGGCTGGCGATCATGTCATCCTCAGTGACCCAGAAGACTCCGGACCGAATGCCTCAGCTAACCTACGCTGCATGGCCTCCCTGATCCTGCAAAGCCTGCGGAAGGATCCTCGTGTTCTTCGGATCAAGGAGAGGGACCATTACTGGCTGGCCACTCTCCTTGATCCACGGTACAAGGGTAAGGTTGCGGACCTTATCTTGCCGTCGCAGAGGGAGCAGAGGATGAGACATCTCAGGGAGGCCTTGCAGAAAGGTCTGTGCAACGCGTTCCCAGAAACTGGGAGGTTACAAACTCCTGGTCCTGGGCGACGAGTTGCTGAGGCTTCGGTCAGTAGCAGAAGGAGCGGTGGGGAAGGTGGACGTCTGACCGATGCGTTCAGACAATTTTTTAGTCCGCAGCCCCAAGGTATGATCGGTTCCAGCAACCATCGCCAGCGTCTGATATACATGGTGCAGGAATACCTTGGGGCAAGGTCAGACTTGGACACCTTTCCCACCGAAAATCCTCTGGCTTACTGGGTCCTGAGGATGGATCACTGGCCAGAGCTTGCACAGTATGCAATTGAGCTACTGGCCTGTCCTGCCTCCAGCGTTCTTTCCGAACGCACATTCAGTGCTGCTGGAGGATTTGTCACCGATCATAGGGTGCGCCTGTCCACCGACTCGGTTGATTGACTGACCTTCATCAAAATGAATCAGTCTTGGATCACCACCAGCTACCAGGCACCTGAAGCGGATATAACAGAATAATTTATAATGTCACATCCCTTCAAGACTGCCTATGCTGATGCTGAGTGACTGTCCTCTTATGTTCACTGACTATCCTCTTCCTCCTCCTCAATGATCCATGCCACCACACCAGTGCCTAAGGCACAATTTTTCAGCCCCTGTATAACAGGGGCGTGTACTTACAATTTTTAAAAAAAAATGCTTCGCAACACGTGTGACTGCTGTGCTCCAAGTACAGTATCTGTGAGGGGTTGCAGTGTTGTGGCACCAGCACCAGTGCCTAAGGCACAATTTTTCAGCCCCTGTATAACAGGGGCGTGTACTTACAATTTTTTTAAAAAATGCTTCGCAACACGTGTGACTGCTGTGCTCCAAGTACAGTATCTGTGAGGGGTTGCAGTGTTGTGGCACCAGCACCAGTGCCTAAGGCACAATTTTTCAGCCCCTGTTTAACAGGGGCGTGTACTTACAATTTTTTAAAAAAATGCTTCGCAACACGTGTGACTGCTGTGCTCCAAGTACAGTATCTGTGAGGGGTTGCAGTGTTGTGGCACCAGCACCAGTGCCTAAGGCACAATTTTTCAGCCCCTGTTTAACAGGGGCGTGTAAGTACAATTTTTAAAAAAAATGCTTCGCAACACGTGTGACTGCTGTGCTCCAAGTACAGTATCTGTGAGGGGTTGCAGTGTTGTGGCACCAGCACCAGTGCCTAAGGCACAATTTTTCAGCCCCTGTTTAACAGGGGCGTGTAATTACAATTTTTTAAAAAAATGCTTCGCAACACGTGTGACTGCTGTGCTCCAAGTACAGTATCTGTGAGGGGTTGCAGTGTTGTGGCACCAGCACCAGTGCCTAAGGCACAATTTTTCAGCCCCTGTTTAACAGGGGCGTGTAATTACAAATCTTGATCTAATAGTTCACAGCAGGGCCCATTCCTGGGCCCACCAAGAGTAACTATGAGGGCCTACAGTCTTGTGGCAACACCGTCCACCACCACCGCCAAAGGCCCAATTTTTCTGCCCTGTTCATCAGGTGCATGCAATTACAAATCTTGATCTAATAACTCACAGCAGGGCCCATTCCTGCACCCACCAAGAGTAACTGTGAGAGCTTACAGTCTTGTGGCAACACCGTCCACCACCACCACCACCACCACCACCGCCAAAGGCCCAATTTTTCTGCCCTGTTCAACAGGTTCATGCAATTACAAATCTTGATCTAATAACTCACAGCAGGGCCCATTCCTGCGCCCACCAAGAGTAACTGTGAGAGCTTACAGTCTTGTGGCAACACCGTCCACCACCACCACCACCACCACCACCGCCAAAGGCCCAATTTTTCTGCCCGGTTCAACAGGTGCATGCAAGTACAAATCTTGATCTATTAACTCACAGCAGGGCCCATTCCTGTGCCCACCAGTCTTGTGGCTACACCAACATCTAATAGGGCAAATTTCTGCAGAGTATATACGCCAGGCCCCTACTTTCAAACATCCAACTTACAAACGACTCCTACTTGCAAATGGAAAGAGAAAACAGGAAGTGAGAGGAAATCTACCCCTAGGAAGGGAAATTCTATCCTGTTAGATTTAATTTGGGAAAAAGGCATCTCCTCTCTACTGATACTTTATCACCAATCCTTGTTTCAATTAAAACCCCACTTTTCCAAAAACATTTGTCATTGGGACAGAAAGTGAGGTGACATGTTCTGAACAGATGTGCAAAGACAGCAAATGTTACAGGGGTGATAACCCCTCCCTATGTTCTCCAAAAAGCTTAAAAATAGATTTTTTTGGGATGGAGCTACACTTCATAATGTACCTGTTCAGATTCTACTTAAGAACAAACCTACAGTCCGTCTCTTGTTTGCACCGCCTATATACTGCTGTTCAGAGTATATAGGGTTGTAGGTATAGGGTTTTATTTTGGGTGCGGGGTCCCCCTTAATATCCATACAAGACCCAAAGGGGCTGGGGTGGGGGGGGGGGGGTGATGGGGTAGCCATGCCATTTTTCTCAAGGATTTTCAGCCATATGGCGGCCAGGACAAGACATGACATTAAAGCCGCAAGTGGTTTTAAATGGCTTCTTTTTTTCCTTTACAAATGTCATTTTGTGCAAGGATAGTTCTAAACACGGGAAACACATGCCACTTCACAGGCATACTTTAGACACCCCCCAGGTACCATATTTAAAGGAAAATTTCACTTTTTTTTTTTCACTTTATGCATCATTAAAATGACTGCTCCCGAAAAAACGTTAGTTTTTAAAAGTTCTTTTTGCATTGATATATGTTCCCTGGGGCAGGACCCGGGTCCCCAAACCTGTTTTATGACATTAACATGCATATTGGCCGTTGTAATTAGCACTTTTGATTTCGAACGTTCGCGTCCATTATAACGTATAGGGTTCGAAAATTTGCGCAAACTTTCGGTCCGTTCGAAGGTTCTGGTTCGAACCGAACCCGTGGGTGTTCGGCTCATCCCTACTGTTTATATGACAGTATTTATAATACAGGAGAAGAGGAGATCCCCCCCTCCTGATCATATTACTCTAACAATACACCTGTAACAAAATAACATGAGCTAATTAACTAATCCCTTTAGGCAGCCGATGTGACTCTGTGCCCATCAGGATTTTACTACAGGTCAGACTTGTTGTCACCAAGCTTCACACAGTTGATTGTAAATTATCATAATAACAACCACAAGACAGCAGGAGCTCCATTAGGAGTCGGCCTGTCTCCTACATTGTACAGAGGACAATGTGATCAGCTCTCTCAATTAACATCTTGAGTTCATCAACAAACTAAGAATAGTCTTTACATATCCTGCATTGAATCTGACTAGCACAGGTGGTATTGGGTTTCTCATTCACCCTGTGCCCTAGAGACACAGGGTGATTTACACATAAGAAGGTCCGGGGAAGCTGGACAAGGAGCCTCCAGAACTCTCCATGGCAAGCTGAGTTCCACAAACCCCCGACCCAAAGTCACTCTTGTCACACATCTCCCCTTTCGGCAGGAGACTAACACAGGAGGAGACCCCAGACGGGTTGACTCCGAAGTTAGCCAGGGGTTCCAGTCCTCTAATGCTGGTATCCACACAGTACCCCAAACAAATGGTTCCAAACAGAGTATTCCTCACCCAGCCAACCTCTCTCAGAGAACATATCTGCTGCTGGGGAGAGGCCTGGACTGACCCTTCTTCCTGGAGTCTTTTCAGCCGCTAGAGAGAAGACAGGGTGACATTTGCGCCAGCGGCGCTCTGTCCTGTTGCCAGTGATTCAGCTGGGAGTAGCAGCTTTACTACCTCAGCTTGTCGCTGGAGAGAGGGGCCGACTACCCCCGCTCCCTGGAACTCCACAGTTGTTGCTGGTGCTGGGCAGAGGTGGGTAGCACTCTGCCCTGTTGCCAGCACTTCTGCTGGGGGCTCCACATCCTCCACTCCGGTTAACCATTGGGGCAGGAGGCTGGCTTCCTCCACTCCCAAATTGTGTAGCTGCCATTGGGAAGGGGAGCCGGTTGCTTCCTTTTCCATTCCCTCATCTGGCTGCTGGGATGACATGTCTGTGGTACTGTCTCCCAGGTGCACAGATCTTTGGTGGGGAGGAAAGACCGCTTTCTCCACCCTGGCCGACTGTTGAGGAGGGACAACAAACACCTCCTCTCCCTTCTCCCCCTGTATCTGCTGCTGGAAAGTGATTGCCACCTTCTCACCCTGGGCCTCCGGAACTGCCACAGGTGTGGGGCAGAGGCCTTGGACCCTCTGTCCGGTGACCAGCGCTTCAGCTGGGGAAGTTCCATGTAACTCCACGGATACTGCCGTTGGTGCTGGGCAGAGCACAGTGAAGTTTGGCCCTAATACCAGCTCTTCTGCTGGAGGCTCATCAGGTTCTTCTTCCTCAGCAGAAAAGTCTATCAAATCCCCTGTCTCTGCAACTGGTGTCTGGGGATACAGGTTCACCATCTCCTGTCCATGGAACCCAGAAGATGCTATCAGTGCTGAGCAGAGGTTGGCAGAGCTCTGGCCGGTTGTCAGCACTTCAGCTTTGGGGATGGCAATTTCCCGATTTTCCACTGTCGATTCTCTGGCATGCTGCTGGACAGGCACATTCCTCCATCCAAGATCATCCCATGCAGAAACAGGATCATCAAGGTCAGTCAGCACTTGCTGCATCCACCATAAGACCTCCGCGTCCATAGCTGCAGGGGCAGGTTGGCAAAGCACACTGTTACTCTGCCACATTGCTGACTCTTCAGCCAGACCAGAGTTGTCCACTGGTATTCCTTGATAGTCCCAGGCAAAGGGAACCCCACCCTGCTGCTGAGCAGAGTCTAGCAGCTGTCTGTAGGCGATCTCCAGCTCCCATTCCTGAGCGGCCAGGAACTCCACATCTTCCTGTGCCCAGAGCACTTCCAAGATGTTCAATCTTTGCTCTCTGTGCTCCATTATTTCCTCCAAATGCCACTCCAGATCACTCCCAAAGTCAGGGTCCTCGGACAGCCTCCAGTACAACAATCCCAGGCCATCATAGTCAAAGCCTTCCGTGGGGCTGTCATCCGCTGTCCACGGGCACACTTGGGCTACATACCACCGGAGGGCTCTGTAGCTCTTGTCCAACCGCATTTCTGCCCGGATCAGCCTGCTTAACTCAGCTGAGCACTCCTGCTTCGGTCTTCCCCCAATAACAGCATTCGTACTTCATACTGCGACCAGTACCTTACATGGATGGAGGGGAGAACTTTTCCCTGGTGTCGCTGCTCACAGGCTAGCACTTCCTTCCAGAGTTGTAGGCGGACAGAATCATACCATCCCAGCAGGACCTGCACCGATACTGATCCCCTGTGCTGTATCCGTATATCTCTCGCAACCTCCTTTCGAATTCCTCTTCCATGGCGGCTGGTATCTGTACCACTCCTCCTCTCCTGCTATCCGGACCTTGGATCCAGGTGGAGGTTTGGATGTCCCTGACTGCAGGAAGGATAATCCCACTGCTTGCCAACAATGTGACGAAACGCTCCCACACTCCTCTTGAGTGCTTTCGTCATATACCACTTCCTCCCAGTCTGAATATGGATCTCAGATATTCCAACCGCTCTCAAGCACTAAACGAGACAAAACTTGCTTAGTGCCAACATGGACTGTTTATTTAGAACCAAAATGACAGTATTTATAATACAGGAGAAGAGGAGATCCCCCCTCCTGTTCATATTACTCTAACAATACACCTGTAACAAATTAACATGAGCTAATTAACTAATCCCTTTAACCACTTGCCTACCAGGCACGAACACCCCCTTCCTGACCAAGCCATTTTTCAGCTTTCAGCGCTGTCGCATTTTGAATGACAATTGAGCGGTCATGCAACGCTGTACCCAAATAAAATTTTTATAATTTTTTCCCCACAGATAGAGCTTTATTTTGGTGGTATTTGATCACCTCTGCGTTTTTATTTCTTGCGCTATAAACAAAAGAAGAGGGACAAGTTTGAAAAAACATAATATTTTTTACTTTTTATTATAATAAATATCCAATTTTTTTATAATTTTTTAACAATTTTTTCCTCAGTTTAGGCCGATACGTTTTCTTCTACATATTTTTGGTAAAAAAAAAATCGCAATAAGCGTCTATTGATTGGTTTGTGCAAAAGTTATAGCGTCTACAAAATAGGGGATAGATTTATAGCATTTTTATTATTATTTTTTTTTTACTAGTAATGGCGGCGATCTGCGATTTTTATCATGACTGCGACATTGCGGCGGACATATCGGACACTTTTGACACATTTTTGGTAAAATTCACATTTATACAGCGATCCGTGCTATAAAAATGCATTGATTACTGTATAAATGTGACTGGCAGGGAAGGGGTTAACACTAGGGGGCGCTGCAGGGGTTAATATGTTCCCTATCTTAGTGATTCTAACTGTGGGGGGAGGGGACTGACTGGGGGAGGAGACCGATCGGTGTCCCTATGTACAAGGGACACACCATCGGTCTCCTCTCCTGTGACAGGTCGTGGATCTGTGTGTTTACACACACAGATCCACGTCCTGCTCGATTACCGTGCAATTGCGGGTGCCTGGCGGACATCGCGGCCACCGGGCACGCGCATCGGGTCCCCAGCTACGCAGCGGGCATGTGCGCGCCCCCTAGTGGCCAAAAAGCGAGCGCCGTCATATGACGGCGGCCCGCCACAGTAGCTGCACCGTCCCGCCGTCATTTGACTGTGGGCGGTCAGCTACTGGTTAAGCAGCCAATGTGACTCTGTGCCCATCAGGATTTCACTACAGGTCAGACTTGTTGTCACCGAGCTTCACACAGTTGATTATAAATTATCATAATAACAACCACAAGACAGCAGGAGCTCCATTAGGAGTCGGCCTGTCTCCTACATTGTACAGAGGACAATGTGATCAGCTCTCTCAATTAACATCTTGAGTTCATCAACAAACTAAGAATAGTTTTTACACATCCTGCATTGAATCTGACTAGCACAGATTATATTGGGTTTCTCATTCACCCTGTGCCCTAGAGACACAGGGTTATTTACACATGAGAGGGTTCGGGGAAGCTGGACAAGGAGCCTCCAGAACTCTCCATGGCAAGCTGAGTTCCACAAACCCCCGACCCAAAGTCACTCCTGTCACAAAACCCTTCCAAGCCTCGCCACAAAAATCGGCCATGGTATCCAAAAGTCAAAAACTCTCAATTCTATAAATAATAACTGTCACAAAATGAATCTGAACACTATATAAAAGTGTAGAAATTTACGGTCTAGGAAAAGCGATTGAAATAGACAAATATAGTAATATATAGGATTTTCAGCCAGGGTTATGGTGTATTAAAACACCGGAGAAAGGAAGAAAAACTGAAAATTGTATACTTACCTTTCCGTAATTTTCCTTTCCTGTCGCATCTTCATGGCAGCATACACTCTGGGTTGTGGCTCCGCCTCCACGACCTGATAGGACCACATAGCTATAAGATGACGATACTGCCCCCGCCCCAGTATTCTCTGTATATATGAGTCACCTCAAAATAAAAAAGGGGTGGGTCGTTGTATGCTGCCATGAAGATGCGACAGGAAAGGAAAATTACGGAAAGGTAAGTATACAATTTTCCGTTTTCCTGTCGCATCATGGCAGCATACACTCTGGGGAGCAACTCGCAGACAGGGTGGGTAGTGCATCAATAAGCAAAATTTTATTCGCAAGGAATGGCAGAGCTGGCTTGAATAACAGATTTTCCGAAGTTTACGGTTGACAAACGGGCAGAATCAACTTTGTAATGGTCAATAAAGGTGTTCCTGGAGGACCAGGTGGCCGCTTTGCAGATAGTTTCCGCTGACACCCTACAATAGGCTGCCCATGAGGTTGCCACTGCCCAGGTGGAATGCGCCTTCAGCCCCTCTGGAATCTGTGTGGAGCCTAGCGAGTAGGCCTTCTTAATGGTCTTTACTAGCCATGAGGCGATGGTGCGGGCCGATGCTGGCTGACCCTTCCTGAACCCATGAGGGATTATTAGGAGATTCTCTGACTTTCTGATGGGTTCTGAGGCTGCAAGATATTTGAGGATGTTGCCTCTGACATCCAGGGGGTGCGGATCACCCTAGTCGGTAGTGAGTGCTGGCAGATTGATCTCCTGGTTAAAGTGGAATGATGAAGAGACTTTAGGGATGAAGCGGTCTGAGGGTCTTAGGACTACCCTGTCCGGGAAAACGACCAGATAGGGGTCCCTGGCCAGTAAAGCTTGCATTTCTGAGACCCTCTTTGCTGAGGCTATGGCAATCAGGAATGTCACCTTCAGCGTTAGGTCCCAGAGGGAGATGTTTTCTAACGGGAAGAAGGGTTCCCTGGATAGGGCCTCCAAGACGACCGACAGGTCCCAGGTCGGGAAGGAAGGTCTTCTGGGAGGTCTCAGTTTAAGACAGGCCTTCTGAAATTGTATAATGAGGGGGTCTAGAGCCCACCTGGTTCCGGTCAGGGTGGACAGAGCTGACACCTGCACCTTCAGGGTACTGGAGCCGAGGCCTCTGTCCAGGCCTGCCTGCAGGAATTCCAGGACCTGCGGGGTTGAAATAGAGGACAGGTTCCACCCCTGCTGATGGGCGAAGGAAGAGAACCTATCCCAGACTCGCCGGTAGGTGGAGTTTGTGGTAGGCTTCCTGGCCTGGAGGAGTGTATCCACCGTCCTGCTCTAGATATCTAGACCTCTCAGTCTCCAAGCCGTCAGGTGCAGTTTCTCTGGACTCGGATGGAGCAGCTGGCCCTGGGAGAGCAAGTCGGCTGACTGCGGGAGAGGGTCTGCTGTGTTTAGCTGAAGGAGGGTGGTAAACCACGGCCTCCTGGGCCAAAAGGGGATCACGGCCACTACCAGCGCCGATGACCTCTTGAGCCTCAGCAGGAACCTCGCTATCAGAGGGGTCGGAGGGAAGATGTACCCGAGGCGAAAGTCCCAGGGGTGCTGGAGACAGTCTGTCCCTTCGGCAGAGGGGAAGGGGACTTGTGACAGGAACCTCTGGCATTTCGTGTTCTCCGGAGTCGCTGCCAGATCTATGTCCGGAGGACCCCAGGTTCTGGAGATAAGGTCGAAGGCCTGCGGACTCAGGGACCACTCGTTGTTTGAGAGGAACCTCCTGCTGAGGGAATCGGCCAGGAGGTTCTCGACACCGGGGATGTAAGCTGCTCTTAGGTCCCGGAGATTCTGCTGTGCCCACTCCATGACGGGGAGAACCTCCCGCATCATGGACGAGCTCCCGGTACCCCCCTGCCTGTTGATGTAGGCGACAGCAACCTTGTTGTCCATCCTCAGGAGAACATATTTGCCCCTTAGGAGAGAACCGAGGGCCAGGAGGGCTTGGAAGGCCGCCCTCATTTCCAGAATGTTGGACACAGCGGCTCGTGCCTCTAATGGCCAGCGGCCCTGGACTGCATGGTGTAGGTAGTGGGCCCCCCACCCCTCCAAACTGGCATCCGTGGTAGTTATCTCCTGAGGGGGGGTGACAATGTGCCTGCACCTGTCCAGGTTGCTCCGTCGGGTCCACCATCCCAGGGACTGCCTGGCCTCCTGCGAGATGTGGATGGGTTGAGACATGGACGAGCCGTTCCATTGACTCAGGAACGAAAGCTGTAGGGGCCTTGAGTTCCACTGAGCCCACTGGACCATTGGGATGGTAGCTGATAGAGAGCCTAGGAGGCTGAGGCACCCCCTGGCTGGGAGGGATGCAGCATGGATCGCTCTCCTTACTTTCTGGGTCAGCAGAGGGACTTTCTCTGGAGGTAGTTCTATTGAGTTTAACCGGGTGTCTAGTACAGCCCCCAGGAAAACCATCCTTTGAGAGGGCTGAGCATTGCTCTTCCCCCAATTTATGAGCCAACCCAGCCCTTGGAGCGTGGAAACTAGGATCTCCCGGTGCTGGATAAGGGATTCTAGGCTGTCTGAGAGGAGGAGGATATCGTCTAGGTAATGATACACCCTGAGGCCTCTCTCTCTCAGGGAAGCTATTACCGGGAGAAGGACCTTGGTGAAGGTTCTGGGAGCCGTGGAGATCCCGAACGGGAGGCATCGGAACTGGAAGTGCCTCTGGTCTATGGAAAAACGGAGGAACCTTTGGAATAGGATATGGATAGGGACGTGAAGGTAAGCGTCCTGTAGGTCCACGGACAGCATCCAATCTTCTCGATTTATGGCCTGGAGGATAGATTGGAGGCTTTCCATTTTGAATGGCTCCACCCGGATGGAGAGGTTGAGCCTCTTCAGGTCCAATACAGGGCGCAGGTCTCCTGACTTTTTCCTGACCAGGAATAGAGGGGAGTAGAACCCCCGACCCCTTTGGGAAAGGGGTACTTCTACTATTGCCTCCTTGAGGAGCAACTCCTGGACGTAGTCCATCAGTAGCACCCTTTTCTCCCGGGATGACGGGAGTTTGGTTGGGCAAAAGTGATCCCCCGGGGGCCGCCCTTTGAAGGACCACCTGTGCCCGAAACGGACGGTGGCCACCGTCCAGAGATCCTTGATGGCATCCGTCCAAGCCGGCAGAAACTTTAGGAGCCTGGCCCCCACTACCACCGGCTGGACGGACGCACCTTCAAAAGGACTTCTGGTCCGCGGACGCAGAAGTCTTGGGCTTCTGAAACTTAGAGAAGGTCGCCTGGGGGTTCCTCCAGTTTCTCCTATATTCTCTGCCTGGCCTATAGGCCTTGGCGTCCCTATATTTATCCGGCAGGTTGCGCCTAAAGGGAGGAGGCCTCTGCTGCCTTGGTTTCCTGTCGGAGGGGATGAGCCCTGATTTGCCGCCGGTCACCTTCGATATGGCCGATTCTAACTTGGCCCCAAAAAGGTTTTCACCATCGAAGGGGATGCGGCACCAGTTTGACTTTGAGGCGGGATCTGCTGCCCAAGGTTTCAGCCAGAGGGCACGTCTGGCCATAACCGAGGCCAGCATGGCCCTGGATGAGGACCTTATGGCGTCTACCGAGGCTTCCGCCACAAAATCCCCTGCGAGGCTCAGCTCCTGTAGGGCCCTAACGATCTTGTCTTGGTCAGCGCCCTCTGTCACGAGTTTCTCCGTGGAGGCTGACCAACTGGATATGGCCTTGCCCACGGCGGCCAATGCCACAGCTGGCCTACATGCGCCTCCTGCAGCTAGGTAGGCCCTCTTAAGATCGGTGTCTATCTTCCTATCCAAGACGTCCCGGAAGGTTACCGCGTCTTCAATAGGAAGTGTCACGTGGCGGGCTAGGCGCATAAGGGAAGCGTCCACCACCGGCGGGGTGACCAGGGGTTTTGCCTTTGGTTCCTTGAGCGGGTACAGTTTGGTGAGCCTGTTATTTAGGCTCGACTTTCTGTCCGGCTTCAGCCACTCTTCCCTAATCATGTCGTCCAGTTCCTCAATAAAGGGGAAGGCTTCCGGATCCCTTTTGAGATTGGGAAAATATTTTTTCCGTTTTTGAGGGGCTTCCTGGGGTTCCTCCCAGTTGATCGCCTCTTTGACCGACTTCACAAAGGGCTCGATGAGAGAAAAATCGAAGCCGGCTGAGGCCTCTAGCTCCTCTTCCTCTGACTGGGAGTCCAGCTCTCTGGACCTACTCGGGGGAGTGGGAGAGGCGGTTCTGACGTACATATCCGTGTCCGGGGCGGTCTGCGTGGCTGAGGCCGCAGGTTCCCTAGGCTCCTGGACTTTTTCCCTGGTGGCCTCCTCGAAGCACCTGCGACAGGCAAGCTTGTCCGGGAGAGCAACGGCCCCGCATATCCAGCAGGCATTGGCGGCTGGCCGGGGGGGGGGGGGAGCTGGTGAGCGACGTCTGCGTGGAGACCTTCTGCGGTGGGAGTGGCTGTGGGAGCAGGATCTGCTGCGACTCCTCCTGTGGCTTCTCCTATGGCCTGAGCGACTCCTTCTCCTGCTGCGACTCGAGTGGCTCCGTCTGTGCCCCGAACGGCTTCTTCCGCGAGAGGTCTCCCTGCGTCTGGATTTTGATGATCTTGCGGACCTGGCGGGGAAACCGTTTAGGCAGCGTTAGTTGGTCCTGCACTCTTTTTCGACCTTCTCTACTTACCCATTGCCGTCCCTCTTACCTATCACGTTGAAGGTGATCTGCTGGGGCAGTGGTCTCCATAGGGATAGAGAAAAGGCAGCCTAGCAGCAATACAAAAATAGGCACAGTAAGAGGAAGGAAGGCAGAGGGAGCAGAGAGAAAGAGAAAGGGAGAAAAGGAGAGCAGTATGCAGAGTTCACAGGGAAGGAGAGAGGGAGGAAGCAAAAGGCTAACTTACCTATTGAGGATGTGCTGGGATGTTCCTGGGATGATCTGTAGCTTGTTCTTGCTCCAAAACACTCAGGGGAATGGAAAAGGGAATCTGCATTTTTGAATTTGGCGCCGGGAGCGCCGTGCCGCTCGCGCATGCGCAGTAGCGCCGTACGGCCGTCGTCGCCATCTTGGAACCTGGAAAGGAGAACACAGGATGCCCATAGTTCGCAGTGCGCATGCGCGGAAGCGCCAGAACGCTCGGCGCTGCTAGGTAATAACGCACAGTGGGCAGTGGGACTACAGGGCCCAGGAGGACATACAGTAAGCGGCAATACAAGCGGCAGTATACAATAAGAAGCGCCTCAGCAGCAAGGGAACAGCAGAGATGGGAAGAAAAAAAAAGACGGAGGACCACTGCAAGGTAAACAAAGCCTGTTTAAGGCTTATAACTGTAGTAAAGATGGCCACATACCTTTAAGCCTATTTAAGGCTTATCTTCTTAAGGCAGTATTGGCAGTGCTTTAAAGACCTGTTTAAGGCTTATCACAGCAGGCAGGTGCAGCAGTACCCCTGAGATCACCAGAGTGGGGTTCCTTCCATTTAGCTTCATTTAGAGGCTGTACCAGCAAGGACTTCCAAACCAGGAGAGGCTAGAACCTGGCTGGGGCGAAGCGGTAAGAGGGTGATGATCCGTGCGGTCCCAACAGGTGAGGAAAAATTAGAGAATACTGGGGCGGGGGCCGTATCGTCATCTTATAGCTATGTGGTCCTATCAGGTCGTGGAGGCGGAGCCACAACCCAGAGTGTATGCTGCCATGATGCGACAGGAAAACTGGAATATGGCTAGAAAATCCTCAATGTAAACGGCACCCCATCCCAATTATTTGGTAAAGAAAAGATATGGGGATGGGAAAGGGGGATTATAACGGTGTCAAATATTAATAGATTTGTCAAGATTTACATAAAAAAATATAATTTATTTATTTTTGTACAAAATTGAAAATATTGACATCATATATCGACATCGGTGTGCAAAAAGATAAATAATGAAGCGCGAACATATAACAAAGAGCAAAGGCCTAATGATGTTTTTTTTAACAGGAAGGTTTTTTTTTTTTTTTTCTGACAATAAGACTGTACTGTCTTATTGTCAGAAAATAAAAAAACCTTTCTGTTAAAAAAAACAACATGCGTCTTACAGAGGATCCGAATACAGGTAAGCAATGACATGGCATCAATGATGCATATATAAGGGGAGTACATCTACAACAACTTATTTCCCAGGATAAACAACATATATTTCCCCGAGCTGTGACCTCATATGGTAAGTTTGCTATCGAGGGGTGGTCATGCAAAGGCTGTAAACGAGTGGAGCTTCTGGTCAGAACTGTTACCGTGGGGGCCAGTCTTGACCCCTCAGCCAAAAGGGCGAGGGGGGGTTAGTTCCACCCTTGGACAAAGTTAAACAGGATATGACACCAAAATCCGAATGGAGGGATCGGTTATGCTCTCTCCACCAGACAAGGAGGGTTTCTCGGTGCGAACTGCCCCATGAGACTTCTCCCCTTGCTAGGGGTTCAGCCACATGCGTCGACCCAGTTCGACCAGATCTTGTCATATTTCTGTGGGCAATTTCTGCTTTCGTACGTAATGCGGCACAATGGTAACACATTATTTATCATCTTTTGTCATGATTCCCTAGATGGAGGTTCCTTCTGCTTCCATTTAAGGAGAATTTCTCTTCTGGTGTAGAATAATGAATATGCTAGGCATAGCTTAACATATCGGCCCCCTTCTATATCATCCAAGTGGCTAAGTAGGAGGGTTAAGGGGTCCAATGATATCGTCACTCCACACACCTCTCCCAAAGTGACCGCAACTGCACTCCAAAATGGGTGCAGCTTCGGACAGGACCAGACCATGTGGAAGAAGGTGCCCGTTTCTAAGTCCCATCTAGTGCAGTTGGGGCTTAGACCTGGGTAGATACTTGCTAGTCTTTGTGGCGTGTAATAGGCCCTATGTATGAATTTCAGTTGTATGAACCTGTCCATAGACGCGATCATGGACAGAATAAAAGTAGCCAAGCATTCCTCCCATTCTTCCTCTCCAAGAGAAGGGACATCCTTCTGCCATCTGATCGTGGATTTTTTATTTCTAGCATCATGGGCTACTGTTAAGTAGAGGTATAGAGAGGATAGGGGTTTGTCCAACCCCCCCCCCCCCGAAATTAACAGGCGCGCAATCGAGTCCGGTTCAAACGTAGGACGGGAGGGGAATTGGGCTCTGAGGGCATGCTGGAGCTGCCAGTACCTAAAATTGAAGTTTCTTGATAGGTTGTGTGCCTGCTGCAGTTCCTGGAATGGGGCTAAAGGAACCCTGTGGCATGACCTGTTTCAATGTGGTGATCCCCTTCCTGGCCCAGCCCGCCGGGTCTGGGACAGTGGATAGATGGGGTAACATGGGATTGGCCTAAAGTGGGGTATGAGGTGAAATGCACCCAGGTTTCAAGAGGGCTGCCCTGGAGGATCTCCACACCTGAATTGTGGTTTTCATAGGACCCGTTACGGCAGGGCTGGCCCTAGCCCCCCTATATGGCAAATTGGACAATGCTGCGTATAATCCTAGGAGGGCCGCCTCTAGGGTAACCGGTGGGTTTTGACGGGGTTGCGAGAACCACCACCTCACCGTCATTAAAACTGCTGCCCAATAATATACTATGAAGTTGGGGAATGCCAGGCCACCTCTGTAAAGTGGTGGATAGAGTATGTTCTTTGCCACCCTTGGGGGTTTCCCTGCCCATATAAAGGAGATCACTAAACTCTCGAGCTTACGAAAAAAGGATTTGGGGATGGGAATCGGGGTCTGCCTAAAGTAGTAGAGGAATTTTGGTAAGTATATCATTTTTAGTAAGTTGCCCCTACCTACCGGGGACAGAGGGAGAGTCCTTCTGTTGGAGCTGGGTCAGCAGCGGGTAGATATTTTTATCTAGATATCCTGTCAAGTAATTTCCCACCCTCACCCCCAGATAGGTAAACTCGTCCACCCAATTCAAGGGAGTTCCTGTATCTAGTTGGGAGACTGACTGATTTAAGGGGGAATAGGACTGATTTGTTCCAATTAATTTGGATGCCCGAGAATCTACCAAACTTGTCAAACACGGCTAGAGCTGCTCGCAAGGAGTCTGTGGCATCGGCCAGGTAAAGGAGTGAGTCATCGGCATATAGAGAGATCTTTTCTTCCACTATGCCTACCCGTAGACCTCTAACTGATGCGTCTGCCCTAAGCAGAGTAGCAAGGGGTTCAAGTGCCAGGGCGAACAGAGCTGGGGAGAGTGGGCATCCCTGGCTCGTTCCCCTCCCCAACGTGAACGCCTCAGAGAGGACCCCGTTGGTACGAATGTGGGCTCTGGGCTGGGCAAGCAGCCAAGTAAGGAACCTAGGCCCGAACCCAAATCTGACTGCCCAGAGGTAGCCCCACACGACCGAGTCGAAAGCCTTCTCGGCGTCAAGTGAGGCCACCTCACCCGGGCTACCAGACGAGGCAATTGTGATGTGCGTGTGCAGTCTTCGGATGTTTATATCTGTCCCCCTACCCGGCATGAACCCCGTCTGATCGAGATGTATCAGGGCCATTATGACCGAGTTTAATCTATTGGCTAGAATTTTTGAGAGGATTTTTGTGTCGACATTAAGGAGGTGGTGGTGATGGGGTGATAGGAGGAGCAAAGGTTCGGATCTTTTCCCGACTTGTGAATGACGATAACCACTTTGTGCATAGAATCCGGGAGGTAACCCCCATCTATGGATTTGGCTAGTAGGTTTTGAAGTCTTGGAACTAGTTGTTCTACATATGTCTTATAGAATTCCACCGGGAGACTTAGGGGTGTACTCACTTTTGTTGCCAGCGGTTTAGACATTAATGGCTGTGTGTTGAATTATTTTGAGGGGGACAGCAAATTGACACTGTTATACAAGCTGTACACTCACTACTTTACATTGTAGCAAAGTGTAATTTCTTCTGTATTTTCACATGAAAAGATAGAATAAAATATTTCCAAAAATGTGAGGGGTGTACTCACTTTTGTGAGATACTGTATATATATATATGTAAAAAGCTTTACTAATATGTGGCTTCTTAGGCAGCTATGTGTTACCCCACGAAAAAAACATGTGGATATTGATAATATCATCCAGCTGACTTAATTGTGCACATCAATGCGTTATCACAGTGTGTACAGCCACCCATAAATGTTTGAATAAAGTTATGACACTGAAATTAAAAGTTAAAAATTTAAAATTGCATATACAAAAAAGATGAGCTATTGAATCACACTAAGGACATCAATCTCTTAGTTGAAGCCCTTAGGCGAAAAAGACCCCAATAAATAAATCCAAAAAGTCTTCCTTCGACAAAGAAGGGAGAACCTTTCATTAACCGTTAGGGTACCCCTAGGGAAGGCCTCAATTCACCGTACTTCTATTTGTCCAAAATCTTTATTATGCACCTGATGAAAGTGACACGGAACACTATGCTTGACACAACCCTTCTTGGTTAGTCTGCAATGCTCACCTATTCTAGTACGCAAAGTATCATGCGACCCACATATAGAAGACCACATGAGCAACGTAAGACATACATGAAATATTCAGTAGAGCAGGTGATAAATTGTTTGATCTTGAAAGACCTGCCTCTATTGGTAAGTTATCTCTGAATAGCCATTGGGAACTGACTGGCAAGTGATACATCCTCTCTTCCGACATTGGAAAATCCAGGTCCTATTGTCAAAATAGGTTCTGATGTCAAACAGGGGTCCACTATGGGGTTTTGTTAACTTACTGGGGGCAATGATTTTTTTTTACCGTATGCGAATGTCTAAAGGTTATTTGTGGTTTTGGAAGAAGAGCAGGGGCCAGGACATGGTCAAGTTTTAAAATGTCATAGTGTTTATATATTATTTTGGTAATCGCCCTATATTTAGTATTGAATGTTGATATGAATCTGGCTGTATCCAAGGAGTTTCCATTTTTATTTTTATTTTCAGGTGGTTGTATCTTATTCGAAAGAAAAGCGTTCATCACCAAATCCCTTGAATAACCTTTTTCTTCAAACTTTTTTTGCATACATTGTCCCTGTATCATGTAATCCTCTGTTCTTGTACAATTTCTCCATAGTCTGTAGAACTGGCCATTGGGGATATTATTTTTCCACGTGGGATGATGGCAGCTGTTTTAATGGAGGTATGAATTGCCAGATGTAGGCTTATTGTGATTACTGGTAATGATGGTTTGTTTGTCCTGGGACAGAACAAGATCAAGGAATACTAATAAATTCTGGTTTATCTCATAGGTAAAAGACAATCCCAATCGATTGTCATTACAGTAGGCCATAAAGGTGGAAAAAAGGTCTGGACCACCACTCCAGATCAATAGGACATCATCAATATAGCGACCAAAGAAAATAATATATTGAGAGAAAGGATTGTCAACCCATATATTTAGTTCCTCCCAATACCCCATGGTCAAATTCGCATATACGGGGGGCAAATTTAGCTCCCATAGCTGTGCCCTTGCGTTGGAGGTAAAATTGATCTAAAAACTTAAAAAAAATGTAAAAGTCTATGCTAGAAAGCAAAAAATCTGATTGTTTGGAATTCATCTCACCATTTTTACTTAAAATATTCCGTACAGCAGTAATACCCACCTCATGTGGTATTGATGTGTACAGTGAGGCCACATCTAGCGAAGCCCACATATATTCATCATGCCAGGAATAGTCCTTTAAAATATCGATGACATGGCTAGAATCTCTGATGTATGATGCTAGTTGGCACACCATAGGTTGCTGTCACGTACCTGGCGGTAATGAGCCTAAATTGCAGAGATAGACCTCCCCTATGGCTCCCACTCACGGCCCTCTGGAATGGTAACAGAATGCGCAGGAGTAAGGAGTGGTATGGGTGCCTGGCAGGATCAGCAGTCAGTGTCAAAAGTCCAGGAACTACTGGCAGAAGAAGGAGACTGGAACTGGAGTGCTGGACTGGAACCAAGGATAGCAGCAGGCAGGCAGACTGGAATTGGATGCTGGACTGGAACCAGGAATCAACAGCTGGCAGGATCACCCAGAGAGGTCAGGCAGGCTGGTAGTCAGGTATCAGGCAGGCAGCAAAGGTACCAGGGATCAGGCAGGAGAATAGTCAGGCAGGCTGGTGGTCCGGTATCAGGCGGGCAGCAAAGGTACCAGGGATCAGGCAGGAGAATAGTCAGGCAGGCCGGTGGTCAGGTATCAGGCAGACAGCAGAGGTACCAGGGATCAGGCAGGAGAGTAGTCAGGCAGGCCGATAGTCAGATGCAGGCAGAAGGCAGCAAGGGTCAGACAGGTGGTCGGGTCTTTCCACAGAAATTCACAGGTCAGATCAGGTTAGGGCACGCGGAACGCTGTAGAGCAGACAGTGGGGACCATCTGTGACAGACATAAATAGCCTGTCTGGTGCCAACAGTGACGCGCGCGCGCTCGCGCTCCTGCGAATTCGTGCACCGGAGGGCCTGGAATGCAGATTTCTGGCAGGATCTTTATGACATTGCCCCCCCCCCCCAAGGGCAAACTTCTCAGGATGGGACCTTTTAAAGGATTGTAACAGACTCTTAGCGTGGATGTTCCCCTCGGGCTCCCAAGAGTTTTCTTCGGGTCCAAACCCCTTCCATTTAATCAGGAACTGATTCTGGTTATTTCTCCTCCTGTAGTCCATGATGGCCTCGACCTCAAACTCCTCCTCGCCATCCACCAAGACAGGATCTGGAGGACCCGTACATCGACCTGGGAAAGGGTTGGGAGTAGAGGGTTTTAGTAGCGATACGTGGAATACCGGGTGTATCCTCAGGGAATCGGGGAGTTCCAGTTCGTATGCCACCTCATTGATCTTCCTCTTGACAGGAAAAGGCCCCAAGAACTTGGACCCCAACTTCTTTGAGGGGCATGCTAATTTAAGGTTCATGGTAGATAACCATACTAAGTCACCGGGTGCTAGTACTAGTTCACCTCTTCTTTTCTTGTCAAAGGTTTTACTTGTTATGTTCTTGAGTCCGAGTCATAGTTTCCTGTAAAGCCCCATACACACGGTCGGATTTTCCGATGGATTCTAGTGACTCCCTGACATCAGCCTGGTCTTTGAGAAAATGGAGCATGTCATAGTACCAGAGCTTGGGGACATGGACCTGATCTGCTGCAGCTCCAGATGCTTGGGACTTCAGGACCTTATTGCGCTCCCTGAAATACGCACTCCTCAGGTTGCCAATTTTGAGTCTTAACTTCTGAACGGTTGCCGTGGGCATACTTGGCTTTACAAATTCCACAAGTTTCTGCATGGCTGCGTACCTCTTTGGTTTGTTGCCGTAATCGGGGTGTTTAGCCTGCCATAATAGGGTCATTTCCCTATACTTATCAATGAAGAGGTGGAGAAAACTCACATTGTTGAAGCCCTCCATAATCTCTGCAAGACACAACACCACACAAAACACTATAAATAATGTCAGGCTAAACTCTCCTAATCTTCTCCATATAGAAGCGTCAAGGTCTAATCAGTCTAGGCTAGTTATGTACCAAGTTCAAATTGTAACTTCGTTCTAGCGTTCGTCTCGTGCGTGAGCTTTCTCTCCCCTCGTCTCACAGATCGTCGCTACGACACATGCGTGTGACGTTTTATATACAGTGCGCATGCGTGAAACTCCGCCCGCCCCTGACAATCTTTCTCGTCTATTCCCCACCCCTTCTCTTTACAGCGCAGTGTGGAGAGCACATGGCGGGGACACAGCAGGTGCGCCCCAAATATTGCAGCAACGAGGAGGAGGATGAGGAAAGGCCGGAGGCAGAAACGTCCCGATCCCGGAGGCTGAAATTTAAGGCCTCCAATATGTCATTTGGAGAAATGTTGGAGATGGTGGACATATTGAAGAGGAGCGACTATGATGGGAAGTATGGGCCTTACCTCAACCAAAATGTCAGAAAGGCCAAGATCATGTCTAAAGTTGTGAGGAGGCTGTACAATAATTTTGGGGTACAACGATCCAAGGAGCAACTGAGGAAACGCTGGTCAGACCTGAAACTGAGGGAGCCCGATCAGTACAGAAAGATCAAGCGAGTTCTTCAAAAAAGTAAGTAGTTGTGTTTTGTGTATGATTTCTTGCTTGCATACTGCTCCATGTGTTTTGATTTTTTCAATGTTGTACCTTTGAAAATGGCCACTTTCATGTTCGTCTGTGCATTCGATCGTACTCAACCTCGATCGTTCGGCCACTTATAATACAAAGGTTTGATGAAGTTTTTAGTGAAAGGAAGTTTGTTCTCAATAGAGATGTCATCAAGAATGTAAAGCAAATTTATTCGATGTAAAGGAGAGGTCACTCAGTAGCTGTTTACCCATCTGGACTCTAGAGCACTAGTGCTGGGACACCCAAACGCCCTTTCTTTTATGCTGTTCCACACATGTGCTCCAGTGGATACTAGAGGGGTGTACCAAAAAGGTAGTAAGTTTAGCACCTTTACAAAGTGACTACATTCATGTTGTTGTCATTTTAAAATGGCCAACCAAAAATATTGTCCCTCACTTTCAAGCAATGTTTGACATTTCCTATTTCTGCCCTCAATAGATTGTTGTGCTAAATCTTCCTTTTGTACATTCTCATAGGGGAGCGAAGACTCGGGACATCTGAGGAAACCAGAAAACTCACACCTCCCAAAGAAGGGGAAAGACCAGAAGCAGAGGAGGAGGAGGAGGAAGGAGAGATCATCGAACTTGGAGAAATTGTCACCACAACAGGTGAGTGTGGGAGAACACAGCTACTGGTAAGATAATCAATGTATGCGTGCCTCATTTCCAAGAGACATTTTTTTTTTGGTGTTTTTAGGTGACGTGGATGTTGTGGAAGAAGAATCGCACTTTACCACTGAAAGTGCACACGTACTCATCGGGGAGATAATGGTGTGCAATCGAGATCTAGATGAGATAAAGAAAAACATCAATGATGTTCAACAAAAATAGAAGAACATCATTGATGTTTTAGGTAAAATCTGAAAACGCACCAAGTAATTAACACACATTTGTGGCTGTTTGTGACAACATTTGAAACTTAAGAACTGTGGCAAATTTGGAAGATGCACACATTGTGTCAACATGTGCTAGCTCCCATCATGGTGGATGAATGACAACGTTTTGGGGGTGCAACCACTTTACTAACTACTAAAGTGGGTGTGGTGAAGGGGTTGCACCCCCAAAACACGTCCATTGATCCCCATGATGGGAAATTGCACTTTTGAACATTCTAGGCATGTGTTTTACCATCTAATGTCCATTTTGAGACCCAAATTGTGTGCATGTTCTAAATTTCCATTTTCAAGGGGTGCCCCCCCATGTGATGAAGGCAAGATCAAACACACTTTCAACATATAGTCATGTCTGATCTTGTCTTCACTTTAGAAAGCTGAACTTTGCAAGTTCCTATGTTCAGTCTGTTCTGTTTTGCTCCATGCCTGGTTTTAACAAATGCGGAATGTTAGTAAACAATGTTCGAAAGAACCAAGATCTTGTCAGTTTTGCCAAGAAGTTTAGAAAGGCACTTGTGAATGTGTTGTAAGTAAACTTTTTTAATATAAAAAATGTGTGGCTTCCTTATTTAAAAACACCAAAGCATTATTTATGTCAAAAGTAAAGGATTTGGGGGGCAATGGGTGTTATTTACTAAAGGATATTCCAGTTTGCACTGCAAGTGTATTTTCCAGGGCACTTTTGCAGTGCACTTGTAGTGCATAGTGGATTTGGCTTATGTAAATGACACCCACAGTGCTTTGTACGAAAACACGTAGCACAGCATTTTTGTGAATACACACATTTCTGTCATGGTGATGAAAAGGAGTATTTTGGGTGTCAGTTATGCACTACAAACCTTTTCTAGACAAAAGATTAGGTATCACACACACAACATGAGAAGATTCTTTTTGGGAAGAAGAGACTGTTACCTCCTTTTGCCCAGAAAGTGCATTCCCACTGTTGAAGCTAAAGGGCAAAAATTTCCATCACAAATAAGCTAGAATACACTGACAAAAAACACAGGCAGGAAATGACAAGAAATCATAGGTTTGTTTAAAAAATATATTTATTAAAAAATGCCTCTCACACATCGTCAGGCAGAGCAATGGCCCCCCTACCCACAAAGTAGTCCATATATTGCTCGCGGACCTCGCGGGCATTTAGAGGGGGCAAGCCTGGACGTGCCGCTTGAAGGGCTGTGAGGTTGGCATTGGAAGGCCCGTCCACATCTGGGCCAATGGGCACCACATAGTTGCTGTTGTGTCTTTTCAAAAAGTTGTGCAATATGCAGCAGGCAAGAACTATGTGGTTGAGTTTGTATTCCGCCAAGTTAATAGCCGTCAAAAACAGGCGGAAGCGGCTGGCCAGGATCCCGAAGGTGTTCTCCACCACTCTGCTGGCTCTCGACAGCCTGTAATTGAAGACCCTCTGGTCTGGGGTGAGGGTCCTCATCGGGAAGGGCCTCATCAGATGGGGAGTCAGCGCAAACGCTTCATCTGCGACAAAGACAAAGGGGAGTCCTTCAGCATTCTCCTCTGGAGGTAGCAAGCACAGACTGCCACTCTGGAGATGCCAATAGAACTCCGTGTGCGCAATGGCACCACCATCCGAGATCCGGCTGTTCATCCCCACGTCCACATACAAAAACTTGTATGTGGCCGACACCAACATCACTACACTATTAAACCCCTTGTAATTATAATAGTAGGACCCCGAGTTGGGGGGTGGGACGATGCGGACGTGTTTCCCATCAATTGCACCTCCGCAGTTAGGAAAGTCCCAACGGCTGGCAAAGTGGGAGGCCACAGTCTGCCATTCCTGTGGCGTGGAAGGGAACTGTGGAGTGAAACAAGAAAAAAAATTAGTCACTTTGCACATAAACATTGCAAGCAGATTAGACACTAACATCTTGGAACAAGATCAGACTTTTAAATTGTAAGCTGGAAAGTATTTGCACCCAAAAGTAGAGGGTCCCCCTAGCAGATTACTCACCCCCCATCAATCCCCCCACTTCTGATGGGCCATTGACAATAACTAGGGGTTTGGGGGGGGGGGGCTTTGGACAGGTAACCCTCTGCACTTCATTAATTGCCAAATGGCTCAATAATGTGTGCTAGTTTGGTCAGACCCTCCTTAACTTAACACTATTGGCAGCCCACAGGAAACATAAAAGAACATTCCAAATACCACCCCCACCCCAAAAAATTATGGAAGCACATTTTGACATTCTGCAATTACCTAGCAAGCTAATAGGAGGGAAAGAACCCGAAAAAATAGGAAATGGAAAGTAGGGAGCCAGCCCCTTGCACTACATGCTTTGCTGAATTCATCCCTAAAGATGCCCACTATAAAGAGGTAGGTGTAAGGTACACGTCTTTCTCCTTGTGTTCTAAATGCCTAGGCCAGGATGGTAGAGCGGAGGTCCCGGTCACCGGTGGATAATCAACACACATACACTCGGTAGTACGTGAAGAATGATTACAAAGTTTAATAGGAGAACACAGTCTTTTATGTGCAATACTAGAAGACCCTGCCCCATGTGGAGCCAATCAGGTTGTTACACATAAGCACGCATCAGCAATTTCTTATGATATAGAATATAGATCAAAGGTTAGTGCATTCATCTGACAGTTCGTTCTTCTTGTCTGTATACATCTGCTGACTTGACCACAAACTCCTAAGCCACTGGTCCTAGCTAGTTTCATATCCTCTGGTGAAGTACAAAGATAAAAACCTCAAACAGATGCTTCCTGAGATGTCAACACTGTGTAAGAATAAGTCGACCCTCTAGCAATTTAGAGAAACATCTGCTACTTAGTCACGCTGTCCTGTGTGCAGTTTGTCACTTACACTATAAATGTCTGTATGCCTTTGTTCCGAAGCTGTTAGTGTGAAAGCTTAAGCATATTAATCTCAATGGTCAATAAAATGGTATATTAGTATAAGTAGCTCCCTTACAATCCTCCCTTTGATCATTCTGTTTTAATAGAATGATCATCCTTTTCTTATTTTATAACACAGGTCTCGTACTCTGTGGTTTCGTGTTCCTGATTTTCATACCACACAGTCTGCTCCTTGGTTATAGAGGTCAGTTTTAAACTCTCAGAACCTGCTTTTACACCCTTCTTACAAATACATCTAGCTATTTTGCAGCAAGCATATAAGAACAAAATAAAAAGCAATATTATAACAATGGTCATGGCAGTATTTTTTAGCCAGGAGGTTAGTCCTCCTAGGCTAAAGCCTGTGGAGAAGGGATCCCACGTTTTTCCAATGTTCCTTGCCTCATCCTGGAGTTTATTTACCTCCTTGCGATGTTGGGCAACTATGTCATAATAATCTGGTACCTCAATACTGGTATTATGAATCCAAGTACAGCATTCATAATCTTCAGTAATTTCACAAAGACCGGTAAGAGCTGCGCTCATGCTTTCTATAGCTAAGTCATGTAGTTCTAATTGTTTTCTTATTGCCCTGGTTTCTATGTTTAATTTTGTGATGCCATCGGAATTCTTTTCCAAGATCTCATCAATGATTCCAGTGTAATTGTTTAGTCTCTTCATTAAATCTATTCCCCATCCTGTCCAGGAGGGGAACCATGCCCATGCCATGTCTTTTTCCAGGAATATCTCTCTCTTATTGCGATGTTTAAGGGGATACCTGGGGTGGATGCTGGCCTCAAGGAGGTGAGTACCTTCATTGTTTCCCAATACACCCATGAGTGGGGCCAGGGCTGCTAGATAACACCATCCTTGGGGCTGGATAGGAATCCAGGGATGACAGAGCTTTCCACAACAAATGTAAGTATTGTTCCCTAGTGCTAAAGGGCGTGCACGCAGTACATAATACATTTGGTCTGACAAACCAGATAGTGTAAGAGTAGCCAGAAGCTGAGCCATGGGAGAAGTGGTATTAATACTCAGAAATTGATACAGGGTGGTATTAAGAGTAAGATCTTGGGTTACATAGAATGTATCATTTAATGTTGTCATTGAGATATTAAGCTTTGATTGTTTACAAACTTCGGCTCCTTTGGTGGTATTCCCTAACCTGAAACACCAGTCTGGATAATGGCTTCTACCTATGATTTGAAAAGTGAGGGTTTTGTTAGGACTCTTCCTTGTAACGTTGGTAAGAACTATTGGGGGTGTGCCGTTTAGGAGTGAGGTAAAATTTAAAGGTATGGCCATTAAAGGAACTCTGGCAGTACTGGGATGTAGTTTACTGCATATCCAGCACTTTCCAAAACCTGATTTTTGGGCATAGCTGTATTTAAATTTCAACAACAACATTTTATCAGAAAACTCTTGGGGGGGGGGTTCACTTCTTCTGTGTCTTACAATAGGTGTGTTATTTGACTCGGGAATCCCACATATCCCTTTTAGTGGTCCCAAATCCTCTGGGTGGTATATACAGTTAGCTATCAGCCAAGTGGGTAAGAACACTACCAGAATTAGACAGCACCAGAGGCACAAGGCCTTCCTTGATACTGATGTTGAAAGCATTATATATATATATATTTTTTTTTTCAATGTCCTCAAAATTCACTATTCTTCTTCTTCTTCTTCACTTGTCCTGATGATAGAAAGATCTGTTTTGTTTCCAGGTAAAATCATCGTGTCCTTCAGGGAGATTTGTCCTATGCCTTCCTGAATATCTTGTAGATTTTGTCGTTGTCTTGAAGGGAGTGTATCCTCGGTTACTGTTAGGGGCTCTGGAGTTGAGGGGAGCTGGGGACACTTCTTCAGTTGGCTGGCGTGGATCCAGGTGTTGCCTAGGTCTGTTAGTACCGCGGTCCTGGATACCTTTTCTACCTTCCACGGCCCGGAGTAGATTGGTCCAAGTCTTTTCCTGTGGGCCAGCTGCTTAATCAGTACTTTGTCCCCTGGGATGAAGGGGTGGGTAGGTTCTGTTGAAAGAGGAGAGAAGGTGACAGAAACTTGTTCATTTATTTCATGAAGCATACTTACCAGACTTTTCACATACACTTCCTGTTGGGAATAAACGTTAATGTCAGAATTTGGGTCTAATGGGGGTAATTCTATATTTGCAGGGATTCCCATTAGAATTTCAAAAGGGGACAATCCTGTCCTGGAATGGGGGGTGGTTCTTATCTGAAAAAGGACAGAAGGTAAGTGTTCCAACCAACCTTTTAGAGTACCTCCTGTAGCCTTTTTTAATTTGTCTTTGATGTTCCTGTTCATTCTCTCTACTACTCCTGCACTCTGGGGATGATAGGGAATATGTAGTTTCCATTGCATCCCCAGAGATTTGGCTACAACTTGGGTCACTGAGGAACTAAATGCGGGTCCTCTGTCGGACCATATGGTTGTGGGTATCCCGAACCTACAGATCCAATAATTTAACAAGCATCTTGCTGCTATATTTGCGGTTTCTCCGGTACAGGGAATTGCCTCAACCCATCCTGACCATTTGTCAACGATCACGCAGAGGCACCTCAAGTTTCCCTTTTGCTTTGGTAGGTGTGTGAAGTCTATTTGTAAATCTGTTAATGGTCCCAAGGGTGGAGGTAGATGGCCATGTAGGCCATGTCTTTTTCCTTGAACATTGTTCTGGGCACAAGTTAGGCAGCTTCTAGTTAGAATCTTAGTTTGTTTTTGTAAATTATTTGTGCAAAAAGATTTTGAATATATATTTACAAGAGGGGCGGGTCCTATGTGTCCTGGGCCATGGAGGTAGGATAAAATTAGGATACAATTAGCTTCAGGTATACCCAGGATCTTCCCCTCTTTTGTCCAAAGACCTTCAGAGTCTTTGGACAAACCTTCATCTACCCAGAAATGGACATCTGCGTCTGTGGCCATTGATTGCATTTGGGCCACAACAGTTTTGAAATCAGGGGATGAGAAGTGCTCTTTAAAGAAGATTGTGGTAGGGGCTGTTGAATTGGGTGAACTGGCAGCAGCCTTTTTTGCTTCTCTGTCTGCGAAAGCATTTCCTTTTGATACTATACTATTATCTGATGAGTGGGCTTTTACTTTTATAACAGCAACCTTTTTAGGGAGCAGAATTGCTTGTAGTAGATTAAGGATCTGCTCTGAATTAGCTATCTGTTTGTTGTCTGCTGTTTTAAATCCTCTATTGGCCCATATCACACCAAAATCATGTACCACTCCAAATGCATATCTGCTGTCTGTATAAATGTTGACTTCCTTGTTTGTGAACAGAATACAGGCTCTGGTCAGAGCTTCTAGTTCTGCTACTTGGGCAGAAGCAGGGGGCAATGGTTTTGCCGCTAGTACTGTATGTGGCAGCTGAACTACAGCATAGCCAGTTAAAAATGTAGAGTCAAAGGGACGGGAACAACTACCATCTACAAAAACATTTTCGGCATTTATAATTGGAATGTCAGAAAGATCAGGTCTTGGTGAAGTGACTTGTTCCACTTTTTCTACACAATTATGTGTGTGATCAGGTTCGTGTGGTAAACGTAACATGGAATGTAGTAAACGTACAACTGGATTGCTATTCGGAACATATTTAAGTACCAAGTTGTCAGTATTTAACAAAGTGATCTTGTATCCACTGAGTCTTTGGGAAGTCATGTGTTGTGTGTTCATATTCTGTATGAGGTGGGTAACTGAATGAGTGGTGTACAGTGTCATTTTGTGTCCCAATACTATTTTGTTGGCATCCTGTGCAGACATGGCACAGGCAGCGACATTCTGAAGACAGGACGGCATGCCCTGGACTTGGACAGGGAGTTTTCTAGATAAATATGACACTGGACGATACCCTGAACCATGAGATTGTGCAAGTACTGCAGCAAAAGATTTTCCTGAAACTACACAGTACAATTGGAAAGCTTTACCATAATCTACCAATCCCAGGGCGGGGGCGGTGGACAAACTCTTAATAAGAGCATCAAAAGCATTTTTCCTGTCTTCTGTCCAGTCTATAAATTTAGGGGCGTTTGACCCCGCAGCCTCTCGTAGGATACTATCATAATGAGAACAGTCAGGAATCCACTGGCGGCAATATACAATTGCGCCCAGAAATGACAACAAAGCTGCTTTGTCTTTCGGAGGACTGAGAGCCTGTAAGGCTGCGGCACGTTTGGGGGACACTAGCCTGGTTCCCTTGTCCAGAATACATCCTAGGTATTCTACTTGCGGTAAACACCACTGTATTTTCTTCCTTGAGGCTAGGTGGCCAGCTTTGGCCAGATGATCTAACAGTAATGTTGAATCGACCGCACAATCTTCAGCAGTTCGACTGCACAGGAGCAAGTCGTCCACATACTGTATGAGTACCGACCTTCGCTCTGAAGTCCAAGACTTGACAGTCTCGTTGAGTACCATTGAGAAGGCGGCTGGGCTGTCTACATACCCTTGCGGTAAACGCGTCCAAGTCAACTGGCCCCCGGCCCATGAGAAGGCAAAGATGGGCAGGGCTTCCTCGGCAATAGGAATGCTAAAAAATGCATTTGCCAAATCAATCACTGTGTAGCATAGGGAGTCAGCAGGTATACATGAAAAAATGAATGTGATATCAGATACCAAGGGCGGGAGGGGTAGTACTTGCTTATTAACTGCCCTTAGATCTTGGACTAGCCTCCATTCGCCACTGGCCTTTTTTACGGGGTAAATGGGCGTGTTCCAGGGGCTGATTACTGGTTTCAAAATGCCTAAGCGTATGTATTCTTCAATCTGTGGTGCAATTCCATTGGTTTTCTCTGGGGGCAAGGGATACTGTTTGTGGTATTGTGCCTGTGCGTCTGGTCGTAGTTGGGGGCTGTAGGGTGTGCAGTTGACAAATCCTACGCTACCTTTGTTTTCTGCCCAGATTTTGTGAGTCTCTAAAGTGGCAGGTAGTAGCATAAAGAATCCTTTATACGTGTGTCGTTTAGGACCAGTCAGGTCACAGAAAGGGGAACTTGCAGTTAGTGATCCTTTTTTGTCAAATTTAATAGTGATATTTAAACTGGACAATAGGTCCCTTCCCATAAGGGATACAGGACAAGAGGTCAACACAGCAAAAGACTGATCACACAAATGTTGCCCCTCTGGAGTGGTTACAGGTAATGGTGGAGTGATGGGATGGGTAACAGGAGTCCCATTTATACCAATAGAGTTTCCCTCAGTACATCGTGGTGTGTCAAAAATTACATTATTCACTGAACTTGATGTGGCACCAGTGTCTATTAAGAAACAGACACGTTGCCCATCAACATTTAATATAACTTGGGGAAGACTCTTCCATGAGAGGTTGTAACACACTAAACTGAGGGAAGGGACATACTCTAGGGATCCCTATTGGGGGTTTGGCTGCTGGCGGTTTGATGGCCACTGCATAGGGATCCGGGGAGTGTTAGGGACAGGGGGTGGTGGTCTATTAGGAGGCTGATTTAACATTTGTTGTTGTTGGGAAGGATATTGTTGTGGCTGACGAGGACCCTGATAGGATGGGTAACGTGGAAACTGGTTGGGGGGGTAAAATACCCTTCCTCTTCCCCTACCCCTATTCCTATTCTGTCCTGTCCTATAGGGACATTGAGATTTCCAATGTCCTTGTTGGCCACAATTATAACAGCCCTGGTCCGGGGGGTATATAGCAGTTGGACCAGGATATGGTTGCATGGTCATAAGGGGGGCAGTCTCTGGTCCTATGGTAATGGAAGTAAAAATTCCACCTTTCTGTTCAAAGACTCCAGAGCATTCTCTGGATCTTGCATCTTTCATAAAATCTTCTGGCGTTTGTTCAGTCCATTTGGGATTTGTAAATTTAAGAAGCTGAGTAACTTTAGGGTCACCACCGGACATAACAGTGGTTGTGAAAATTTGTGGTGACGGTTTGTCCACTGCCTTCCATAAATGGTAGACCCTAGTACAGAAGTCAAAGAATTTTTCTTTGGGCAGCTGTTTGGCCAAGATTAATTCTTGTAGGGCAGATGATCCTTTGTATAATGTTGACCAATGATTACCTACGCCCTTCCAAAAGGAGGTCCAATCATTCGTTCCTTGGATATGTGCTGCCCACAGACCGTCTATAGTGATCTCCTCAGGGCTATCGGGGTCTACAATGCTGAGTATCCCTTGGACATCCTCTTTGTCTAGACTCGACCCAATACTGTATTTGGCCAAGAAGGCACCTGCTTCCCTGGGGCTTTTCTTTGGGTTTGGGCACAACTCCTTTATTTTGGAAAGTGTTCCTAAAGGTAAGGGAATATGTACCTGTGTAGTCCCTATATGCATTAGAGGGGCTTTAATATCATATGTTTCTTCCTCTTCCCCGGAGATAGCGCCAGAACCCATTATGGTGCTATCTGCTTGGGCCATGTCCCCTGGTTTTTCCTCTGTAGAGGAAACTTCTACCCTCCTTCTTGTCTGGCTACGAGTAGTTGTAGGGGGTTGTGAAATTATAGACTCCTCGGCCTTCTTTAATTCCTCTGCTTTCTTCTCTAGAGTCTTTCTGTATTTTTCTAATTCTTCTTTGTGGTCATGCAACAGTTGTTCTGCCTCCATTCTTGCTAGCTCAAACTGTTCCTTTTCTTTCTCATACTGTTTCTCTTTAGGGGTTAGGTTTCTTTGCCTTTCTCTTTCTCTGATACTTTCAGCTTCTATTCTTTCATTTTCTCTTTTTATTCTGCCATCTTGTTCCCATTTAGTTATTTGATCATCACCTGCTGCACCATATACCATACTTGCGAGGACATGAGGTTCTAGTGAGGGATATAATTGGAGGCGAGGACCAGGCTCTCCTGAGTCCATTTTTACAGTGACATAAGGTGGAGGAGGTTCAAAGGTAGGGGCGGATACATTTGTCTTAACTGCAGGAGTCTTTTTAGCATATTTCTTTCTATAATCTTTTAAACATTTGCTCCATGAGTGATAACAATCTTTCATGTATTGAGGGTCATTAGATTTACCCGGGGGGTAGGAATGCTTATGCGTCTGACAAATTTTGCTAACTTCCTTCCAATCTTCCTCTGAACAAGGACCTTGTGGTCCCGGATCATGAATGCCTAACTGGTGGCATCTTTCCCGGACTTGAGCCCAGAAAGGTTCCACCTGTGGTCCGGGTAGATTGTTTTTAATATATTCATACGGGCACGGGATCCCTATGTCCGATCCTGGGGTGGCCACAGAATTCCCCATCTAACAAAGTGGGCAGGGTATGACTAGTATGTGGGCACAAGTGAAAACAACCCGTCCGGTCAATTATTTGTTGTCGAACAATTGGGTAGTCTGCTTGGTCTGTCAAATTAGATGGACTAATGGGACTGTGAAGGTTTACCCTTAGTACTCGATTTAGGGTTCCTTTCTTTGTGGCGGGATATATTCCTCTTACCCCTAATCTACAGGAATAGCCCCCTGGTCTATTGGTTAATAGAACCCACCTATTTTCTATTTTAAAAAACAGTAATCCTATAGTACAATGTGGACAAGGTGGAGCTATGTCACTACAGTCAGGTTCTGCATATTCAGAAGTCATTTAACTCTTATACTTTATACAGCATGAAATTTTTAGATACTTACGCTGTCTGTGGAAAAAGAAGTCTCACATATATATATATATATATATCTTAAACAAAACTTTATACTTATTTCTATAGGTCTTATACTGTAAATCTTATGAACAGAATTATTTTAAATGATCATTATAAAACCATACATTTGTTCAATTTTATAGTGCACTTTTTGTTTCTCAAAAACTTAATGGGCGTCCGCTCAACCAAACCTTTTATCACGGGCGTAATCTGCTACTTCCCGGTGATTAAAATAATAATAATAATCTCTTTTACAATAGTTTATAGTCAGACCAACCTAGTCGGACTCTCTTTAAATACCTAAAATAACCTAAATTGCTACCTGCGTGTCCTTTTAACCTCCCGGGGGACCAACCTAGTCCGCCGCGAAGGCACAACAACCCCTTTAAACTAAATTTGTGGCGATGATCTGGACAGCGTAAGCATTTAAACCTATTCACCTTAAAAGGTAAAAAGGGCAAAATCACTTACCTGTCACAAGATATCCCACTTCTGACACCACTGCTGTAAGGTACACGTCTTTCTCCTTGTGTTCTAAATGCCTAGGCCAGGATGGTAGAGCGGAGGTCCCGGTCACCGGTGGATAATCAACACACATACACTCAGTAGTACGTGAAGAATGATTACAAAGTTTAATAGGAGAACACAGTCTTTTATGTGCAATACTAGAAGACCCTGCCCCATGTGGAGCCAATCAGGTTGTTACACATAAGCACGCATCAGCAATTTCTTATGATATAGAATATAGATCAAAGGTTAGTGCATTCATCTGACAGTTCGTTCTTCTTGTCTGTATACATCTGCTGACTTGACCACAAACTCCTAAGCCACTGGTCCTAGCTAGTTTCATATCCTCTGGTGAAGTACAAAGATAAAAACCTCAAACAGATGCTTCCTGAGATGTCAACACTGTGTAAGAATAAGTCGACCCTCTAGCAATTTAGAGAAACATCTGCTACTTAGTCACGCTGTCCTGTGTGCAGTTTGTCACTTACACTATAAATGTCTGTATGCCTTTGTTCCGAAGCTGTTAGTGTGAAAGCTTAAGCATATTAATCTCAATGGTCAATAAAATGGTATATTAGTATAAGTAGCTCCCTTACAGTAGGTATATAGTGTGTATTGACCTTGGGAAAGCCAGCAGATAGAGGATTGGTAGCATCTGACAGAGCAGTAGGGGGAGGGGGTTCCTAATGAGTTTGGCACCCCCCCCCCCAAAAAGGGAAACAAAAGGGGCTCTGCATGAAGTAAAACACACAGCAAACATTAATGCATATTTTAGGGGGTGTTTGGGGGAAACAATACTATGCAGCAGACAAAATACATTGCTTAAGGGACTAGGCCATAGGTGTCTATTGGGCCAGAAGAGCATGCTGGGGAGGTAAGTGAAGGGAAAAATGCAGGAAGGAGAAAAGGGGCACAGCATATTAGAGCATATTGCAATCATGGTAATTAGGGAAGGAGGTCAAAAATACAAGACACTAGCAAACAGAGCATACATAGAAGGGAATAGTAAAGGAGAAATGTTACCTTAATATAGTCCTCCTGCAGGACCTGGATGATGGCAGAACGGGTCTCTGGAATAATGATTCCCAGAGCCTGGGGAGAGATACCTGTGGAGAACTTCAGATCCTGAAGGCTTCTCCCTGTCGCCAAGTACCTCAACGTGGCAACTAGCCTCTGCTCCGGAGTGATGGCTTGTCTCATGCAGGTATCCTGCCGGCTGATAAAAGGGGTCATCCGGAGAAAGTTTCTGAAATCATCAGGATTATTCTCCCGGATATCACGAAGCAAAGGCATGTGCGAGAACTGATCACGCTGAAGCAACCAATTCTTGGTCCACATACTCCTCGTGACTCTGTTCATGGACGGGTCTTGGCTCAAAGCTAAAAGCCCGACACCAATCCCGCGTACAGCACGAACTCGGCGACGAGTACGGTGGGCTGGTCAGAACGGACAAACAGAAAGCACCGATAAACAGCAAGGCCTGAAAGAACGAAATGAATACCAGAAACGAGCAGACAATAAGCAGTGAAAATCAAAGCGTCCTCTATCAAGATATAGGCCGCAATGACCAACAAATGCGAACTGACTACACGCACTAATAAACAGATACGCACGACAAGCACAAACTGAAGAGCAGTAACGATCTGAGTCACAAAACTGAGAAGCGCGAATCGTAAGTCCCCAAACTTCAACTAACTCGCGATAAACACGGAATCAGCAGAAGGAGCCCAACGGGTGCGGGACGTGGTGCTGAACTTCCCTTTTCTAGTCTCGTGGAAGACGACTTACGACTTACGTTACGACGTTCTTGAAGACCGGAAATTCCGACAACGTTGTCCGACCGTATGTACGCAACACCAACATCGGACAAAGTCCGACGGAGATGATCCGACGGAACTGGTCATCGGAAAATCCGAGCGTGTGTATGGGGCTTAAGAGTTGATTGTTGGAGGCAAGGAAATGTATCCTTTCCTGAACTGCTGGTACTGAACATTCGGGTAGGGAATTGGGTAGGAAGGAAAGATGGAAGCCAAAATTAGCGAAGAATGGAGTCTGTTGGGTAGCGGAGTGGGTGGAGTTATTATAGGCGAATTCAGCCAATGGAAGTAGGGACAACCAGTCATCCTGGGCAAAGGAGGAGGAGCACCGAAGATATTGCTCGAGGGTCTGGTTGGTCCTCTCCGTTTGCCCGTTGGTCTGGGGGTGATAGGCAGAAGAGTGTGACAGTTCAATATTCAGAGCCTTGCAAAGGGACCTCCAGAATCGTGAGGTGAACTGCACCCCCGATCTGAGACAATGTTAGCCGGTACCCCGTGAAGTCTGATGATCTCTTTAATAAACACTTGACCTTTCGCAATGTTGATTAAAATGCAAGATATAACAAGTTGACTCTCCGATTTGACTCTTCAGGTATTTCTTTGCGTGGGGGGGGGGGGTGCCAGAGACCCCGCGTCTTGCAGAATGCCCTGGGTTTCTACCAGAGCCTCCATACCTCCAAAATGAGATGTTTAAAAATATGTGCAAACGACAGGGCGAGCGCCAAAAGGCGCGTCGCCCACCCCAGTTTCGCCTTGTCGCCTGCGTTTTGCTTTTCTCGCCTTTGCGGCTTTACCACATTGAACCTTGCCTAGTGCCTTTACCTCAGGCACCGTATTCAGAATTCTGGAGCCTGTGCTATTGGTCCCTATGCAGTCATTATCGCAAACTGAATACGGCGCATGGATGCGCCTCTTTGAGACACGTAGGGAGAAGCTCGATATGGCACAAAGGTCGACAAGGGTTTGGTAAAATTTTTTGGCCCAATCACAAATTTTTGCGCTGTCCGCCGTTTTCGCAGGGAATTTTTTATTGAAATGTTTGCATTCCTGGCTGTAGAGATGCAAACAGCCACCGGGTGTCATAAAGGAGTTAATTTCAGTTGTCATTGCAAATAGCAGCCGCTAGATGTCACTGTTGCATTAACTTTAAATTGATTGTGTTGTAAGCACCATAAAAGACTAAAATACTTATTTTAAAGATTGATGAAATGTTAAGTCCACACTTAAACTGGTCAGTATTATTACAATTAGATATGTACGATTTTTCAGTTGTGTTTAGAGTGTTTGGTTTATTTTATCATTTCGGTCCACAAAAAATAAAACATTTTTTTTTTTGGTTGATTGCATATATTTTAAAATATTACTTACTGTTCCTGATCTACTGTAACTATTGCTTATATTTAGCGATTACACAGCCACTCATTGCTTTTCTGGAAGTTTTTGCTAATGTCTAATATACTTTTACTGCCTGATCAAAAAAAATCTATAAATATTATTTGTGGGGAGAAAATAAATATATATATATATATATATATATATATATATATATATATATATATATATATTATACACACACACACACACATATCTCTTTTATTTCATACTTACAGAAGATGAAAACTGTTTGCCGACCGCTTGCGGATGTCACCTGTACATGAAGATATATTGAGTACGGAAGTATAAAGAATAACTATGATTAATTTTAGAATAAAAGTAAACTATATTGTATTGAAATGATATGAACAGGAGAAATCATGCGTGGGAGAGTATACATATATTATGTCATGCGTGTGCGTATAAAGAGAACATGTCATGTATAGGAACATTTTTAAATAGTACTTGTAATGAATGGGACATTAAAGAGAACCCGTCACCAAAAAAAAATAAATAAAAAAAAGCGATTATATCTTGAAAGCCAGAAAACTCGAAAATATTTGATCTCTGCCAGAACCAAAAAGGATTAAGGATTTGGTGCAGTAAAGTAGCTTTGTGATCAGCACTACTGCCATGCAGCCTTGAGGTTCCTGGCGTGGAGTGAGGATCTACATTCCCCACATCCAGAAGATTAGCTAATCAGGAACTTTCAGTGCCGAGACACCATGAAAGGCCCCCTGACCTCTGGCACCTGGGACCTTGCCACCAATCCCTTTACTCCTGTCATGGGGCAATTTATTACGGTCAAGCAACAGGAACATTTCACATGTCCTGCAGCAGGCACCCTTTCTGCCATCTTGGGTAGGGATGCCATCCTTTCTTTACGTCAAACCCAAGCACTTTAGCGACTGTCAGGGATACCACATGAACGTATCCACCAAAGATGATCTGATTGGTAGGCTGTACCTTAAGAAATCATAAATCAGGCTGAAAGAAGTTAATTGAGGTTTATTAGGACAAATAACACAATTCCGACACCAACACCAGTAAACCATAAACTATA
Organism: Lithobates sylvaticus; assembly: GCA_028564925.1. Classification (NCBI taxonomy): domain Eukaryota; kingdom Metazoa; phylum Chordata; class Amphibia; order Anura; family Ranidae; genus Lithobates; species Lithobates sylvaticus. The sequence goes on along the minus strand of CM053031.1, from coordinate 176,636,161 downwards.
AAAGTGACACTGAAACATGAAAGTGCAGCAACCCAAATAACAACCGAACTGGCTATGTAGGTCAGAACTGGCACAATACACAGTGGTAGCAGGGAGCCTCTCAGATTATTCTAGCTTATTGGTGCTGTCTGCCCATGACTCCAAGGTTGACTCTAGCCTATTGTTGCTGCCTGCACTTAACACGAAGGTTGACTCTAGCTTCTCTGTGCTATCTGCACTTGACTCTAGCCTATAGGTGCTGACTACACTTTACTCCAAGGTTGAATCTAGCCTCTCAGTGCTGCCTGCACTTGACTCCAGGGTTGACTCTAGCCTATAGGTGTTGACTGCACTTGACTCCAAGGTTGACTCTAGCCTCTCGGTACTGCCTGCCCTTTACTCAAAGCCATTCAGCCTGCCTGCCCTTGACCCCATGCCTCACGGTTTGCCTGCTCTTGACTCAAGGCTCCCCTCCAGCCTCCCCTTCGCTCGCCAAGCTGGCCTAAAACCCTTAAGCCTGCAGTATGAAAGAAGTTAAATAAGGTTTATTAGGACAAATAAACACAATTCTGAAACCAAAACCAGTAAACCATAAACAATATAAGCGACACTGAAAAATGTTAGTGCAGCAAACCAAATAACAACCTAACTGGCTACTTAGGTCAGAACAGGCACAATAAACAGGGGTAGCAGGGAGCAAGGTACTGGGAGCCTGAAGAAGGGAATAGGGTGCAGGGTACAGGGAGCTGGTCACAGATGCAGGTACAAGAGCAGAGCTCAGGAGTAGGTCCAGAAACAAGGATCAGGCAGAGACCAGGCTTACAGGTAGAACACTGAACTTAAGTTAAGGGTCCAATTGTATACCTTCCATCAGCACTTTTTTTTACTGGGGCAAAAAGCAAACAATGAGAAGCTACATCCTCCTTTCACGATTCTGATCAACGGAGGAAGCTTTGCATTCACAATACCAAACATTTCTCAATGATGCAGCCTTATAGTATCACTCAATTCTTTTTTGACAGTGCAGACAGCTATCTAAGCGTAGGTAATTTCAGTCCTCTAGTCAGAAGCTTCATTCTCACTACCTGCTTCCCATCAAGGAAGGCAGTTTTACAATCACAAGGACACTTTCTTGTCCAGTAAACAGCCTGAAAATGTACCTCAACTCATTTTTGAAAAGACGGCCAGCTTGGTATGCATAACTATTTGCGTTCCTGTAGTCAGGAGCTTCATCCTCCCTATCTGTTCCTTGTCATATAAAAAGCAAGTTTCGCACCCACAAAGATGATTTTTGTCCAGGAAATGGCCTGAAAATTTCCATTAACTCATTTTTTTTGAGGATGTCCAGCTTGGGGCGCATAACTAATTTCTGCCCTGCAGCCAGGAGCTCCATCCTGTCTATCTGCTTCTTCTGATCTAGAAAGCCAGTTTCACACTCACTCCCAAGGACTATTTTTGTCCAGGAAATAGCCTGAAAATGTCCATTAACTCCTTTTATAGAGGATGTCCAGCTTGGTGCGCATATCTAATTGCAGTCCCACACTTAGGAGCTCCATCCTCCCTATCTACTTCTTCCCATCTAGAAAGCTAGTTTCACACTCCCTCACAAGGACTATTTTTGTCCAGGAAATTGCCTGAAAATTTCCATGAACTCATTTGATAGAGGATGTCCAGCTTGGTGCGCATAACAAATTGCTGTCCTGCAGTCAGGAGCTCCATCCTGCCTATCTGCTTCTTACCATCTAGAAAGCCAGTTTCACACTCACTCACAAGGACTATTTTTGTCCAGGAAACAGACAGAAAATGTATATTAACAAGTTTTTAGAGGAATTCCAGCTCTGTGCGCATAACTAATTGCTGTCCAGCAGTCAGCAGCCCCATCCTCCCTATCTACTTCTTCCCATGTAGAAAGCCAGTTTCATACACACTCACAAGGACTATTTTTGTCCAGGAAATAGCCTGAAAGCTTCCATGAACTCATTTTATAGAGGATGTCCAGCTTGGTGTGCATATCTAATTGCATTCCCACACTTAGGAACTCCATCCTTCCTATCTGCTTCTTCCCATTTAGAAAGCCAGGTTCACACTCACTCACAAGGACTATTTATGTCTAGGAAACAGACAGAAAATTTAGATGAACACATTTTTAGAGGATGTCCAGCTTGGTGCGCATAACTAATTGTTGTCCTGCAGTCAGGAGCTCCATCCTCCCTATCTACTTCTTCACATCTAGAAAGCCAGTTTCGCACTGACTCACAAGGACTATTTTTGTCCAGGAAATAGCCTGAAAATTTCCATTAACTAATTTTATAGAGGATGTCCAGCTTGGTGCGCATAACTAATTTCAGTCCCACATTTAGGAGCTCCATCCTCCCTATCTACTTCTTCCCATCTAGAAAGCTAGTTTCACACTCCCTCACAAGGACTATTTTTGTCCAGGAAATAGCCTGAAAATTTCCATTAAATCATTTTTTTAGAGGATGTCCAGCTTGGTGCGCATAGCTAATTGCAGCCCTGCTGACAGGAGCTTCCTCCTGCCTATCTGCTTCTTCCCATCGAGAAAGCCAGTTTCACACACACAAGGACAATTTTTGTAAAGGAAATAGCCTGAAATTTCCATTAACTAATTTTTTAGAGGATGTCCAGCTTGGTGTGCATATCTAATTGCAGTCCTGCAGTTAGGAGCTTGCTCCTCCCTATCCGCTTCTAGAAAGCCAGTTTCACACTCACAAGGAATATTTATGTCTATGAAACAGCCTGAAAATTACACTTAACTCTTTTTGTATAGTATGTCTGGCTTGGCACAAATAGTTAATTGCAGTCCTGTAGTCAGGAGCTTCATTTCCCACAATCACTTTCCATCTGAGTAAGAATGTTTCACTTTTTTTATTACTGGGGCATCAAGCTAACAATGAACAGCTACTCTGACTCCTCCAATGAGAAGCTACAGCTTGCTTGCCTGCTTCCCATCAAAGGAGGCAGCTTGGCACCCCCAAGGCACCACCTTTCTCCATGATGCAGCCCCATACAATTTAACTTAACTCTTTTTTGAAAGCACCGCCAGTTTGGCATGCAGACTTTGAGGTCCTCCAGTGAGAAACTTCATCCAATGAGAAAATTCATCCTGCCTGTCTGCTTTCCATCTAGGGAGGTGCTTCACACTCACAAGGCCACAGAGGATTTCATGTTCGACAATGACAGCTGTATAGAATTCTATTATCTCACTAGCGGCTTGGAGTCAAGTGCGTAAGTGCTTTGCAACATTTTACTCTGTACAGGATGCCAAGGACGGATCCCAAACAGGGTACTATGTGGCACCAGTGTTTAAGTTAGGACCCCTTTAAGGGAAGAGTGTGGGTACTCAGGGGGATTAACGTAGGTGGGTAAGGAATTTTTGGGTTAGCCATGTTAGGGAGAGGTCTTGCAGTCCTCTCTGAATTAATAGAGAGGTATTTGAAACAAGAGGTTTTTCAGCCCCTAAAGGGACATTTTGGAGGGAAAGGGGCCTCCGCCCCTGACTACAGGGACTACGGTAGGCTCTGAAGAAGGACAGTCCTTCAAAACATGTTAGGCCAAGGGGTCTCATTAAGAACCACCCACTCCCAGGTTTGGTGGTTCTAGCAACAAATGAAAGATAGCCGCACATATGGCCTGATGAGCATGTTTTTAACTTATTATTATACAAAATGTATATAGTGACAACTGTTTGTGCAGTGCTTTACCATATAGAGGGGGAAAGCTCAATTACAATGCAGTTCAATACAGAAGGGACAGGACGGCCCTGCTCATGGTGCTTACATTCTAAAGGGAGGGGGAGGTGGTACACAAAGTAAGAGATGCAGGGGATGATGGGGGTGGCTCGGGTACAGTTGTTAGGTGGGTGTTGGATAGGGAACCCTGTATAAATGAGTTATGGCTGACAGGGTAGGGGCTGATTGCACATGAAGGGGCAGGGAGTTCCAGTATGTTTGTGAGTAGACATCTTTATGATGGTATTCATATCTTTTAATAAATTGGTTGGATAATGCACTAGGCCAGTGCACCATATTTTTTATTTATGTATTCTCACAAAATGGCCTCCATCCCTGGCTACAGGGACTGCAGTCTACAAAGGTTTAAGAGCCTCTAAGAAGCAATGCTTAAAACAGGAATTAGTATTAGGTGTGGTGATAGCAGTAGGCGTTGGGGATAGACACCTGTTTGGAGTAATGCACAATTGCGTGAAGCCGCCAGATAGCCAGACTGAGGCTGTGCTAAGCCTGGGGGGTAAAGTCCATTCTATGAACTGTGTTTCCTTATATTATGTTTGTGCTTTTGTAGACAAGCAGACTTTTTGTGTGTTGCATTTCTTTGTGCTTGCCTTAAGAAAAAGTAAACCACTTTTAGTTTAAAGTTAAATGGCTTTGCACATGGTGGTGTGGGGCTATAACCCCCAAACTTTACACTGCTTAATGGTGGTGCCACAATGAACATACTCTTTCAAATGTATAAGACATCCCTTGTGTTGGGTAGCTATACCATTTTGGTGATATTGTGCACCCAACCAGCCTGATACACTTGGCCAGGGCAGCTGTTAGGGGTAGGGCCTAAGCCCCCTCCCTCTAGCCCAAAGCAGACAGTCAAGAGGAAGACGGTAGCTTGGACTGTGTGCAATGGAGAAAGATCTCGATTATCTTTGATTTCACATCATCTGTTTATATTTAACTTTCTATTGTATGTGTGTGTTAGATGGTCAGCCTGGCTTTTGATTTGTGATTAGTTTGTTATTTGTGTGATTATATATTCTATATTGATTTTATGCACTTTTTAATATATTTTTTATTTTATGTTGTAGGCCCTCTGGTCATTTCACATTCTTAATTAGAACAAGTGATGCTGCCCTGCTCAAACCTTATTTATTACATTATGCAATAAGGCCAACCTAACGCTCAGAGCCTGGCTTCAGTTCTCCCCAATAAGACTTGCCAAGCACCTGCTTCTGAATACTTATTCTGTCTGGGGTCCTTGGGCAGTGCTTCTCCAAGGGGCCCTTCTGGATCTGGGGACCATCCATAAGCTGGACCAGATTTAATTTTGGAGTTGCAAGCCAAAAGAAGCCCACAGTTGTCTGCAGAATCATAAGCTCTTACAAACTCATATGAATGCTTCTGAGTATGCGCTCTAGATCAGCCGTTTTACACCCATGCAAGTACCCATGCAAAATTCCTAAATATTTACCACAGATGTATACAAGCCAGCAGGTGGAGCAAGCCTGCCTTTTTGTTAAATAAAGCCACAGGTTTTCATTGTGCACCATTACGACCTTCTAGCCACCAGTGTCCTAACAACCATTAATCCTCCGCTTGCCCCTCTCTGTAAGAGCTGGGGGTTACATTAGCTTAGTGATGGAGAAAAACTGAGGGAGAAGAGAAATGACAATGTACTATATAAAACAATTAGAAGGATGTTTTATGTTTTAAAATGGGGTGCCCCGAGACTCTTCATAATTTTAGAGGGTGCCTTGGCAAAAAAAAGGTTTGAGAATCAATGCTCTAAAACAGGGGTGCCCAACCTTTTGAAGAGCGAGGGCCACTTAAGCTACTCGGTAACTGGTCCCGGGCCACAATGAGCAGAGCGGGCGGATGGCAGGTCCGTGTCTGCTCTGTATGTGCAAAACGGACACGGACACAGCCCACTAATACTTTTTTTTTTTTTCCCGGATTGGATTGAATTGGAGGTAGGACACAAGTCGGTTTACATTTGCTACTCCTTGGAGGTAAATGGAGGGTCCAATTGGGTCAGACTGACCACGTGAAAGGGGCCCAAGGCTGCTTTCACACAGATGTGCTGCAGTTTACCTGCACCGCTGGTGCAGCGCAGTATACCTTTGGCTTTCCTGCACTTTGCAATAGACTTCTATTATATTATGCAGTTTTGTTGCACTTTCAGAAAGCTCACCAAACTCGCAGGTAATAACAGAAGTCTATGGCTCAGTGCAGGTAACACGCAGGTGCACTGCTCTGTACCTGGGGATCAGTTTGAAAGCAGCCCAGTAACCACTGCAGAATAGATATGCCCATATATACCAAGTGATTTTATTAATAAAACTGACCTTTTAATAACAGTACTCTATTCTATTTTATCCCAGAGCAGGATCTCGTGGGCCACATCAGAGGGCTCTGCGGGCCACATGTGGCCCCCGGGCCACTGGTTGGGCACCCCTGCTCTAGAAGATCACCATTACTGTGAATATACTGTAGTTTATATGAGCTTGTTGTTGCTTAAAAAGGCCACAAGATATCCCAATTGTCTGCAGGATGAGCTGTTGCGAGTTGAAAAAAAAAAAAAGTGTATGAAGTTGTCTGCCCATTGTCTTAGGTTGATAATAGTATGAATATTCAGTTTATTCTATTTTGTAGTTACAAATCGATGCCAAAAAAAGCTTGCATTGCTTGTCTGTAGAATAATGAGCTCTTACAAAGTCATACAAATGCATTAAAGCATGCTCTCTAGATTAACATTACTGTGAATGGAGTTTATCTGAACTTGTTGTTACTTAGAAAGGCCACAAGATGTCCCCATTGTCTGCAGGATGAGCTCTTGTAAGCTAAGAAATTCATATGAACTCTGAGAATGCTCTAGCTTGTCATTACGGTGAATATACTTTTTTTTTAGTTGATGTAGTGTAAAAATTATGACAAATGAAGCCCACTTTGTCTGCAGATTAATAAGGTCTTTGCAGACTCCTATAAATGCATGTTTTCAGGCTTCCCATTATTTTCACAGGTGATTTGATCAGTTTCACTGGCTTAGTAATTACCACAGCCATTTCATCACAGTAAAAAAATGAACTGTTGGGAGGACTGGATTTGAGAAACACTGCTTTAGATTACTATGAAAGTAGTTTATATGACTATGCTTTTGCTTATAAAGGCTGCAGGATGCGCTAACAAAATCATATGAACTTGTCTGCCCATTGTCATCATTTGCCACTACTATATTTACACAGTTTATTTGATCTTGTGGTTGCAAACCAATGCAAAAAATAAAATAAAAAAATTGGTGGTTATTTATGAAAGGCAAATCCACTTTGCACTACATGTGCAAAGTGCACTTGAAATTGCACATGGGAGGGCTATTGCTGTAAATCTGAGGGATAGATGTATAATGAGGGGAAGCTCTGCTGATTTTATGATACAATCATGTGCAAGCTAAAATGCTGTTTTTTATTTTCCTTGCATGTCCCACTCGGATCCACAGTGACTGCACTTCCAAATGCACTTTCAGTGCAATGTCAAGTGTAGTTTGCATTTGTTTTTGCCTTTAGTAAATAATCCCCATTGTCTGCAGAATGAGTTTACAAACTCAATCATGCTCCTAAGCATGCTCTCTAGATTACCATTAAAGCTGCATAGTTTATAGGTTACTTAGGCCACAAGATGTCCCCATTGTCTGCAGGTTGAGCTATTATAAGCAAACAATCTCATGTGAACTCATCTGAGCATGCTCTAGCTTGTCATTACTATGCATACAACTTGTATTTGATTTTGTAATGTCAAAAAAAATACAAATGAAACCCACTTTGCCTGCAGATTACTGAGCTCTTGCAGACTCAGATGTATGCCTGTGAGCATGCTCTCTAGATTACTATTACTGTGAATGTAGTTTATATGAGTGAGTGTAGTCCATACAAGTATTGTGTTGCTTAGGAAGGCCACAAGACGTCCACATTGTCTGCAGGATGAGCTTGTGTAAGCTAACAAACTTGTATGAACTTATCTGAGCATGCTCTATTTTGCTATTGCTATAAATACACAGTTTATTTGATTGCGCAGTGACAAAAAATAGAAAAAAAAAAAACACTGACTGCAGAATACTGAGCTCTTAGTAACTTGAAAATTGATATGAATGCTTCTGAGCATGCTCTCTAGATTAATATTAGTGTGAATATAGTTGACATGAGATTTCTGTTGCTTAGAAAGGCCACAGGGTGTCCCCGTTGTCTGCAGAATGAGCTTGTGTAAGCTACCAAACTCGTATGAACTAATCAAAGCATGCTCCATTTTGCCATTACTATTGTTAGGTGTGACCTGCCAAGGGGCCACCAATACCAATTTATATTGCCGTTTCCCAATTCTTATCAAGCTTATATAAGGAAATAAAACACAGAAGCGATTCTCTGTATATCAGCTCCGAGCTTGAGGTGCCGTGCCGTCTTAACAGGTTTTATTCCAGAGGCTTTATACAAACCCAAAAAACTGTCCCACAAAGAGACAGTTGCTACATAATTCCATATAAGGTAATACTCAGCTAACAGGACATCACGCGCTGTGACCCATGTGTCGTACACAATGACTAAACATTCTAAGAAAAAGAACATAATTTTGAAAGTGTACATCCGTTAGCAATAGTATATATTTTGAAAGAGTACATGTTTGAGAAAGCGTTCATCATAGAAGCAACAACAAGTAAAGGGTAACTCTAACTTGCGATTTACATATTCAGCTAAACCTGATCATCTCATTTTCCCCCTTTGACATCATCCTTCTCCCAACTCTGGATCCTCACAAGTGAGTGATAGCCAGTACTTCCCTAGGTACTATCCCTGACCACGAGTTGTCAGAGGAGAACTGGGTTCTCATCCCCCAGTTTCATACCAGCATCCCAGAAGCGAAGAGAATCAAAGAGGAGGACCCATTTATATAGAACCTTCTCTTTAGTCTTTTGACCTTCTTTTTTATCCTAGCATATATGCAACAATTAATAATTGTCATTATAGCAAAAGCAAGTATGAGTATCAATATAGGACTAAATATCCAATTGAATATTTTAGTTGCAGTAGGAGACCATCCACTGAAAACATCATACCAGTGGTGGGTGGTCTCTTCCCTGATTTGTGAAGACAGATGCATAAGCTTTCCCTTATCAATAATTGCGGATAATAGGTTGTTCTGAAGGGTATGTCCGTGTGTCTCTATGTGTTTCCTAAGTATTTCTGATTCTTTTAAAACTTGCAATAGGGGTTCTAATGATATTACAAAAGGTGTGGTGTCAGTGAGGTTATCTACTGCCCATTCCCTATTAAATGTTTTATCAGCATCTGATTCAAAGAGGAAAGTGTCATTTAACCATTTAAAGACTTTAACATTCATTATACATCCTGAGAAAGGGGCTGTCCTATTTAGGCTCCTCATGGTGTCATTGTCATTAGTTATCAAACAAATATGTTGTGGTCCTATTTCCATGAATCGATTCCCTATGTGTATGGGCATTCTTTGGAACTTACATATATTGGACTGGTGCTTTAACAGGCAAGGTTCATAGACTGGTGAACTCCTTCCGCAAACCATTCCTTTGTTAGTTTCGGTACACAGACTCAGATCATGAGTTCTGTTCTGTGTATCTACATAATGCCCATAAATCTCGGGATACCAAAATTCAGGTGGATCTTTCCCTACTAGTGGCATTACTATCAGTTTACACATTGCCTCTATGCCTTCCACCCGATATATGTTAAACCTTCCAGCACACCATTTTTCCTCACATTTTACTTGTCTGCCTGTTACCTCGAACCAGGTGTTTTCTAAGTCTAGACCCTTAAAGTACTTGAGCCATGTGTGGTAATTCCCTGACTGTAACTCTTCCCTTGCCCTATTTACTTGTATGTGATAAGATAGTGTAGAGAAAGCACACTGAGTAAGATTTATACATTTTTGATCTATTCTCCTTAGCTCCAGGCTGGCTATTACCGTGTGATTAACCATAGCATTAAGGTATTTTGTTAACTGTACCTGACCAATTTGGGTCTCAAATGTTGTGGGTAACCACTGACTTGTGATTGTCAGTCCATCAGCTATGTGTCCCCCCGCACGTTTCCATTTGTTTTGTATCATTTCCATTTGAATCCCATTCATTACTCCCATTCCTGTTCCTGCTGCTCCTAGTGCAGTATCATACAATTCTCGTCTGTATCTACACTCTGGTAGTTTAGGGAACGTGACATTGAATTTTACTTTTGTTTTCTGTTGTGATATGGAAGTGTTTAAGCAGGACCTGGGGACAGGGGTTAATACTGAGGACTTGAAAACCAGAGGTGGGGTGTCTTCTATTTTTATACTGAATCCATAAGCTTCCCATGTTATACCTCCCCCTGCTTTATTGTTCGTTTTTACAAAATACCATGATGCGCAAATGTAGGTTGCTGATTGATTTGTGACTATGGGTCCTATTAGATTAAATGGTTCGGCTCCTCTTAGTGGCCTATTACCTGTTCCCTTTGTTTTCTTTTTATATTCTTCAGAATGTGGGGTACGAAGTAATGCCTCAGCTTTGTCAAAAACTTCCTTCCATGTCTCTGATGGACCTAAATTATGACACTTATGTGGTGTGTAATTGTATGGCCATGGTAGATTTTCTCTCCAGTGGAAAGATATGTTTACCAGTGCCGGTGGACTCGCCTTTACAAATACTACGGGTAGGCGTGGATAATCCTTATTGTCCTTCACATAAAAAGGGCTTTCATGTCCTGTTATGTGCATATATCCCACAGTTTTTGCTCCGAAATAGGGAATTACAGGCCCTGATGTTGGTAAAGTTCCTAACTCCCCCCATGTTATTTACACATTACTTTCATAAGCTGTTACATCAATACCGGGGGTAAAAGCATAAATACATTTGAAAAGACATCCTAACGCTGTTATTATGGCTAAAAAGTATATGATTCTGTGACTTTTTCCGGACTCTTTTTGCAGTGTGAAGCGTGGATCCAAGTGCTCTTTCCCTCCAATTTAACTGATGTGGGGGTGGTCAGCAACACTTGATATGGTCCTTCAAACCGTGGTTCCAAAGTCTTTCTAGTATGTTTCTTTACATAGACCCAATCTCCAGGTTCCAATGAGTGAGTACCTGCTACAGAATCAGGATCTGGAATGGAAGAATACACATCTTTGTGGATCTTAGTTAGATGCTGTTGTAATTGTATCACATATGCAGTCAAGCTTATCACATTGTAATTGCATACTCTGGAAAATATACAGTAAACCTAACCTAGGTGCACTTCCAAAAAAGTATCTCATAGGGAGACAGTCCTGTCTTCCCTGTGGGAGTGTAACGAATGGAAAACAGAGCCAAAGGTAAACATTCTGGCCATGGCTTCCCCAACTCTTGCATATTTTTAATTTTATTGTTCCATTTACTCTTTCCACTGACCCTGAACTTTGAGGATGATAAGGGGTGTGAAAACTTTGTTGGACCCCTAACATTGCCATCACATTCTGCATGATTTCTCCCGTGAAATGTGTTCCCCTATCTGATTCTATGATTTCAGGAAGACCAAACCCTAGGTATTAATTCAGTAATTAATTTCTTGGCTGTAGCCTTTGCTGTGGCTGATTTGACAGGGTAACTTTCGGGCTAACCGGAAAATAGATCGATACACACGAGAACAAACTCAAAAGGGCTGCTCTTAGGCATCTGTATATAATCAATTTGCAGTCTCTGAAAGGGGTATTGTGCCCGGACCTGATGTCTCCGGGGTGTTTTAACTTTCTGTCCTGGGTTATTCAGGAGACAGATTTGGCAGGCTGCACAGTAGTTTCTGGCAATGCTGCTGAATCCAGGGGCGAGCCATCTCTGGCTCACAATCCTATACATAGAATTGGAGCTGATATGCGTGGGAAGGTGAACTGCTGCCGCCATTGCCGGGTACAGAGAAGCTGGCAGACAAACCTTGTCCCCCTCTCTCCATACTTGGTCAGGGTCTGGCGCTGCTCCCATTTTTACCCACCTATCTTTTTCGCTCACCTCTGCTTGTTCCTGTAACTTACTCAGCTTCTGCCATGTTGGTTCTGGGATACTTACCTGTACTGCTGCTACGGTCTCAGGGCTTACTTCCTTTAGAGCTGCTTGTTTTGCAGTTAAATCTGCAAATGTATTTCCTTTTGCTTCAATTGTTTTTGCATTCGCATGTGCCACTATCTTCATTATGGCCACCTTTTTGACTTTTTGTAGGTTATCTAAGACTCTTTTTATTCCTTCTCCATGTTTTACTGGTGTGCCTGCTGCTGTCAGATACCCCCTAGCTTTCCATATGTGTCCATAGTCATGTGCTACTCCAAGTGCATAGGCTGAATCAGTGTAAATGTTCCCTTCTTGTCCTTCCAGATATGCTAGCGCTTTTTCTAGGGCTGTTAATTCTGCTTCCTGGGCAGATTTATGGGCTGGTAGGGATTGTGTATCTATCACTTGGTTGTCAGTAACTACAGCATATCCCGTATGGTACCTTCCTTTCTCATCAGCAAATCTGCTACCGTCTATATACAAAGTGTGTTCAGCATTTAAAATCGGTGTGTCTGTGACATGTGGGAATCCCATTGTTTCTTGTTCCATGAGCTGAAAGCAATCATGATCAGATACACCCTCAAATTGAAGAGTATCAGTACCATTTTCACTATTATCTTTACTATCATCACTATCATCACCACTATTCCCCCTTGCCAAATCTGTTGACTGAAGAGGCAAATATGTGGCTAAGTTAAGACTCGTACACCTCCGAAAGGTAATATTTGGTGGCAAAAGCAAAGTACACTGCAACCTCAGTTGTCTAGCCATGGAATTATGATTGGGCTGTACTTGTGACAAAATTGCATGTATGTCATGGGTTGTGTACACAACTACTGGATTATCTAAAACCATTTCTGAGGATTTATCAATAATGATTGACACCGCAGCCACTGCTCGGACACAGGAGGGTGAACCTCTAGATACTGGGTCTAGTGCTGCTGGAAAATAAGCTACGGGTCTCTGTTTGGAGTGAAACTGTGTTAAAACCCCTGTGGCGTGTCCACTAATTTCTGCAATGTATAAATGAAATGTCTTGGTATTGTCTGGTATACCAATGGCTGGTGCAGAAATCAATGACTGTTTTAAAAGGATAAATGATTCCTGAGCGGTTTCGGTAAGTACATAAGGTACGGTTTTTAAACAATCATACAATGGTTGCATCAATGAACTGGCATGAGGTATCCACTGTCTGCAATATGACACAATACCTAAAAACATGCGCAGCTGTTTAAAATTTCGTGGTTGCAACATTCCCTTTATTACTTGTACCCTCTCTTCTGTTAGATGCCTTGTGCCCTGTGATATGCAGTGTCCTAGAAAAATAACTTTCTCTTTGCACATTTGTAACTTTTTCTTATTAACCTTACAACCCTTTGTTGCTAAAAATTGTAAAAGATTGAGGGTAGTGTCTACACATATTTTCTCATTGGGGCAACATAACAATAAATCATCCACATATTGTAGTAACACACAAGAGTCTGGTGGTATCCATTCCCCTAATACTATCTGTAGGGCTTGTGAATACAAAGTGGGCGAATGTGCCATCCCTTAATGCAATCCATAATTGACATTCCTCCGCTAGTGGCACAGAAAAGAAAGCATTAGCTAAATCTATCACCGTGAAACACATGCTATTTGAAGGTATCTGGGATAATAAGGTATGCGGGTTCAGTACTAGTGGAGTCATTGGCGCTAGTATTTTGTTTACTGCCCTAAGGTCCTGTACCATCCTATACTTAATTGGACCACCGTCCACCGATTTCTTTTTAACCGGGTACAGAGGAGTATTTGCGGGCGATTTTACTTCCCTCAGGGCTCCACTTTTAAGTAATGACTGTACTTGGGTTTCTATGGCTGTCAATTCCAGGGTCACTGGAGGAATGGGCAGAAGCCCAACATCAGCTAGATGTTTTTCCCACAGATCTTCTGGGAGAGATGCCAGTAGCTGCTCTAATGCTGGTGAAATTTGGTTAAGTGCCTCGGTTTCTTCTTCTAAACATTGGATCAAATTACACATTTCTATATTTTCCAGTCTGTCACCTATAGTTAAGGTAACGGTACCATCCCATCCGGATGATATGAAACATATATAAAACATATAAAACATATAAAACAGGAACTCCAACACTTCCCCTTGTCTGCCCTTTCTTATCTCATCCCATACCTCTGAGTCTAAGCCTGCGCTCCTTCTATCTTGAATTTCCGACAGATCTTATTTATATCTTTAGTCTCCTCTTTCCCATAGATGTTTTTGATTATCTGTGGTATGGTATAACATACCCCAGTTAGTTTACTTCTGGCCCATTCTAACCCGTGCCTAGGTAGCGTGTGGGATACTGGAAATATGCCCCAAAATATCCGAGCCTAGGTAGCGTGTGGGATACTGGAAATATGCCCCAAAACATCCGAGCCCAGGTAGCGTGTGGGATACTGGAAATATACCAGTTCCTCGTTGCCTTCCTCCTAGGGTGATGTGGGGGACACTATGCCAGTTCCTCGTTGCCTTCCTCCTAGGGTGATGTGGGGGACCCTATGCCAGTTCCTCGTTGCCTTCCTCCTAGGGTGCTAGAATACTGAATATCTCTCCTGGATATTTCTCCTGAAACTGAATAACTTTATATGCTAGCCAACTGACAAATATTATGACCAGACTGACGGCTACAACATACACAAGCATTCCTTTGTGTGGCCAGATACCCGATTAGATCTCCAGACTTTGTGGAGACCCTATTCCCCCCCGTACTTGGGATTCCTCTCATACACTCTTATCCTTACTTTATGGAGCAGCCAGGGCTTATACTTTCAACCCGTCTTATGGTTTATGAGTCAGATGTGAGGTTAAACAATCCCCTTCCAACTCATACCATCCTTGACAAGGCTCATTCACTTTCTCCACAGACAGACAAACGGACAATTAACAAATAACAAATAGTTACAGCAATATAAACCAAATGTGTATAAATTCACTCACCACTACAGAAGTTGGTACACTACCTGGAGAACCATAGAGGACAGAACGGATAGGCACAATCAGGGGAGTACAGAGCATATAAGAAAAATAAAGCTTTTTCTTACCTGCGCAGTTTTGGTCTGTGGTTCCCAGAATGCCCGTCCTTTCGTTCCGTCAACTTTGTTCGTCCGCTTCTTGTAGTATCATTGGTGAGTCCCTGTTCTCGGGCGCCAAAAAATGTTAGGTGTGACCTGCCAAGGGGCCACCAATACCAATTTATATTGCCGTTTCCCAATTCTTATCAAGCTTATATAAGGAAATAAAACACAGAAGCGATTCTCTGTATATCAGCTCCGAGCTTGAGGTGCCGTGCCGTCTTAACAGGTTTTATTCCAGAGGCTTTATACAAACCCAAAAAACTGTCCCACAAAGAGACAGTTGCTACATAATTCCATATAAGGTAATACTCAGCTAACAGGACATCACGCGCTGTGACCCATGTGTCGTACACAATGACTAAACATTCTAAGAAAAAGAACATAATTTTGAAAGTGTACATCCGTTAGCAATAGTATATATTTTGAAAGAGTACATGTTTGAGAAAGCGTTCATCATAGAAGCAACAACAAGTAAAGGGTAACTCTAACTTGTGATTTACATATTCAGCTAAACCTGATCTTCTCACTATAAATAGACATTTTATCTTATTTTGTAGTGTCCAAAAAATTAGAAAAGAAACCCACATTGTCTGCAGACTACTTCTGAACTTGATAATTCATATGAATGCTTCTGAGCATACCATCTAGATTACCATTACTGTGAATATAGTTGGCATGAGATTGTTGTTGCTTAGAAAGGCCACAAGATGTCCCCATTGTCTACAGGATCAGCTCTTGTATGCAAACCATCTCATGTGAACTCATCTGAGCATGCTCTAGCTTGTCATTACTATGAATACACCTTTTTATTTGATATTGTAGTGTCAAAACATTGACAAACGAAGCCCACCTAGTCTGCAGATTAATGAGCTCTTACAGACTCCTATGAATGCTTCTGAGCATGCTCTCTAGATTACCATTACAGTGAATATAATTGACATAAGGTTGTTGTTGCTTAGAATGACCACAAGATGTCTCCATTTGCCTTCAGGATGAGCTCTTGTAAGCAAACAATCTCAAGAGAACTCGTGGGAGCATGACTATGAATATACAACCGTTTATTTGATTTTGTAGTTGCAAAACAATGCAAAAAAAAAAAGTGCCTTGTCTGCAGATAAATGAGCTCTTACAAAACGCATATGAATGCATCTAAGCATGCTCTGTAGAATGATTACCATTATTGTGTATAGAGTTTAGAAGTGCTTGTTCTTACTTAGAAAGGCCACAAGATGCCCCCGTTGTCTGCAGGGTGAGCTCTTTTAGGCAAACCAACTCATATAAACTTGCCTGAGCATGCTTTCAATTGGCATTACTATGCATACAGTTCCATTTTGTAGTTGCAAACCAATGCCGACAGAAGCCCTCACTGTCTGTAGAATAATGAAATACTCTTGAAAAGTAGCCAACTCAAAATCATATGAGCATGATACAGTATTCCATTAGGATGAATAAAATGTTTGTACAATGTTATCACAGAGAAATGCTACATGATATTTCCATTGTATTTAGAATATGAGCTATTAAAAAAAAAGGTATTTGTGTATTCACAGTAATGTCTTAGTGGAGCCTGTGTGGAAGTTTTTTTTTTTTTTTTTATGTGTAAAATTTCTGGTTCAAATCTTCACTTTTATTCCTCACAGATTAATATGTAGTTGCAGGGAAACTCCAAAAGTCTCTCATATTCAGCATGCTTGAAGTGAATGACTTTGGTAATGGGGTGTGTGGAGCCTGATGGGGACCTTCAGCTCCATTTTGTTTTTAAATGGCTAGACACAGCACGGAAAAAAAAAGGATCTATAGCTAATATGCAGCCCAATGTCTGCTTCCAAACTTGCCCTCTGCAGACATGATGGGAAACTAGTCTCAGTTCTCATCACACTCTGCCCATTTAATAACAAATCATTTCCCAAATGTGGGCATTGTCCTTTTTTTGGCTTTGACACCAACGTTATCCCATTTCAAATTTAGCTTTAGGACAAAGAATCGCCCAGTCGACAGCACTATATTGTGTACATACAGCTAGCTTTCCAAAAAAGGCACTGCCCGCACTGAGTACTCACGTACCTGTCTATGCCATGCTATCATAGCAACAGATTCTTAAAGTGGCAGTAATAAGAACTATCTGAAATGGTCACACATTAATAATGTTACCAAGACTGGTGCAAATGCTTGCCTGAGTTGGGTGTGAGTATTTAAGATAAGATAAGACACAGATAAGTCCCAATAGTCATTTAAACTTAAAAGTATTGGAGGCACAGCCATGAAACTAGCATTGTTCAAGAAGCATAAAACAAAAATAAATTTTATCATTTTTTTTTATTTAAATGTATAGCCAAAACTTTTTTGTACAAATATATATTATTTTACTTTAAATAGAAGATATTTTATATATGCAGTCCTCTGTAGTCAGATCAATTAGATGAAAAGTGCTCTGAGAAAACAATACACAACATTCCTAAAATGGTACAAAACTGTGAAAAATTACAGCTGGGTTCACACTGCAGTATGGATTGGCTCACAGCATAGGTCCGGTGTGTCCCCTGTTCACAATTTCAGGTTTTTTTTTCGTCGTCATTTTTGACTGAATTCAAACCTGAAACCAGACCAGAAGACACACAGGACTCCTGTGCAATTCGCTCTGAAGATGTGTAAACCTATAACAATGGAACAAAACATAAATTTCAACAATAAAAAATTATTTCTCCCAAACAAGCTAGAGGGAGGTGGAAAAATACCTTAAACCAGTGGTCATCAACCCTGTCCTCAGGGCCCACTAACAGGCAAGGTTTGAAAGATAACTGAAATACGTGAAATGTGATATCATTTGCTGCTCAGTGATTGCTGTATTCTAGTCTGCATCTCCCCAAGGTAATACATAAAACCTGGCCTGTTGGTGGGCCCTGCGGACAGGGTTGATTACCACTGCCTTAAAATGTTCAGAGAGGATAAAAAAGCCAAGTCATTGGTCTTTTGCAATCTTGGTAGATACAAATCTGGATGACAAAACTGGTGCTTTGATTGAAAGTTTTTCTTTGCACATCTGTAGATCTTGGGAAAGGTGTTAATTTTTTTTCAAGAATCCTGTGAGAGGAGAAAAAAGTTACATAATTTTGCAATAATAAAGGGCACAAACATTGAGATAAAATGCATGAAAACCAGGTGCAGTGTTTCTCAACTCCAGTCCCCAAGGTGGCCCGATAGATCAGGTTTTCAGGATTTCCCTCAGATGAAATGGCTGTGGTAATTACCAAGGCAGTAAAACTGATGAAATCACCTGTGCAAAACAATAGAAAGCCTTAAAACATGACCTGTTGGGGTGCCTTTAGGAATGGAATGGAGTTGAGAAACACTGGCTTTGTGAGTGGCAGGGACATCTAGCGCTGCTACTCTACCTTCCAGCATACTGGTTTTGGCTATGGCATTCTCCTTGTTTGTCTGTCCACCAGGAAGGGGTTAATCTGTCCAGTCTCAGGGTGGAAACCAAGCCTGTTATAAGCCAGACAAATTTTCAGTTGCATGCCTGTGATAACGTGTGTAATTCCTGATAAAGCGCTCTCGCTGCCTGCCCTGCTTGTTTAGATTTTCCTGTGTATGAACTTGGACTGGATATCGGACTATTGTCGCTGCCTTTTACCTGGACCGTCATAGAACCACTCTCCCTATCTCCCAACTGCAAGTACCTTTTTGCTTTGCACTTGCCCTGTCATGATGGGCAGGCACTATAGCATTGCGTCTAAGACCTGGGGGCAACCGAGTACCGGTAGGCCTGCTTGCCTTATGGAAAAGGTGGCTGCTATAGGTGAAGAACACAGTAGCAAGCTATAGTGTCAGACCAGCTGTGTTTGGAGTAAGCGCGACAGTGAAGCTTTACTCAACTCTGTCCTAGAGATTTTAATCACAGGGATAGGAAATGAGAAAATGGTATCGTATGCAAACAATGGAGGAGGAAGGAATGTTTAACTGGACAAACTGAGGAGACATGGCCCAAGAGAATGATAAACACACAGGTTCCAACTCTTTGGCCAACATTTTAGCTTGTATAAAAAACAGTTAAAATGGGCTTACTCCACCGTTCATTTAAGGACATTGTGCTTCTCTAAACTTACAATGGAAATTATGCCTAGTGGCTCTACTGTGGTTCTCCCTAGGTTCCAGGGTCAGCCAGGAGAAAGATCAGAATTGCTCTGAATTATTTGTTGAGGCTCACTGGAGAACCTATTGTCCTGATAGTTCTATTTAGGGCACTTGCTAAAGATCTACTAGGAGCCTAGCATTATTTTAATATGAATTGTCTGCTAAATCGCTTCAGGCTGGAATTTTACATGGCCTTTCCTTTAAGCCATTACAGCAAGCAGATTACTATTCAGTTTAAATTTGTATACAGCAGTCCTAGACCTAAACATGTACTTCTCTGAATATTGCTGCAAGCCTAACCTGTAAGGTACATGGCAATTTGCGACCATCTACAAAGTGGTAACTGCCTAATGCCTCAGCAAGTTCCTATGGAGTGAACACGTTGGCTGGGTGGTTTATAGAGAATATGATTAAAAAAGTGAAAATGTATATTAGAGTCAGCCTGGGTTATGGTCAATAGTAGACGGCAAGTACTTCCATTTCAGGCCTGTTTATAAAGCAGCTGGTCATTGAAGCTGGTTGATGGCTGTTTTGCCATCAGTGATAACCTACCTGGATCCTAGCTGGAAGCCTCTTTAATCTGACTGTAACCCATTGGGTGAGCTGACCTGAAAAAAGAGACTTTAGTTATTGCCAGTGGCGGAATTATAGGGGTCGCCAAGATCGCCATGGCGACCGGGCCCCTTGCTGCAGGGGGCCTTTGAGGCCCCCAAGTACTCGTTGATAGGAGGGGAGGCTGTGAGGAGCTCCCCGATCGTCAGCCGAGTTGTAATCTGTGCAGGGAGCTCCTCACATACCTCGTGTGCAGTGCTGTGCTCTTTGTCTCCCCCTACAGTGCAGTACCCGGCAGGAAGAAGGTAAATGTCTGCCGTTTTTTTAAAAAAAAGTCTATCTACTGTATGTGTGTTTATATGTGTGTGTGTGTGTGTGTGTGTGTGTGTGTGGGGGGGGGGGTGCATCATGTTGGAAGCAGAGGATGTGGGTGAGTGATTAGTGTCCAGCTACACAATGCTATAACTGATATCAGTGCTGTGCAGGGTGGGCAGTGTGTCTGCTCTCTTTATGTTTCTTCTGCTGGTGACCACCCTGGAAAACTCTCCCTTCCACCAGCAGCTGCAGAAAGAAAATACAGACAATCAGTTCTAGTAAATGCTGCCCCCCCCGTTCCCACCATCCCTGTGCTGAGGTCCCGGGTCTGTACACCCGCTGTGCCCAGTATGAGGGGTTCCCACCATCCATGTGCTGAGTTCCCAGGTCTGTACCCCCGCTGTGCCCAGTATGAGGGGTTCCCACCATCCCTGTGCTGAGTTCCCAGGTCTGTACCCCCGCTGTGCCCAGTATGAGGGGTTCCCACCATCCCTGTGCTGAGTTCCCAGGTCTGTACCCCCGCTGTGCCCAGTATGAGGGGTTCCCACCATCCCTGTGCTGAGTTCCCAGGTCTGTACCCCCGCTGTGCCCAGTATGAGAGGTTCCCACCATCCCTGTGCTGAGGTCCCGGGTCTGTACACCCGCTGTGCCCAATATGAGGGGTTCCCACCATCCCTGTGCTGAGGTCCCGGGTCTGTACACCCGCTGTGCCCAGTATGAGGGGTTCCCACCATCCCTGTGCTGAGTTCCCAGGTCTGTACCCCTGCTGTGCCCAGTATGAGGGGTTCCCACCATCCCTGTGCTGAGTTCCTGGGTCTGTACCCCCGCTGTGCCCAGTATGAGGGGTTCCCACCATCCCTGTGCTGAGTTCCTGGGTCTGTACACCTGATATGCCCATTATGAGGGGTTCCCATTGATAGGTTGCACTGATGGGGGTGGCACTCAGTGCCCATGGGCACTGATAGGTGCCTTGATTATCTGTGTACATATCCCTATGTACCTGGCCGGCCTAGAGCACACATCAGTCAGGGGTGCCGTACCAATGCCCCCCCACCACCTCCAGGCTTAATGACTGACTCTGCCCCCCCAAAATGGTAGCAATCTATAAAAAGGTGGGGTATACATGGGCAGGGCAAAGGGGGTGGAGTCAAAGGGGGCGGCAAAATGAGGTTTCGCCTAGGCCGCATAGGTGCTCAACCTGTGACCCTCCAGCTGTTGCCAAACTACAAGTCCCATCATGCCTCTGTCTTTGGGAGTCATGCTTGTAACTGTCAGCCTTGCAATGCCTCATGGGATTTGTAGTTCTGCAACAGCTGGAGGGCCACAGGTTGAGCACCCGTGGCCTAGGGTGTCAAAAATCCTCGCACCAGCCCTGTGTGCATGTGTGTGCATGCATGTGTGGGGGGGGGTGCATGCATATGTGTGGGGGTGTGCATGCATGTGTGGGTGGGTGTGCGAGTGGGCGGTGGGGATTCACAGCGGCGGCATTTGATGGCACAGTGGCGGCATTTGATGGCACAGTGGCGGCATTTGATGGCACAGTGGCGGCATTTGATGGCACAGCGGCGGCATTTGATGGGCACAGTGGTGGCGTTTGATGGTACAGTGGCTGCATTTGATGGGCGCAGTGGCGACATTTGATGGCACAGTGGTGGCGTTTGATGGTACAGTGGCTGCAATTGATGTTTTTATTTCTGATTTTTTCAGTTTGCTTGCGCCCCCTAAAAATTTGGGGCACCAGCTGTCACTGGTTTATGTGTGTGTGTGTATATATAATATATATAGTGTGTGTGTGTGTTTTTATATAAAAATGAAGAAATCGGTTCCTTTATATGCAGCCACCCACTTGTGACCGGGCCCTGGTGTTCCAACATCGGGCTCGGAGTAAAGAGCTTTGTCCGGAGGTCGGGGGGGGGCCCTCCATGGTTTCTTGCATCGGGGCCCTGAGGGTTCTAGTTACGCCACTGGTTATTGCATGTACTGTTGCTAGAACACTGAAAGGTAGCCCAAAAACACTGTGTGGTACTGATGAGAAGAGTTGCTTGTGGTGTTTTGAAATGCCTATGAAGACGCCTTTCATTATTTTATGATTTGCTGAAGAAAGCTAATTTTAGTTGACGGAACCGTCTCCCAGCCACCTGTTTACAACGAGGATCACAACTCCCATATACACTTTTATTTTCACAAACATTACTTACTCTGGACCCTAATGGAACATCTTTGAGGTTCCATTGGGACATCTTCAGGTTCTTAATTTCTGTAGAAAAAAAAAATATGTGTGTTTTTAATCTTTAAAAGAGTTTATATATCTGAACCTCAATTTTTACTATCAGATGTTGAGGATAGTTACCATCACTTTCTGTACCTGTTGAACTCTTGTTCTGGCTTAGATATTTTAGCAGGACACTGAGGGAACATTCCCTAAGAATGGCACACCTTTTTTTTTTTTTAAATTTCAATCTTTATTCATTTTTTCCACGATTATTTAACACTTCAAGAAAAAAAAACACAGCATTTAACTGACTCTTAACATTTATAAAAAGTGCATATTAGCTAAATCTTAAAATTTTGTTTTATCCCAGGGAAAGAGGGAAAGGGAAAAAAAAATTAAAAATTCTATTGTGTGTTAAACCATAATCCCCTATTATTTCCTCCCACTCCCCCTTCCCTACCCCCCCCCCCCCATCCCCCACCCCCACATATTCATACATGGGTTCTTATGCACCTATTCCCAATCTCATCTGTTCCTCTTCCATCCTGGGTAGAGCGCCGTTATGATTAGGCCCTCTACTCTAGGGCATTCATTTTTACCAACCAGGGATGCCACATCTTCTTAAACTCTTTGAGGTTACCTCTCTTTATGTAGACTGTTCTTTCTCTACATAGGGTCTCATTTACTATCCTGATCCAATTGTCTACTGTAGGGGGTTCCCTTGATTGCCATTTAATTGCAATCAATTTCCTGGCCTGAAACAAGCATCTTAAGATTGCTACTGTTTGGCTTTTCTTCTCCCTTGTTTCCATTCAATGTCCCAGTATACACGCTTTAGCTTCTCTCTCAAGCTTGATCCCAAATACCTCTCTTATACTATTAATCACTCCTGTCCAGTAACAGTGCAATTTGGGGCATTTCCACAGCATATGCAGAAGATCACCAGTCCCTTGGCATCTGGGACAGCTATCGTCAATCCTCCTCCCAAATTGAAACAACCGTTTCGGGGTGTAGTAGGCTCTATTTATCATGATCAAATGGGATACCCTCTGCGGGGGGGATATTGAGACCATCGAGCCCATCTCAAGAATTCTCTTCCACTGCACACTAGTTATTGCACCTATATCCTCTTCCCATCTTGCCTTTACCGTTTGGAGTTTCTCTCCTTCCTTGGCTTCTTGACCCATGTGCCCATATATCTCGTATATTAACCCTTTAGTAGAGCCGACTTCTAGTATCTTTTTGAAGAGGGGGGTTTCTATCCATATCAACTGCTGTTCCGAAAATTGGGCCTTTAAGGCATGGGCTATTTGTAAATATGCGTAAGCCGTATGTTGTGGTATTTTAAACTCTCGCTTCAGGTCTAAAAATTTTTTAGTTGCCTTTATACAATTGTCTCAGTCTAGTAATACCATGTTTTTCCCATACTTTTATTTTTCCTACCTGGAGGACTTCATTTAGGTTTTTGTTGTTCCATAGAGGGGAATACTCAGTAATTCCATTATAGTGTAGCTGTTTTTTAACTATTGTCCATATTTTGATTATCATTTTTATTGTGGGACACTTATAGCGGAAAGAGTCCGCTTTAAGGGTTTCTATCATTGTATTATGCCCAGCTTCCGACAGCATTATTCTTCCACTTGGGGTGCCCCCCCCGGAACACCACATCCTATTAATTGTTGCAATTGAGATGCCAGGAAATAAGTTCCGGGTTGGGCACCGCGAGACCCCCTTCGTTCACTGGGAGTTGCAGGGTTCCAAGCCGAATCCTGGCCTGCCCCCCCCCCCCTTCCAAATTAGTTCCCTAAAAAGTGACTCAATTTTCTTGAACCACTTCCTGCATATCCACACCGGCGAATTATGCAATATGTACAATAATTGTGGCATCCAGATCATTTTAATCAGCCCACACCTTCCCGCCACAGATAATGGGAAAGGTTTCCAAATGTCTATCTTTTTTTTAAACTTTACTAATAAGGGTTCAAGATTTTTACTTATAAATTGGCTGGGATCCTTCGTCAAGACTATCCCCAGGTATTTCAATGAGTCGACCACTGCAAGATGAGGCATCCCTGGTATTCGTACTTCAGAGGTGGGATCTATTGGTAATAGTTCAGACTTCTCCCAGTTTATTTCTAATCCTGTGAACCCACCAAATTCCTCTACTATATTCATTGCTTTGCTTAGTGACTGGCCTGTATCTCCCAAGAAAAGTAGTACATCATCCGCATATAGCGCAATTTTTTCTGCCCTTCCCAACCTCCTCTGGAAACCTAGTATCTCGGGCTAGATCTGATAGTAATAGCAAGAGGTTCCATTGCAAGGGCGAAGAGGAGGGGTGATAATGGGCACCCCTGCCTCGTCCCCCTCTCCAGCTCTATCTTTTCTGAGAATTCGTTGTTAATTTTCAGTATAGCAGTAGGCCTATCATATAGTATCTTTATCCATCTAGTAAAGGAGGGGCCAATTCCAAACTTCTCTAGGATTCTCCATATATATCCCCATTCCACAGTGTCAAATGCTTTGGACACATCCAGTGAGAGTATGGCTTTTGGATCCTCCTTCACTGCAGGGCTCTGTAGATTTAGATATGCTCTTCTGATATTAATACTTGTGGATCTGTCTGCTATAAATCCTGTCTGATCCGGGTGAATTACTTTTGAAATAACTTTATTCAACCTGATTGCTAGCACTTTGGCCAAAATTTTGGCATCGGTGCATAGCAGAGAGATTGGCCTATACGCTGCAACATCTAACGGGTCCTTTCCTTCCTTCCAAAGGACTATAATGGTTGCCTCTACCATTGATGTGGGCAGCCGCCCTTCCCTGCCCGCATCTTCTAGTGTCTTTAATAGTTCCGGTAGTAAGATCCCTCCATAGTATTTATAAACCTCTACTGGGAGCCCATCCGGGCCGGGGGATTTTTGATTTGTCATGCTATTCACTGCTTGCTGAAGCTCTATGAGGGTTATTGGGGCCTCTAATTCCTCCCTTTCTATGGGTGAGATAGTTGGAATCTCCAAGTTTCCAAGAAAGTCCTCCATTGCACCCTCTACGCCAACTCTCTTGGATGTATAGAGATTTTTATAAAAGTCCCTGAAAGTCTGAACTATCTTTGTGGTATTAGATATAATCTCTCCTCCCTCGGCTCTAATAGTCTGAATAGCAGATGGTGGAGAGTTATACCTCACGAGCTGCGCTAGCATCCTGCCAACATTTTCTCCTTCTGCGAAGGTGGCGTGCTGCTAGAAGAGTCTTCTAGTCTCCACCTTCTTCATGATAACTAACCTATACTCTTGTTGCTTCTCCAGCCATATTTTTTCCCTCACCTCAGTTGGATCTAGTGTATATTGGTTTTCGGCCTCTAACATCTCTCTTTGACTTTTTTCTTCCTCTACCCTAGCCTCCTTATTGAACTTGGCCACTTGCTGTATAAGAATACCCCGGAGGAATGCCTTCAGGGTATCCCATATTATACTAGGTGCCGCTGTACCCTTATTAAAGACTAAAAATTCCCTCAGTTTAGGGAGGATCCCATCAGCTTCTTTAATTAACTCAAACCAATTTGAGTTTATTTTCCAATCCCTCTCGGCTCTTTTTCCCCCTACATTCACTGTCACCACTATTGGGGAGTGATCGGATATTCCTCTCGAACAATATTTAACCCTTTCTACCATCTGTAATGCCCTCTCGCTTCCCAGGGCCATGTCTATCCTGGAGAGCGTTGAGTGCGTAACAGAACAGCATGAGTATTGTTGTATTCCGGGATTACACGCCCTCCATATATCTGTCCATCCTACTTCCTCCAAAAATTGACTCAGTTTGTTTTTTCCTATGGTATCAGAGGTTGTCCGTATGGGAAACCTGTCCAGCCTTACGTCCAAAACCTCATTAAAGTCCCCTATTATTAGAACTGGTATTTCCCCTTTATCCAACAGGAACTCATTCAATTTAAACAGAATATCCATTTTGAATGGAAGAGGGATATATATGTTTGCCAAAACACACATGCTGTTACCGATTGTACAGTTCAAAAAAATGTATCTACCATCCTCATCTATACTAATCTGTTTGCAGGAAAAGTTCACCCCCGCCCTTATCAAGATACTAACCCCTCTACTATATGAGGAGTATACTGAGTGGTATTGGTTTGGGTATTTCCTACACTGCAAGGACGGGGGCGTTTCTTTAGTTAAATGTGTTTCCTGCAGACAGATTAGTCCCACTCCATATCCCTCCATCACTGAAATAACTGCTGCTTTCTTCGCCGCTGTCCCCAGTCCCCTGACATTCCAGGATCCTATATTAATTATCATGTCTTACTTTGTAAGGTGAAAAATTTGAGACAACCCAAAGTACAATCTCCTACACAACAAAATACAAAAATTCATAATCACTCCACACCATATCTCCATATGATTTTCTCTCTTTTTTTTTTCCTTTTTTTTTTTTTTTTGTGATAGGGTCCCGTATCGGAAACATAACAAATCCGTGTCAAAAACATTGTGTATCTTTAAAACCTCCATTTACTAAGCCTGTGTCTTTTTGTGTTGACATTCCCTATAGCAAACTTTTGTGAAACTTTGTGTTTTAACCTCTCTTAATCCTTGTATTGGGTGCATTATTTTAAGATCTACCCTCCCCTCCCACTCCCCTCCCCCTTCCCTCCCTCCTCCCCACCTACCTAGGTGTACCCCTGGGGGCTTCCAGGTGACCATAACCCATATTACTCATACCAAACTTTTACTTTCATTCATCCCACTCTTACATCATCTATGTGTATCTATCCCCCCCTCTCCCCCTAGTCCTTACAGTGTTAACCCGTGACTGAATGCAAAATTTTACAGAAAGAGGAGACAAAAAAAAAAAAAACAATTATGTAAAACTTTTAAATTTTAAGTACAGCACATCTTTCAAGGTTGGCTCTTTCTCTGAGGGTAGGCCTTGTTCAACGATTGCATTAATATTTATATTACTATCATTTCCTGTTGCTCCTTTGTTACTCATAGCTTTAGTTAACGTTGCTGTGGGTAGTGTTACATTACTAGGTTGACCTTGACTTTTTCTATCTAAAGAGCCCCCCTGTTGTACTTTGGTCTGTACCCCCTTTTTTGGTGGTGTCTGTGCAGGGGTGTGCGCATATTGCTCCAATTTTGCTGCCGCAGATACTGACTGCGGTTGCTGAGAATTTTGCTGGGGGTTTTTCTCCTTGGCTGAGCGTAGGTGTTGCATTGCTAAGACTCCACTTAACAGTAAGGAAACAAGACACGTATAGGAAAACAGGACACGTATATAAGGGGGGCACCAGCAGAAAATGGAAGGACAAGAAAAAAAATAAATAAATAGATAATTAACTTCTCTCCTCGCGCTTCATGCGTTTTTCTAGAGTAATCCAGCAGTGATTAGTTTTCATTGCTCCCAATAGATAATTGTTTTGCAGCAGCTCCTGGAAATATCTATACACACTATAAGTGAGCTATAAATATATATATCTCTGGAGAGAAAGAGAACAATCTTCCACTGTCCTCCAGCAGCTCTTTTCCACCTCAGCCCACTACAGCAACAAAGAAACAGACAGAAAGCAGTAATAATCCAGTGTCTTTTGACCGTTTATGTTTTCCTGCTTTAAAAGTTTCTTTATTTGCATTAATGGCTAGTACTCACGCGTCCAAGCGTCCATGCATTTCAGGGGTACGAGGGGAATAATGATTTAAAATTGAGAGGCTCACTCAGGCAGACTCCTTGCCGCTCTCTACCTCTCAGCGTGTAGCAGCCAGCCGGCGTGTGACGTCACCTTTGGCTTTCAGCCTTTCGGCTATCTCCGGGCAGACTCGAGGGAGCTTGAAAACAGTTCGGGTTACCCCGGGAACGACCTCGCACGGCTCTCGGCTCTTTCACATCACCCGCTCTGTACTGCTCTGCAACGGGGGAGGGGGGGCTGCACAGGCTTCACGTGAATCCCGGTATATCACAGGAGCATATCAGCTTCTCAGAGGCACATTAATGGAGAGCGGGGGAGAGATCACACAGACAGCTCCTCATCCCTCACACATCGCAGCTCTCACAACTCTCATGTCCGGTCACGCCCCCAGCCTCAAGAATGGCACACCTTAAGTGTATATTTTCACTCGACACACCCCTAACCACACTGGGGCCTTAGACAAGTATAACAAATGTTAAAAGCATTAATCCTTCCCTTTTCTAACCAGAACTGTTAAAGTGATTGTATCTCTTGCAGTACATGGGGGGCATCCAAAAAATGTTTTGCGTGTTTGCAAAGCCCAACATTGGCATCTGTATGGACTACCTATTACTGCTAAAAATGTGGTCAACAAAGTCAAAACTGAATAAGCCATTGTTTGTTTTCCAAAGAGCTGTGAGAAATATCAAGCACCTACACCTATATTAAGGAGATAGAGTTAGTATAAAGTGGGGGGTCAGCAACCTGTGGATCGAAAGGCAGGCGACTGATAAGATCATGGTCTGGGCTTGCTGGACCCCCCCATCCCCCATCCCAGAGCATCAAACCAAGTGCAATGCAGAGGGACTACTTGAAAAGTTGGAGCTGTAGTAGGGAGAAAGAGCCGCATAAGCTGATGCTTCCTCTGTAATGCTGGATCATGTCACATGTGGAGTGACAGCAACTGCACTCCACCTCTTGACCCTACTAGCGGTCTCCAGAGTGGTGCCAACAACAGGAAAGAGAACTCTGTGTCGGTGTAAAGCAATACACTGATCATAATCGTATAAAGCCCCATACACATGCGCGGATTATCCGAGGACCAGGTCCGTCGGACCATGTCCGTCATACTTTGTCTGATGTTGGTTTTGCGTACACACGGTCAGACAAAGTTGTCGGAAAATCCGATCATTCTGAACGTGGTGACGTTTGTTGCCTACGACGGGACTACGTAGAGGCTAGTAGCCAATAGCTTTGGTCTTGTAATGTGATCTGAGCATGCGTAGCACTTTGTCCGGTCGAACAACCGTACACACGATCGGATTTGGTGTTATCGGACCGTGTTGTCGGCAAATCTATCCAGCAGGAGATAGGACTTTGTCCGTCGGACAATCCGACGTACACTGTCCGATGGTGCATACACACGGTCTGATTTTTCAACAACATTGTCCGATCGGACAGAATCCATGCAAAAATCCGACCGTGTGTATGGGGCTTTAGACTGCTTTCACACTGATGTGCTGTGGTTTACCCATACTGCGGGTGCAGTACAGTGTACCTGCAGCTTTCATGTGCATAGCCATAGACTTATATTATGTGGTTTAGGAACACTTTCTGAAAGCACATTTAAGCTACTGAATGCAGGAGTTTTGATGCGCTTTCAAAAAGAGCAACACAACCGCAGGATATAATGGTAGTCTATGGCAAAGTGCAGCTAACCAAGGAAAATTGAAGATGCACTAAAATTGCAGCACATCAGTGTGAAAGCAGCCTTCTAGGGTTCTTGGAACAATAAGGGTTAATTTAAATTTGCAGTTGTTGGTAAAACCTTGAGCTGTGTTTTTATCACCCCTGCCCTAACCACACACCTGTAGTTGCAGTGTCCAGGGGTGTACACATGTTGCAGCCACAGAAGGACTTACTTGTATGCCCGGTCATGGTTTGGTGAGTGTAGCACCTAACAAGCATGACCCATTCAAGCAAATGTGACTGCTATGCAAATGTCATGCAACCTGGTGCAGCACAGCAAACCAGGGGTTAAGGCAGGCAGCATTGTTTTGGTATCTCAACACCTGCTTTAACTCCTTGGAATCTGCAGAAGCATGCAGGTGTGGTGCCCCTTGCAGTGGGCCCATTTACTTGAATGGGTATCAATTGGCAGGCGGTAGCACGCAACAAAAGCAACAGTGAGTTTAATTTCTGCTGCAGCATGTGTACACCTTTTGGGCTGCTTCATCGGCAGCTAAAGAGAGTAGGGATTGTGGGCAGTAACATGTCACATCCACATGGGTTTCACCCAACTTAACGTGTGAACAAGCTCAAAGGGTGCAAATAAGCACTCAATTGCAAGTACAGCAGGCATTGCTGCTCCTCTGAAAAGTGATCCCAGTGTGTTTGACAGTGGGTGAGGAGGCACTATGTTGACACCTCACCATCTGATTTAAACCCATGATAGCTGTGTAATACACGCGATTGCAACACGGTAGTGCGGAAATGAGAGGTTTAAATTGGGTCTGAGGAGGTGACACTGTGCCCGGTGATTTTTTTGATTTCTCCCATGTTGTTCAGGTAGATCACCACCTATTTAGACCAGGGGAAGGGAACCTTAAAGTCTTAAAACATTTCCTGTGCTAGGATGGAATTTAGATGCCTAATACAGTAAAGTGAGTGTTCCCAACCTAGGGTAGATGTGAGCTACAGGTTGCATCGCTAGCTGAAAATAAAGTGAAAAAAGCCTGAAGAAAGAGAGATTGCAGCAACCACATCTGAAAACTGTTAAGCCACAGTATATACACTATTTGTTTTGAGCTTGCAAACCCTTTAGCCCAGTTGACACTGTGCGAGTTCAGCCAAACAGACACAATTTCATAACCGCATGTCAGTCCGACGTCGGGGGCTATTTCAGACATATGTGCATGCTATTTGACAAATTGCATCAATGTGAACCTGGGCTTAATCCAATTTATGACTCATTACCTTGAAGTTTCTCCTTGGCTGCTGGTTGGCCTCCTCACACCTGCTTTTGTAACCAGTATAGTTGCATGACAGATCCCACTTATTGTCTTCTCTCTATAGCATCTATCTGCAGTCAAATTGGTGTGCGAGAGATATTTGGCAAACATGCAATGGTCAAGGTCGGAATACTCTTACATTGTCCAGGTCTCACATATTCTACGGATTGTTTGGCTGTTTATATTCGGTGTAGTATGTTATATCTAATATATATATATATATATATTAGATATATGTAGTGTTTTTTATGT
The DNA here is from genome assembly GCA_028564925.1 of Lithobates sylvaticus. NCBI lineage: Eukaryota > Metazoa > Chordata > Amphibia > Anura > Ranidae > Lithobates > Lithobates sylvaticus. The sequence continues at coordinate 176,605,098 of CM053031.1, read as the reverse complement.
ATTTCATAGAGGCATTTTATTTAGGCATTCTAAGACAAGTTCATTCTAGGCAGGCCATATTGTTATCTGTTAACCTAATTACACATATCAAAGGGGAAGTGGCCAAACAAGAATTACTCCACATATCAAAGGGGAACAGATAATGATTCTGGGCTATGTTGATGTTAATTTGCAAGAATATGGATTGGGGATTCAAGTCTATTCTACACCTCAAAAGGGTGTTCAAGTGGCATCTCTTAATCTAATCAGTAATCGCGCATATCAAAGGGGATTTGTTAATGTTAATATGCAAGAATGCAGATTAGGGAAGTTTATGACTACAGCTGTTCACAGCTTGGGGTGATCTCCTGTCACTCTGAATGACAGGAGCAGATCAAAGCATTTAATGAAAACGGCCAATCAAATTGCTCAGCCATTCAGTGTGTGGGAGGGGATATAACAGGGCATTCAATCTGTTTAGAAGTGTGTGTTTTTTATGAAGGCACCAAAAGTCACATGGTTTCATGGGGCTCTAGAAAGTTACTAACACTGTCATGATTATACCCTGTTGGATTTTGTCATCTATTACGAGACTGTTCTGTTTTGGAAGCCAATAAACTCTCTCTGGAAGAATTGGGTTTGCTGCGGGAACAATACTTATTAATAACTACATACCATCTAACCACGATATATTATATCACTACATTGGTGCCAATCAAGTGACCAGAAGAGCATTTTCAGGACTTCGTAACAGAAGTCGGTGGTGACAACAATCCTGTGAGGTGGACAGAAGTCTGATGGAGACCCAAGACCTGTGCTGTGACTCTAATGTCTGGTTGTGACATAAGAGAGTCTGATCTACAAAATTAAACAAGTTTGGAACACCAGAATTATTCTCTGGAGACTGGAAACAACAAAAAAAGGACTGTATCGTGTACCAGAAGACCTGAGCTGGAAGCTGAAGGAGTAACTAATGCGGTGAGTAAAATATTTCCTTTTTTTAAAATTATTAATAATATAGTCAAAATGCTTACTCAGTGTGAAGCTAGTGTCAGTTCTGATAAAGTTAACAGATGGGTGTTAAAATGTATTAAGCATCATGGCGGTCCTTATGAAGTTCCCGAAAAATATAAGCAGACATGGACTATGATGAATGAATTTTTAGAGAAAACTGTTTTTGATAGCAAAATTTCAGAAAGTAAAAGAAAAGGTTGTATTGTACAGGGCTTGTTATTTTGCTGTTTAACAATGGAAAGTTCTTTGAAGGATAAGGTTGAGGAAATTACCCAGTTACAGAGTGCAGTTGATAATAGCAGCAAGGTTTGTCAGAGGTTACAAAACCAATCAGAATCTGAGACTGTAAATTTAAAATTGCATGCAGTTTCCATTGGGGGAGCCTTGCTTGAGAAATCTAAACCTTGTGATGAATTATCAGAGGAAACTTAGAGATTGAAATTAAGAATTATGGAATTAGAGAAGAGATCTCAGGAATGCAGATATGCATCAAATCTTGGATTCAGCAATCTGCAGAAAAATACAAACATTCTATCAAATGAAACAGAACCTCATATTAAATCTGATAATTCATTGCCAGATGCACCCACTGTGACCACCACAGTTTATAACAATAATAATAATACAGGTGAAGTTCAGCTTGTAATGAAGCCTTTGAAACCAAAAGAATTAGATGCAATTCTTAAAGAAATAGGAATGATTCCCTGCCATGATTTAAACAGATTTTTAAAATGGTTTTGTGACTTGCAGAATGTCAGAGATATGTACAATCTCAACCCATCTGATTTAGAACGAGTTATACAACATTCTATAGGAAGTAGTCTTTGGATGAGAATTAAACAAATCTGTATTCAGCCTCTGAGGACAAGGGACATATTACTGGAATTATTATGTGTTTTGGATGGTGTACGTTCTGATGTTACTATTCATGGGAAGATCAAACAAATGCAAAGTGAATCTCCCTATGAATTGTCACACAGGATAGCAACTATTATGGAATTATTGGTCAGTAATAATCTTGCATTTGAGCGGGGTGGCTTGATACATATGAGTATATTGCTACATGCTTTGCATGAAGATATCAAACAAAATATTTTACTAGTTACCCCAAATCCTCATTATTTAAAAGACGTGCTGTTGAGAGCAGACCATTTATGGAGAAAGTCAAATGAGCAAGCTGTCAAAATTGATTTAGCCACATTGTTTAGGGCAAATACTGAACATAAAGGTCAAAAGATAATGTCTTATGATAACATTTAAAGAGGAGACACCAGGTCAAATATAGGTGATATTAATATGAAAAACAGAGCTGACCAAAATAATAATAAGAAAATGTCTAAGACCTGGATACCGTTTTCTCAGTTAAAACAGAAATATGACCACCTAAAGATTGAGTATGATAAAGATGAAAATAGAACATTACACATTGTTGGAGCAGCTGAACAGAAACCCGGGTGTCATAAATGCAGTTGTACATTCTCCAGATCTGTTTTTGAATGCAAATGACACTTCTCTAGCAGTGGGGGTGGATTCGTTTCAAACTGTATATGTGTAAATAGTCCTTTGTTTTAACTTCAAACAATGTTTAAGGACCTTGCTAATTAGTTTTGTTGGAGAGTTTTTTGTCTTTCAGATATTGGAGATACTGCATGTGAATAGCAGAAGGACAGTCTGGAAGTGCTGGCTAGTGGGGGAGACGCTGAATAAACAATATCATGAACTCTCTCAATATTCATCAAGCAATGGACCCTTTCTCTTTTTTTTTGAACATTCATTTTTTTTTCTTTCAATGGACTTTTCCCTATTTTTTATTTTCTATTTTTCACCCTTTCCCATTTTTATTTTTTATTTTGTTATGTTTTATTTCTTGAACTTTATCTTAAAACCAGAGCGAAACATTTAAACCTAAAATAATTTTCATAACACCTGTACATATTACATATTGATCAATATATTTGACATCTAAGGTGAGATGCTGCACAATGGCTTGGCATAGCATAAATTATAGTATGTTGGGTGGTTTTCCTAAATTTATAAGAGGGGTGAGTGAAATTCATCACTCCAGTCATGGTTTGAAACTTTGTTGAATCAGTCATTGATAATATGCTAAAGGCTGTGACATATATGGATGAAAAAGACCTAACTTTACTGGCAAGATTTTCCACTGCTGCTTTGTCTGGATAGAAGATCTGATAAACACTGATGTCAAGCTGATTCTATCTGAAAGTGGGGGATTATATATGGATTATATGGATATATGGATTATAGATTGGTATACAGATTGGTATACCATTTAGGTGGAATTATGGACTGAACAAAAAAAAAAAAAAAAAAGCAAATTGTGGCTGGCAATCAACAAATTCAGGTACTTGACAGGTACACAACAGGTCATCATTGCTCAAATAGGCTTGCAAGATGGACTCATGAATGTCAAGTGCAATAGTTTGCAGCACAGTTTTTTGTTCCGTATCCAAACCTTTTGAACTTGAAAGTGAGTGCTGGTACATTGATGGTTCTTCTTACTATAAAGATGGAAGTAGAATTTCCGGATTTGCTGGTGTTTGTGCAAAAGCATCTTTAAAAAATGAAAACCTTGAGCCTGGAAATGAGAATCCTGGATTTATGTGGATCGGAGCTCTCAGAGCATACCAAGTTTACTTTCAGTGAGAGATGTGATGACGTCAGATCGAAGAATGGACTGTGACATCAGCTCGTTTTTGTGCAATATTTAAGATCTTGATGTGATATAATAAGGCCTAACAGCTATATGGGCCACGGATGTTTACCGAATCCTTTTCCAGTAATGGTCTAAAGCTATATTATCTAATGACTGTTTCATGGGGATATTTTAGAGGCTGGTGAAGGGAGATGTAACCAGTTTCAACTTTATATTTTATATGAGCCATTGTAAAGCATCCAGTACCTCAAATCGTAATGATATGTTTGTTGCTTGATTTATGAGTCAGTTCTAGTAGTTAGAACGACCCAAGTGGCGGTAGTATGTTAAATCTAATATATATATATTAGATATATGTAGTGTTTTTTATGTATTTCATAGATGCATTTTATTTAGGCATTCTAAGACAAGTTCATTCTAGGCAGGCCATATTGTTATCTGTTAACCTAATTACACATATCAAAGGGGAAGTGGCCAAACAAGAATTACTCCGTATATCAAAGGGGAACAGATAATGATTCTGGGCTATGTTGATGTTAATTTGCAAGAATATGGATTGGGGATTCAAGTCTATTCTACACCTCAAAAGGTGTTCAGGTGGCATCTCTTAATCTAATCAGTAGTCACACATATCAAAGGGGACTTGTTAATGTTAATATGCAAGAATGCAGATTAGGGCAGTTTATGACTACAGCTGTTCACAGCTTGGGGTGATCTCCTGTCACTCTGAATGACAGGAGCAGATCAAAGCATTTAATGAAAACGGCCAATCAAATTTCTCAGCCATTCAGTGTGTGGGAGGGGATATTACAGGGCATTCAATCTGTTTAGAAGTGTGTGTTTTTTATGAAGGCACCAAAAGTCACATGGTTTCATGGGGCTCTAGAAAGTTACTAACACTGTCATGATTATACCCTGTTGGATTTTGTCATCTATTACGAGACTGTTCTGTTTTGTAAGCAAATAAACTCTCTCTGGAAGAATTGGGTTTGCTGCGGGAACAATACTTATTAATAACTACATACCATCTAACCACAATATATTATATCACTACATTCGGTAGCTGAAATCTAAAGTTAAGAATGAATTGGAGGGGGGGAAAAAGCTACATGTCAGACAATTTTATTTTGCTTTTGGATAGTGGGGAAGCATTTCAACCCCTGTTCAGATTTTTAGTGATACAGTATCTATGGAAGCATTGGAGGACCCTTCTTTCCTGTCGCATCATGGCAGCATACACTCTGGGTTGTGGCTCCGCCTCCACGACCTGATAGGACCACATAACTATAAGATGACGATACGGCCCCCGCCCCAGTATTCTCTAATTTTTCCTCACCTGTTGGGACCGCACGGATCATCACCCTCTTACCACTTCGCCCCAGCCAGGTTCTAGCCTCTCCTGGTTTGGAAGTCCTTGCCGGTACAGCCTCTAAACGAAGCTAAATGGAAGGAACCCCACTCTGGTGATCTCAGGGGTATTGCTGCACCTGCCTGCTGTGATAAGCCTTAAATAGGTCTTTAAAGCACTGCCACTACTGCCTTAGGAAGAAAAGCCTTAAATAGGCTTAAAGGTATGTGGTCATCCTTACTACATTTATAAGCCATTTATAAGCCTTAAACAGGCTTTTTTACCTTGCAGTGGTTCTCCGTTTTTCATTTTCTGCTGTTCCCTTGGTTTCTGGGGCACCTCTGCCGCTTATTGTATGGTTCTCCTGGGCCCTGTAGTCCCACTGCTCCCTGTGCATTGCTACCAGCAGCGCCGAGCGTTCTGGCGCCTCCGCGCATGCGCAGTACGAACGATGGGCATCCTGTGTCTTCCTTTCCAGGATCCAAGATGGCTACTGCGCATGCGCGAGCGGCACGGCGCTCCCGGCGCCAAATTCAAAAGTGCAGATTCCCTTTTCCCATTCCCCTGAATGTTTTGAAGCAGGAACCACCTACAGATCATCCCAGGAGCATCCCAGCACATCCCCAATAGGTAAGTGAGCCTTTTGCTTCCTCCCTCTCTGCTTCCCTGTGCATTCTGCATACTGCTTGTGACGGACCTGGCCGAGACACAGGCTGTTGGAGGGGACTGAGTGCGAGCCTGTTGCCTTGGGATTATGGGCCCTGGCATTTGGGGGAACAGTGCTCTTTGAGCTGCAGGCCTGGGACCCCTGAGCTGGTGGTACTTGGATTCAGGTCCATGCTGGCCCCCCAATACACATAGAATCTGTATGTGTATTTGGCATATTAGCAAGAGACGCTAATGTCATGACTCATGAACTCCAGCCACCTGTGTTATGTAATTGAGTATAGTCTGGCTTGTAGAAGTGTTTCACCTATTGTTGTGTGTGCTAATTAACCCTGCAATTGAATGAAGGAGCCCAGTGTTGATTAAGATAATTAGCTCATGCTAATTAGGTTAGGCTTGAGTCATCTGTCAACTGTATATAAGTGTGACATGTCAAATAAAGATTCATTCCTGATGTAGCCTACACTGGTGTTGTCTGGTGACTGGGTAAGCTAAGGGGGTCTTGGATTGTGTGGTACCGGACGGAGGAAGCATTTACGGCGGACATATTGAGTACGAGGTCCGTCACAATTGGCTGGCAGCGGTGGGATTGTGCTTCCTTGTCCAAGGCCCGCATAGCAGAGGTACAGATACGTCATCATGGAAGAGGAATTCGGAAGGAGGTTGCGAGAGATGCGGATACAGCACAGAGGATCAGTATCGGTGCAGGTCCTGCTGGGATGGTATGATTCTGTTCGCCTACAACTCTGGAAAGAAGCGCTAGCCTGTGAGCAGCGACACCAGGGAAAAGTTCTCCCCTCCATCCATGTAAGGTACTGGTCGCAGTATGAAGTACGATTGCTGTTATTGGGGGAACAACCGAAGCAGGAGTGGACAGCTGAGTTAAGCAGGCTGATCCGGGCAGAAATGCGTTTGGACGAGAGCTACAGAGCCCTCCGGTGGTATGTAGCCCAAGTGTGCCCGTGGACAGCGGATGACAGGCCCACGGAAGGCTTTGATTATAATGGCCTGGGATTGTTGTACTGGAGGCTGTCCGAGGACCCCGACTTTGGGAGTGATCTGGAGTGGCGTTTGGAGGAAATAATGGAGCACAGAGAGCAAAGATTGAACGTCTCGGAAGTGCTCTGGGCACAGGAAGATTTGGAGTTCCTGGCCGCTCAGGAATGGGAGCTGGAGATCGCCTACATACAGCTGCTAGACACTGCTCAGCAGCAGGGTGGGGCTCCCTTTGCCTGGGACTATGAGGAAATACCAGCAGACAGCTCTGAAATCCTGGCTGAAGAGTCGGCGATGTGGCATAGTAACAGAGTGCTTTGCCCACCTGCCCCAGCAGCTATGGACGCGGAGGTCTTATGGCGGATGCAGGAAGTGCTGACAACAGGGCAGAGCTCTGCTAACCTCTGCCCAGCACCGATGGCATCTTCTAGGTTCCACGGACAGGTGGTGAACCTCTATCCCCAGCCATCAGTTGTAGAGACTGGGGATTTAATAGACTTTTCTGCTGAGGAAAAACAACCTCATGAGCCTCCATCAGAAGAGCTGGTATTAGGGCCAAACTTCACTGAGCTCTGCCCAGCACCAACGGCAGTATCCGTGGAGTTACAAGGAACTTCTCCAGCTGAAGCGCAGGTCACCGGACAGAGGGTCCAAGACCTCTGCCCCACACCGGTGGCAGTTATGGAGGCTCAGGGTGAGAAGGTGGCAATCACTTCCCAGCAGCAGATACAGGGGGAGAAGGGAGAGGAGGTGTTTGTCGTCCCTCCCCAACAGTTCGCCAGGGTGGAGAAAGCGATCTTTCCTCCCCAGCAAAGATTTGTGCACCTGGGAGACAGTACCAGAGACATGTTGTCCCAGCAGCCAGATGAGGGAATGGAAAAGGAAGCCAGCCTCCTGCCCCAATGGTTTGCCAGAGCGGAGGATGTGGAGTCCCCAGCAGAAGTGCTGGCAACAGGGCAGAGTGCTACCCACCTCTGTCCAGCACCAGCAACAACTGTGGAGTTCCAGGAAGCCGCGGCAGTCGGCCTCTCTCCCCAACAGTTAGCTGGAGGAGATGATGTAGGGAAGCTCCTACACCCACCTGAACTGCTGGCAACGGAACAAAGTGCTGCTGGCCTCTGCCCACAACTAACAGAGGGCAGATTTCCTGTAAAGGGGGATGGGACTGCAGTCCCCACCTGTATACCCCAGGGATGCTGGGCTGTCGGCCCAGATCCCCAACAGCATGATGGAGTGAGCCCAGTCACCCTGTCTTCTCTCCAGCGGCTGAAAAGACTCCAGGGAGAAGGGCCAGTCCAGGCCTCTCCCCAGCGGCGGATATGTTCTATGAGAGAGGCAGAGGTTGGCTGGGTGAGTGCTCTGTTTGGAACAATTTGTTTGGGGTACTGTGTGGGTACAGGCATTAGAGGACTGGAACCACTGACTAACTTCGGAGTCAACCCGTCTGGGGTCTCCTCCTGTGTTAGTCTCCTGCCGAAAGGGGAGAAATGTGACGGACCTGGCCGAGACACAGGCTGTTGGAGGGGACTGAGTGCGAGCCTGTTGCCTTGGGATTATGGGCCCTGGCATTTGGGGGAACAGTGCTCTTTGAGCTGCAGGCCTGGGACCCCTGAGCTGGTGGTACTTGGATTCAGGTCCATGCTGGCCCCCCAATACACATAGAATCTGTATGTGTATTTGGCATATTAGCAAGAGACGCTAATGTCATGACTCATGAACTCCAGCCACCTGTGTTATGTAATTGAGTATAGTCTGGCTTGTAGAAGTGTTTCACCTATTGTTGTGTGTGCTAATTAACCCTGCAATTGAATGAAGGAGCCCAGTGTTGATTAAGATAATTAGCTCATGCTAATTAGGTTAGGCTTGAGTCATCTGTCAACTGTATATAAGTGTGACATGTCAAATAAAGATTCATTCCTGATGTAGCCTACACTGGTGTTGTCTGGTGACTGGGTAAGCTAAGGGGGTCTTGGATTGTGTGGTACCGGACGGAGGAAGCATTTACGACGGACATATTGAGTACGAGGTCCGTCACACTGCTCTCCTTTCTTTTTCTCTCTGCTCCCTCTGCCTTCCTTCCTCTTACTGTGCCTATTTTTGTATTGTTGCTAGGCTGCCTTTTTCTCTATCCCTATGGAGACCACTGCCCCAGCAGATCACCTTCAACGTGATAGGTAAGAGGGAAGGACAATGGGTAAGTAGAGAAGATCGAAAAAGAGTGCAGGACCAACTAACGCTGCCTAAACGGTTAGCCCCGCCAGGTCCTCAAGATCATCTAAATCCGGATGCAGGGAGACCTCTCACGGAGAAGCCGTTCGGGGCACAGACGGAGCCACTCGAGTCGCAGCAGGAGAAGGAGTCGCTCAGGCCATAGGAGAAGCCACAGGAGGGGTCACAGCAGATCCTGCTCCCACAGCCACTCCCACCGCAGAAGGTCTCCACGCAGATGTCGCTCACCAGCTCCTCCTCCCCGGCCAGCCGCCAACGCCTGCTGGATATGCGGGGCCGTTGCTCTCCCGGACAAGTTTGCCTGTCGCAGGTGCTTCGAGGAGGCCACCAGGGAAAAAGTCCAGGAGCCTAGGGAACCTGCGGCCTCAGCTACGCAGACCGCCCCAGACACGGAAATGTCCGTCAGAAGCACCTCTCCCACTCCCCCGAGTACATCTAGAGAGCTAGGGAGTCAGTCAGAGGAAGAGGAGCTAGAGGCCTCAGCTGGCTTCGATTTTTCTCTCATCGAGCCCTTTGTGAAGTCAGTCAAAGAGGCGATCAACTGGGAGGAACCCCAGGAAGCCCCTCAAAAACTGAAAAAATATTTTCCCAATCTCAAAAGGGATCCGGAAGCCTTCCCCTTTATTTAGGAACTGGACGACATGATTAGGGAAGAGTGACTGAAGCCGGACAGAAAGTCGAGCCTGAATAATAGGCTCACCAAACTGTACCCGCTCAAGGAACCAAAGGCAAAACCCCTGGTCACTCAGCCGGTGGTGGACGCTTCCCTTATGCGCCTAGCCCGCCATGTGACACTTCCTATCGAAGACGCGGTAACCTTCCGGGACGTCTTGGATAGGAAGATAGACACCGATCTCAAGAGGGCCTACCTAGCTTCAGGAGGCGCATGTAGGCCAGCTGTGGCACTGGCCGCCGTGGGCAAGGCCATCTCCAGTTGGTCAGCCTCCACGGAGAAACTCGTGACAGAGGGCGCTGACCAAGACAAGATCGTTAGAACCCTACAGGAGCTGAGCCTCGCAGGGGATTTTGTGGCGGAAGCCTCGGTGGATGCCATAAGGTCCTCATCCAGGGCCATGCTGGCCTCGGTTATGGCCAGACGTGCCCTCTGGCTGAAACCTTGGGCAGCAGATCCCGCCTCAAAGTCAAACTGGTGCCGCATCCCCTTCGATGGTGAAAACCTTTTTGGGGCCAAGCTAGATTCGGCCATATCGAAGGTGACCGGCGGAAAATCAGGGCTCATTCCCTCCGACAGGAAACCAAGGCAGCAGAGGCCTCCTCCCTTTAGGCGCAACCTGCCGGATAAATATAGGGACGCCAAGGCCTATAGGCCAGGCAGAGAATATAGGAGAAACTGGAGGAACCCCCAGGCGACCTTCTCTAAATTTCAGAAACCCAAGACTTCTGCGTCTGCGGACCAGAAGTCTTTTTGAAGGTGCGTCCGTCCAGCCAGTGGTAGTGGGAGCCAGGCTCCCAAAGTTTCTGCTGGCTTGGACGGATATCATCAAGGATCCCTGGACGGTGGCCACCGTCCGTTTTGGGCACAGGTGGTCCTTCAAAGGGCGGCCCCCGGGGGATCACTTTTGCCCAACCAAACTCCCGTCATCCCGGGAGAAAAGGGTGCTACTGATGGACTACATCCAGGAGTTGCTCCTCAAGCAGGCAATAGTAGAAGTACCCCTTTCCCAAAGGGGCCGGGGGTTCTACTCCCCTCTATTCCTGGTCAGGAAAAAGTCAGGAGATCTGCGCCCTGTATTGGACCTGAAGAGGCTCAACCTCTCCATCCGGGTGGAGCCATTCAAAATGGAAAGCCTCCAATCTATCCTCCAGGCTATAAATTGAGAAGATTGGATGCTGTCCGTGGACCTACAGGACGCTTACCTTCACGTCCCTATCCATATCCTATTTCAAAGATTCCTCCAATTCTCGATAGACCAGAGGCACTTCCAGTTCCGATGCCTTCCGTTCGGGATCTCCACGGCTCCAAGAACCTTCACCAAAGTCCTTCTCCCGGTAATCGCATCCCTGAGAGAGAGAGGTCTCAGGGTGCATCATTACCTAGACGATATCCTCCTCCTCTCAAACAGCCTAGAATCCCTTACCCAGCACCAGGAGATCCTAGTTTCCACGCTCCAAGGGCTGGGTTGGCTCATAAATTGGGGGAAGAGCAACGCTCAGCCCTCTCAAAGGATGGTTTTCCTGGGGGCTGTACTAGACACCCGGTTAAACTCAATAGAACTACCTCCAGAGAAAGTCCCTCTGCTGACCCAGAAAGTAAGGAGAGCGATCCATGCTGCATCCCTTCCAGCCAGGGGGTGCCTCAGCCTCCTAGGCTCTCTATCAGCTACCATCCCGATGGTCCAGTGGGCTCAATGGAACTCAAGGCCCCTACAGTTCTCGTTCCTGAGTCAATGGAACGGCTCGTCCATGTCTCAACCCATCCACATCTCACAGGAGGCCAGGCAGTCCCTGGGATGGTGGACCCGACGGAGCAACCTGGACAGGTGCAGGCACATTGTCACCCCTCCTCAGGAGATAATTACCACGGATGCCAGTTTGGAGGGTTGGGGGGCCCACTACCTACACCATGCAGTCCAGGGCCGCTGGCCATTCGAGGCGCGAGACGCTGTTTCTGAGGGCGGCCTTCCAAGCCCTCCTGGCCTTCGGTTCTCTCCTAAGGGGCAAATATGTACTCCTGAGGATGGACAACAAGGTTGCTGTCGCCTACATCAACAGGCAGGGAGGTACCAGGAGCTTGTCCATGATGCGGGAGGTTCTCCCCGTTATGGAGTGGGCGCAGCAGAATCTCCGGGACCTAAGAGCAGCTTACATCCCGGGTGTCGAGAACCTCCTGGCCGATTCCCTCAGCAGGAGGTTCCTCTCAAACAACGAGTGGTCCCTGAGTCCGCAGGCCTTCGACCTTATCTCCAGAACCTGGGGTCCTCCGGACAAAGATCTGGCAGCGACTCCGGAGAACACGAAATGCCAGAGGTTCCTGTCACGAGTCCCCTTCCCCTCTGCCGAAGGGACAGACTGTCTCCAGCACCCCTGGGACTTTCACCTCGGGTACATCTTCCCTCCGACCCCTCTGATAGCGAGGTTCCTGCTGAAGCTCAAGAGATCATCTGCGCTGGTAGTGGCCGTGATCCCCTTTTGGCCCAGGAGGCCGTGGTTTACCACCCTCCTTCAGCTAAACACAGCAGACCCTCTCCCTCTCCCGCAGTCAGCCGACCTGCTCTCCCAGGGCCAGCTGCTCCATCCGAGTCCGGAGAAGCTGCACCTGACGGCTTGGAGACTGAGAGGTCTAGATATCTAGAGCAGGGCTGCTCCGCAAGGGTGGTGGATACACTCCTCCAGGCCAGGAAGCCTACCACAAATTCCACCTACCGGCGGGTCTGGGATAGGTTCACTTCCTTCGCCCATCAGCAGGGGTGGAACCTGTCCTCTATATCAACCCCGCAGATCCTGGAATTCCTGCAGGCAGGCCTGGACAGAGGTCTCGGCTCCAGTACCCTGAAGGTGCAGGTGTCAGCTCTGTCCGCCCTGACCGGGACTAGGTAGGCGCTAGACCCCCTCATTATCCAATTCCAGAGGGCCTGTCTTAAACTGAGACCTCCCAGAAGACCTTCCTTCCCGACATGGGACCTGTCGGTCGTCTTGGAGGCCCTATCCAGGGAACCTTTCTTCCCGTTAGAAAACATCTCCCTCTGGGACCTAACGCTAAAAGTGACATTCCTGATTGCCATAGCCTCGGCAAAGAGGGTCTCAGAAATGCAAGCTTTACTGGCCAGGGATCCCTATCTGGTCGTTTACCCGGACAGGGTAGTCCTAAAACCCTCAGACCGCTTCATCCCTAAAGTCTCTTCATCATTCCACTTTAATCAGGAGATCAATCTGCCAGCACTCACTACCGACCAGGGTGATCCGCACCTCCTGGATGTCAGAGGCAACATCCTCAAATATCTTGCAGCCTCAGAACCCATCAGAAAGTCAGAGAACCTCCTAATAATCCCTCATGGGTTCAGGAAGGGTCAGCCAGCATCGGCCCGCACCATTGCCTCATGGCTAGTAAAGATCATCAAGAAGGCCTACTCGCTAGGCTCCACACAGATTCCAGAGGGGCTGAAGGCGCATTCCACCAGGGCAGTGGCAACCTCATGGGCAGCCTATTGTAGGGTCTCAGCGGAAACTATCTGCAAGGCGGCCACCTGGTCCTCCAGGAACACCTTTATTGACCATTACAAAGTTGATTCTGCCCGTTTGTCAACCGTAAACTTTGGAAAATCTGTTATTCAAGCCAACTCTGCCATTCCTTGCGAATAAAATTTTGCTTATTGATGCATTACCCACCCTGTCTGCGAGTTACTCCCCAGAGTGTATGCTGCCATGATGCGACAGGAAAACGGAAAATTGTATACTTACCTTTCCGTAATTTTCCTTTCCTGTCGCATCTTCATGGCAGCATACAACGACCCACCCATTTTTTGAGGTGACTCATATATACAGAGAATACTGGGGCGGGGGCCGTATAATCATCTTATAGTTATGTGGTCCTATCAGGTCGTGGAGGCGGAGCCACAACCCCGAGTGTATGCTGCCATGAAGATGCGACAGGAAAGGAAAATTACGGAAAGGTAAGTATACAATTTTCCGTTTTCTGTTCCTGCCAAAAATGGTTTCAGCGGATAGGGAGTGAATAAAACCAACATAACTATAATAAAATTCTCAGACATAGAAATATAAACTGACCGGGGTTGTAGCCAATCCAACTCTATATGAAAAATGTGGAGATATTTTGCTTTTGGAGATTACCCTTACAGGTCTTTTTTGAAAAAGGGGGAGGGGTAGGCCTGTATATCAAGAATAACGTACAAGTTAATGTGAGAAAACATCACTAAGCTAGGGAGGAGGTGGAATCATTATGGGTTGAGTTCCAAAGAGATAAAACTAAGGGGAAATAATACTGGGAGTATGCTATAGGCCCCCCTACCCTGACGGAGGATTGGGAGATGGACCTCCTATCACAATTTGGATTAGCAGCAAGGATGAGTAATGTCAGCATAATGGCCTACCGTGAGCTAGGAGACACTGGGGGCCGCGACCTGGAGCCAGTTGCAGCAAAGTCCATCCTCACCACTAGAGGCTCTGGTGAACACATGCTGGCTCTTAGACTCCTGGGGAATCTTATGCTCTTGCTCCCAGTGGTATCCGTGCTGGTGTTCCAGTGGACCTGCATTTCTGAATCACCCAGAGTTCCATCCGCAGCAGTCAGACATAGGGTCCACTACCCTTGCGGGGCACTCCTGACCCCAATGGTGTGAATCTGTCACCTGGCCTCAGGTGCTCTGACAGAGAATTAGATTTGAAGAATGGAACCTTAAGTCACCGGGGCCAGGTGGCTTGCACCCAAGGCTCCTTGGGAAACTCAGTCAAGTGATTGCTATACCATTGTTCAATTGTACAATTTTTAATGACAGTCTACTGACTGAAATGGTACCTGCTGATTGGAGAAAAGCCAACGTAGCACCAATATTTAAAAAAAAGGTCAAAAATACATCCCTGGGAATTGCAGACCAGTTAGCCTAACCTGAATAGTATGCAAGCTCTTGGAGGGGGTGATGAGGAACTATATTCAAAATTTAAGTAATAAAAACTGTATCATTAACAGCAATCGGCAGGGATTCAAGAAGAATTTTTCTTGCCAAACCACTCTATTAACCTTCTATGGGGAGGTGAGCTGCCATCTAGATAAAGGAAGGCCGGTAGATGTGGTGTATCTGGATTTTGCCAAAGCATTTGACACAGTTCCCCATAAATGTTTACTGTACAAAATAAGGTCCATTAGCATGGACCTTAGGGTAAGTACATGTTTTGAAAACTGGATACAAGGGCGAGTTCAGAGGGCAGTGATAAATGGGGAGTAGGCGTAATGGTCAGGGGTGGAAAGTGGGACCCCCCAGGGTACTGTGATGGGACCAATCCTATTTCATTTGTTCAAAAAAGATCTGGAGGATGGGGTAAATGTTTTTATCTCTGTATTTAAGGACAATACTAAGATAAGCAGGGCAATAACTTCCCTGTAGGATGTGGAAACCTTGCAAGAAGATCTGAGCAAATTAATGGGAGGGGGCAACTACATGTCAAACAAGGTTTAATGTGGAAAAATGTAAAATAATGCATTTGGGTGGCAACAATACAAATGCAATCTACTTACTGGGGGGAGAACCTCTGGGGAATCAATGATGGAAAAGGACCTGGGGGGGGGGGTCCTAGATGATGATGGACTCAGCAATGGCATGCAATGCCAAACTACTGCTAACAAGGCAAAAAAGGAAATTGGCATGCATTAAAAATGGGATTAACTCCAGAGATAAAAAAATCTCCCACTCTACAAGACCCTGGTGTCACCTGTAGTGTGCTGTCAAGTTATGGGCAGCAGTCCTCGGGAAGGATGTACTGGAAATGGAATGAGTATAGAGAAGGGCTACAAAGCTAATACAGGGACTGGAGGATATTCATTGTAAATAAAGGTTGCAAGCACTGAACTTATTCTCTCTGTAGCAGAGATGCTTGAGAGGGGATATGGTTTCAACTTACAAATGCAATACTGGTGTGCCCACAGTAGAGGGAACTTTTCCACAGAAGGGAGTTTAAGAAGACATGTGTCCCCTCATTAAAATTGGAAGAAAACTGCAAAGAGGGTTAATTTCTGTAAGAATGGCAAGGATGTGGAATTCCCTTACACAGACAGTGGTTTCAGCGGGGAGCATGGATTTAGTTTAAACAAAACTATTAGATAAGCAACTGAATGACCACAACATACAGGAATATACAATGTAATACTGACATATAATCATACACATAGGTTGGACTCGATGGGACTTATGCGTTTTTTTTTTTTTTTAAAGCTCACCTACTATGTAGATAATCAGAAGAGGGATGGCAAACACCCTCAAAAGAAGCCATGTATAGCACTTATTTTTTTATTCTTTTTTTTTTAAACCACTTCACAGGGACTTGCATTTTTAGGTTTTGTTTTTTTGCACAACTAACTCCTAAATTAAAAACAAGTACACAATATGTGCAATAGGTGCGCTTAAATCAACCTTAAAAACCTCAGTAGATTGTTTAAAATATTTAGAAGATCTCTGTGCAAACCGTGCATAATAAATAATATATAAATACGTGCTGAAAAAAATGAATGAAACAGTGTCAAATATTTCCTTCAAGGGTGTAAATGTGTGCAATGCGCATAAACCACTTATAATATATGTGGTTTGATAATCCGTGCAAACCAAAAACTTAATAAAATTGGGAACAGATTCTAAAATGTTTAATCTTTCTATAGTGTGCCAGTAAATAATAAAAATCAATTAGTTAAGAGCCACATGTGTATCAAATGGAAGCCAGGATATTAAATGCCGCTAATTGGAAGCCACAAATGAATCCGTGAATGTATTTGCTGCCTGATTAGAATTACTGCGGCCACAATATGGAACTTCTCATTAGTTGAAACTGCTCATTAATTGGATAGTTGGAACTGCTCATTAATTAGATTGTTAATCAAATGATCCAGCAATTAAATACAAAGAAATACAAGACACATTGCGCAGCACTGCTACAATAGGTGTATAAAGAAATGTAGCAGATGCCGATCTACTCACACAGCACCCGATGGATTAAGCGCGGTAGCCGGAAAATGTGTCAGGCACTATGTGTGGGCTTTCTGCCCTGCTCGTCCTTGTAGTCTCGGTGATGTCACTAGGCTCCTCCTCCTGACGTGTTGCGTCACGAACACGTGACTTTATCAAGGGATATCCCTTGATAAAGTCACGTGTTCGTGACGCAACGCGCCCACACATAGTGTGAGTAGATCGGCATCTGCTACATTTCTTTATACACCTATTGTAGCAGTGCTGCGCAATGTGTCTTGTATTTCTTTGTACCCTCATGTGAACATACCGGGAAAAGAAATAAACGAAGAATTAGAGGAAGAGAACATCCAGAAGTATCTGCACAAGATAAGTGAAAGTGACACCTATTCTTTTCATTCATGATATACACATCAGTGGCGGCACTTGTTTCACACACATTGGCGGTGCCTTTCTTTAACCCTAGCAAGAAGGGTTAATATACTAATGGTTTAATTGTTTAATTGCTGGATCATTTGATTAACAATCTAATTAATGAGCAGTTCCAACTATCCAATTAATGAGCAGTTTCAACTAATGAGGAGTTCCATATTGCGGCCGCAGTAATTCTAGTCAGGCAGCAAATACATTCACGGATTCATTTGTGGCTTCCAATTAGCGGCATTTAATATCCTGGCTTCCATTTGATACACATGTGGCTATTAACTAATTGATTTTTATTATTTACTGGCACACTATAGAAAGATTAAACATTTTAGAATCTGTTCCCAATTTTATTAAGTTTTTGGTTTGCACGGATTATCAAACCACATATATTATAAGTGGTTTATGCGCATTGCACACATTTACACCCTTGAAGGAAATATTTGACACTGTTTCATTCATTTTTTTCAGCACGTATTTATATATTATTTATTATGCACGGTTTGCACAGAGATCTTCTAAATATTTTAAACAATCTACTGAGGTTTTTAAGGTTGATTTAAGCGCACCTATTGCACATATTGTGTACTTGTTTTTAACCTATTTCATGTGTGGGAACACTAATATATGGGCAGCAGCTATATCATTTGGTTATATATTAAATATCGGTTGCATCTCTGATTTTAAATTCACAATTAGCGCTTGAGTATACATACTCAGTACTAACTCCTAAATTACCTTTCGTGATATCGCCGTAGGTCATTTGACACATTGTAAATTCTGTGGCCAGACGATGACACAAAGAATTCCTCCTTCTGAGAGTTTTCTTTGAGCAAGGTTGGCCTTACCTGCTCAAAGTAAACTTTAAACCACTGTAAAAAAAGCAACAAATAGCAGCATTAAACAAAATAATAATAAAAAAATCATCAGTACGCCAACTTTATTTTCCATTTCTCCAAACCCCATTCTTAGCATATTACCATTTCCTCTTCTTCATCCAAAGCAAATGCTGCTACTTGGTGTGTGGCTGTCTTGTGTAGCTGTACCCCAATAATGGTATAAGTGGCCGTGTTTTCGTCAGTGGCAAGTGTGTGGTGAACTCTCTTCTCCCATTCGTGAATCTAGGAATACAAAATAAAGATAAAACACAGACATCTACTGCAGTCACAAATTATTACAAGGGTGAAGGTTAAACCAGGGTGGCTAAACCATAATGTAAAAAGCCTCATTAAAGAGAAAAAAATGGTCTTTAAACAATATAAAGGGAATGGGTCATTGTCGCCATACAAACACTATAAGGATTGCAATAAGAGGTGCAAGAACATAATGAAGGTGGCAAAAAAGATTACGAGAGACACATAAAAAAAAAAAAATTGATACATTAACAGTAAAAATACTAAATCTGAGCATATTGCCCATATAGAAGGATGAGGAAGGGAGGATTGTTACAGATGATGAGCCAGAGAAAGCAACTGTACTAAATTCCTTCTCAGTTTTTACACAGAAAAAGGAGGGGTATACAGACTGTGAAAGTAGTGTTGGTGAAACATTACAGGGCATATCCTTGTGGCTAACAGAGGCCAGAACTCAGTCAGGTTATAGCCAAACCATGTTTCCTAATCTTTTGGATATGATTGGTACCAGCTGACTGGACAAAAGCCAATGTACCAATGTTCAAAAAAAAAGGACAGGGACAAATCCCTGGGAACTTTAGGCCAGTTAGTCGAACATCAATTGTTGGAAGGGATAAGGGACTATATACAAAAATTTTATGTAGAAAATATCTTAAGTAGTCATCAGCATGGGTTTACTGAAGGTTGTTCTTGCCAGACCAATCGGTTAGCTGCCATATAGACTGGGGAAGGCCTGTGGATTTGGTGTATCAGGATTTTGCAAAGGCATTCAATGCAGTCCACCATAAGCGCGTGATCTACAAGCTGAGGTCTGCAGGCTTAGACCTTAATGTTTGTTCTTGGGTCAAAAACTGGTTACAGGGGCGTGTCCAAAGGGGTGGTGATAAATAACATGTACTCGGACTTGCCTGGAGTGGTAAGTGGGGTGCCCCAGAATTCTGTCTCGGGACCAATTCTATTAAATTGACAAATACATTTTAATAGAGATATAGAGAATGGGATAAATAGCTCAGTCTCAGGTTTTGCGGATGACACAAAAATAAGCAGGGCAATAACTTGTCAGGATATAGAAATTTTACAGAAAAACCTGAACAAATTAACGGAGTGGGCAAATACATGGCAAATGAGGTTTAATATGGAAAAATGTAAAGTAATGCACTAGGGGGCAAAAATCAGAAATGCAAAGTACTCCCTAGGGGGGATAACCGCTGGGGGAATGAGGTATGGAGAAAGAGCTGGTGGTCCTAGTAGATGAAAGATTGAGCAATGGCATGCAATGTCAAGTGGGAGGTACCAAAGCTGGCAGAATATTAGCATGCATAAAATAAGGGATGTAAGATTTTTACTTACTGTCATGTTCCTAACCACCCCTGGTCTCTGAAGATGCTTAAGCACCAGAACAGCTTGTAAATAATATATAATATCGCACTTGGTGCTGATTTCTAATTGCTCTTCTTCATTTTGGGCTTTCCTGATGGCTTTCAGAAAGGACTCCTTTGCAACCTCCAGCAGCATGCGGCATTCGGTTGGAGTTTTGGAGGTGGTCATCAAGCTTTCAAACCTGTAATTGATGTGAAGGGTATAGCATTGCAGGAAGTTCTAAGAAATGACTAAAGCTGGCCATACACTATACAAAAAATCGTCCGAACCCATTTTCGAAAAACGAACGTTCGGCAGCGAGCGCAAACGATGGTGCCATCATATAATCAGGGCCGGACTGGCCTACCGGGATACCGGGATATTTCCCGGTAGGCTGCCTGCCCTGGGGCCGCTTTGCGGCTGCGGTGCTCCCCTTAATCCCCTTTCTTCTGCTCCTGTGATCACGGAGCTGGCCGGGTCTGTGTTCTGCGGCCGCGCACCGCGCTGTAACACGGTCCCGCCCCCCTAGACCGGCTCATGTGATAGTAGAGAATCAGTGTTCCACCTATCACACGAGCCGGTCTATGGGGGCGGGACCGTGTTACAGCGCGGTGCGCGGCCGCAGAACACAGACCCGACCAGCTCCGAGATCACAAGAGGAGAGATGGCTGTGAGTACAGCCATATATGTGTGCCTGGATAGGGTAACGGCAGGGGGGCGGCATAAAGAGCAAATGAGCTTTCTATATTCCTCCATGCAGCCGCTGAATGCTTGGAGGAGGGAGAGGAGGAGAATCAGCGGCTGCATGGAGGAATATAGAAAGCTCATCTCCTCTATATGCAGCCCCACTGCTTCTCCTCCTATCCAACTTCTTTTACTGCCCCCCCTTCTCCTTGTGCTCCCCCCAGTGCTCTCCTCCCCACCACACTCTCTAGCCCCCCCCCCACAGTTCTCTCAATCCTTGTTCTTTCTGCCTCCCCTGCTCTCTAGCGCTCCCCATCCCTCTCCAGCCCCCCCTCCCCTGCTTCCCACCCACCACAGTGCTCTCCAGCCCCCCCCTGCTTCCCACCCACCACAGTGCTCTCCAGCCCCCCCCCTGCTTCCCACCCACCACAGTGCTCTCCAGCCCCCCCCCTGCTTTCCACCCACCACAGTGCTCTCCAGCCCCCCCCCTGCTTTCCACCCCCCACAGTGCTCTCCAGCTCTCCCCATCAGTCTCCAGCTCCCACCCCAGTGCTCTTCACCCCCACAGTGCTCTCCAGCCCCCCGTGCTCCCCACCCCAACAGTGCTCTCCAGCCCCCCCCCCGTGCTCTCCACCCCTGTTCTTTCTGCCCCCGGTGCTCTCCAGCTCTCCCCATGAGTCTCCAGCCCCCACCCCAGTGCTCTCCACCCCCCCACAGTGCTGTTCAGCCCCCCCGTGCTCCCCACCCCTGTTCTTTCTGCCCCCGGTGCTCTCCAGCCCCCCCCCCACAGTGCTGTCCAGCCCCCACGTGCTCCCCACCCCTGTTCTTTCTGCCCCCGGTGCTCTCCAGCTCCCACCCCAGTGCTCCCCACAGTGCTCTCTAGCCCCCCGTGCTCCCCACCCCCCACAGTGCTGTCCAGCCCCCCATGCTTCCCACCCCTGTTCTTTCTGCCCCCGGTGCTCTCCAGCCCCCACCCCAGTGCTCTCCACCCCTGTTCTTTCTGCCCCCGGTGCTCTCCAGCCCCCCCACAGTGCTGTCCAGCCCCCCGTGCTCCCCACCCCTGTTCTTTCTGCCCCCGGTGCTCTCCAGCTCCCCCACAGTGCTCTCCAGCCCCCCGTGCTCCCCACCCCCCACAGTGCTGTCCAGCCCCCCCGTGCTTCCCACCCCTGTTCTTTCTGCCCCCGGTGCTCTCCAGCCCCCACCCCAGTGCTCTCCACCCCTGTTCTTTCTGCTCCCGGGGCTCTCCAGCCCCCCCACAGTGCTGTCCAGCCCCCCCGTGCTCCCCACCCCTGTTCTTTCTGCCCCCGGTGCTCTCCAGCTCCCCCACAGTGCTCTCCAGCCCCCCGTGCCCCCCACCCCCCACAGTGCTGTCCAGCCCCCCCGTGCTTCCCACCCCTGTTCTTTCTGCCCCCGGTGCTCTCCAGCCCCCACCCCAGTGCTCTCCACCCCTGTTCTTTCTGCCCCCGGGGCTCTCCAGGCCCCCACCCCAGTGCTCTCCAGCCCCCCCACAGTGCTGTCCAGCCCCCCCGTGCTCCCCACCCCTGTTCTTTCTGCCCCCGGTGCTCTCCAGCTCCCACCCCAGTGCTCCCCACCCCCCACAGTGCTCTCCAGCTCCCCACCCCCCACAGTGCTCTCCAGCCCCCTGTGCTTCCCACCCCTGTTCTTTCTGCCCCCGGTGCTCTCCAACCCCCACCCCAGTGCTCTCCACCCCTGTTCTTTTTGGCTCCCCCACCAGTGCTCTCTTAAGCTCCCCCCCAGCACTCTCTCTCTCTCTCTCTCTCTCTCTCTCTCTCTCTCTCTCTCTCTCTCTCTATCTATCTATCTATCTATCTATCTATCTATATATAAGCCCTATGTGATTTCATATCTGTCTTATCTATATATAATATACTCTTTAAATGTGCTTTAAAATGTATGGTTTTCCCTTTCATGAACCAGGAAATAATGACGTTATGCTGTTGCGCTGGTATAATAATGCTGTGGGGCTGGTATGAAATTTTTTCCAGGGCTGAATTTTATTCGCAGTCCGGCCCTGCATATAATGGCCGATAAATCGTTCAGTGAACATAAAAAAAAATAATTATGTTCGTTTTTTTACATATACCTAGTGCAGACAGGTCGGACGGGAAACACATTAACCTTTCAATTTATCGTTCGTTTTTTCGGCTCAAAAACGTCCAAACGATTATCGATTTGGTGTCCATTAACTGGCCGAAAAATCAAAAGAACGTTATTTGACCGATTTTTCGGCCGATTTTTTGTATAGTGTATGGTCAGCTTTAGTCAGAATAATCGTCACAACCAAAGATTATATTACCTTTTACCGACATTCTCATGAGATACCATCTTCGATATCCTTTTTGGAATATCATCGGTCACGTTCATAAAAAATTGACATTGCAGAAAAAGTGCATGGTCTTGAACAGACAGATTAGTACCCTTTAACCACTTTCAGACCGGACCAATTTGCAGCCAAAAGACCAGGCCCCTTTTTGCGATTCGGCACTGTGACGCTTTAACTGACAATTGCGCGGTCGTGCGACGTGGCTCCCAAACAACATTGACGTCCTTTTCTTCCCACAAATAGAGCTTTCTTTTGGTGGTATTTGATCACCCCTGCGTTTTTTATTTTTTGCGCTATAAACAAAAATAGAGCGACAATTTTGAAAAAAATGCATTATTTTTTACTTTTTGCTATAATAAATATCCCCAAAAAATATATAAAAAAACTTTTTTTCCTCAGTTTAGGCCGATACGTATTCTTCTACATATTTTTGGTAAAAAAAAATCGCAATAAGCGATTATTGATCGGTTTGCGCAGAAGTTATAGCGTCTTCAAGATAGGGGATAGTTTTATAGCATTTTTATTAATAATTTTTTTTATTAGTAATGGCGGAGATCTGCGATTTTTTTGTGACTGCGACAATATGGCGGACACATCGGACATTTTTGACACATTTTTGGGACCATTGTCATTTTTACAGCAATTAATGCTATTTAAATGCATTAATTCCTGTATAAATGACACTGGCAGTGAAGAAGTTAACCACAAGGGGGCAGTGTAAGGGTTAAGTATGCCTAGGGGTGTGTTTCTTACTGTGGGGGGGGCATGGCTGTCAGCTAGTGAATGCTGATCTCTGCTCCAATCACAGGGAGCAGAGATCGGCGTCACTAGTTGCTAGGCAGAACGGGGAGATGCTGTTTATCTCGGCATCTCCCCGTTCAGCCTTCCCGTCAGACGATCGTGGGGGTCCCCGCGGCGATCGAGTCCGCGGGGACCGCGATCGGACTCACGGGGGTCCCGGCCGGCGCGCTCCCGATGGCACGGACAGGCTAAAGGAGGGACTTATATATACGCCCTCCTGCCTGTACGTGCCATTCTGTCGACGTATATCGTCGTGCGCCGGTCGGCAAGTGGTTAACTGATAAGTAACAAAGTGTCGTATGTGCTTCATGTAGCCACTTATGGTCTGGTTCCTAAGGTGACGTTTCAAAGCGTTAATACATTTATTGACTTTCCCTATGTCCTTAACAAAATTTAGGTTTACGCGTTTTGGATTCATGAAGTATAAAAATCTGGCCATGTCTTCAACCTAGGGGGAAAACAAATCATAATTGATTTATAAATTGGATCAAGGGTGTACTTCAGTGTTGGCACAGAGAAATGGAACAGCAGATTGAAAAGAGTTTACAGAGGAATATCTGGCTGGCATATTAAAGGAGAAGTACGTGGATCACAGGAGTGCAGTTCATTCTGCACTCCTGTGAACCATTTTCTGCGGGCTGAAGCCCTCTGTCGGCTGATGTCACAGAGCCAGTCCATGCTCGGGAAGGGTCATGACCATATAGTCAGGATCCGCCCACATGCATGGACCAGCACCCGGCTCAGGCTCTCAGTGAGCCACTGAGAACCTGAGCCGGGTGCTCTTGCCCCTCCACAGCCCAGAGTGAGCGAGGAGGGGGCAGAGCAGAGAGCGCTGAGAACCAAGCGATTGGCAGTGTTCGAGCCAGTGTTCCATCAGATTAGGTAATGGGAGTGACATTCCCTCAGGTGAATACTTACTGTGCATGAGGAGGTTTGCTAATCTGAAAGAACACCTGCAGTCATACAGCAACAGTGGACATCTTGCTACAACCTTGAATTTCACAGTCCTTTTAACAAATAAAGTGAGCATATATGACTCAGTCTCATGTTACATTTTCAGTCTAAAGGTTTAGCGCTGACCAGTGAGGGGGTGTACCATCATGGCCTCTGCCAGCATCCAGCTTTTTTCAAAATGTAACATTAAAAACGGCATAAAAGATGTCATCCTACTATATTTATATCCACTCAGTTAATTGCTAAAATGACTATGAAATTCAAGACTCAGCTGGGTGTAGTAAAATGTCTGCTGCCGCCTTTTGACTGCAGGTGTGTTGTCACATTATCAAACCTGCTACGAATGTGCAGTAAGTATTCATCTGACGGAATGTTCCTTCCATTACATAATTTGATGGGTCACCAATTCTGATGGAACAACGTCAGACAGATGCTGCATTGGAATTTCAAGCAAGGACAGTGGGATAGTCCATTACGTAACAACACCATGGGGGTTATTTACTAAAGGCAAATCCACTTTGCATTACAAGTGCAAAGTCCACTTGAAACTGCACTGAAAGTGTTCACTTGGAAGTGCAGTCACTGTAGATCCGAGGAGGACATGTAAGGAACATTTTTAAAAGCATTTTTGCTTGCACATGATTGGATGATAAAATCAGCAGAGCTTCCCCTCATTTCTGATCTACCTCTCAGATTTAAAGCGACTGCAATTTCAGTAAAATTTAAAGTGCAAAGTGGATTTGCCTTTGGTAAATAACCCTCATGTGTAAACTGACATCCAAAACAGACCCTGCCTTCACTCACCCCTGGGTCCTAAAGAAACCCTACACAAGAAATGGCTGTGAAGGAAAGGGGCTTCTGTTCTGAGCTTGTGAACATAGGGGGTTATTTACGAAAGGCAAATCCACTTTGCACTACAGTGGCTGTAGATCTGAGGGGGACATGCAAGGAAAAAAAAATATATATTTTTGCTTGTATATGTTTTGATGATAAAATCAGCAGAGCTCCACCCTCATTTCCGATCTTCCCCTCAGATCTAATATGACTGCACTTCAAAGTGCATTTTCCTTTAGTAAATCAACCCCATAGTGATTTTTTTTTCTGTCTCCAGTAGATGAAGCCACACTTTAAAGTGGAAGTAAACCCTTCCACATGACTTTGGCCTACAGGTAAGCCTAGATTAAGGCTTACCTGTAGGTCCAATAAATATCTCCTGAACCTACATGGTTTAGGAGATATTTAGCGATGAAAAGGCATCGCTGTCTACGGCGCATGCGCCGTAGACAGCGGCGCGCAGGCGCACTGAGGGCGCACTGCATATGCCGCTCTCACGGCAATATGCCGATCTCGTGCGCATGCGCGGGAGTGACGTCATCGCCACTCCAGCGAATGATAGCGCTGGAGCGGCGAGACCCGGAAGTCACTCCGGCCCTGCATGGCGGCGAGGAAGATTGAAGATAAGGACGGCTTCGGGGGCTTCGTTTTCAGGTAAGTTTTTCATAATGAGCTAGTATGCTATGCATACTAGCTCATTATGCCTTTGCCTTGCAGGGTGTCTTTTTTTTTTTTTTTTTACAGAGGCTTTACTTCCTCTTTAAGGTACTCCCCTGGAAAGACCTTTTCTGCATTTAAGCCTAGGTTTAGACTAGTGTGATCTCAGACATTGCAAGAGATTCACAACCACACCGCAGGTGCAGATCACATGTGATGTCTGAGCAATGCGTGTTCAGCAATACAGTTGTATGGCTAAACTCACATTGGATTTGCACAGAAAATGGCGCAGGGACTTGTGTTTTCCCCACACTGGAGTTCTCACCCCTGCAGTACAATTCCTGTGCAAGTTCAAAGTTTGCACTGCGATCTGTGAACCATTCTGGGGGTGTAATTAACATTGTAATGACACCCACAGCGGTTCGCAGAAGGCAGTGTGAACTGCCTCCGGGAGAGAAACGATGCGGGGACCGGCGCTGGTTCCCACATCGCACTAGTCTGAACCTAGGCTAAATGTTTTTATTTTGATCCAGTAGCAGTTTGGTAACCAAATCTATTACAGTACTGGTATTATACCTCTTGTTTATAGTGCTCGATCTCCAATGTTTCATGCAAATATCTTGCAAACTCCTTGAGCATTGGTGCGTTCAAAGAATGCCTTTTATACAGTCCTGCTTTTCTCATTTGAAGTCTTGTCTTTGAGGTCCAGTTTGTATACTTAATCCTTTATTAGAAAAAACCATAGGGCCAGCCGGCAAGAGAGATGGACGCTTAGTGCTGAGCTCTGCTGTGAGGGAGACGAACCGGAACGATTAGGGACCGCTGGAGCCGGTATTTTTGTACAAAAACTTCCCCACATTAGTCCGGTAGTGACCCACAACAATGTCCCGTAAGAGAACTGGGGACCACAAGCCCCAAAAGCTCACCACACTCCTGTACCCTCCTGAAGCGCTGGTCAGTCAGAATCAAAATGGAGCTGAAGGCATAGCAGCGCCTCAGACTAAACATACAGAAATCCCTAATAACATTTCTGGTGACTCACCAAACAGGGAGATGTCTAGCTCCCATGACAATGACACAGAGGGGGATCCCTTAATGAACAGCCCAGCTAAGGCAAAAATGAGAATGGATGCTCTAGCACAGCGGCCACCTCACTCAGAAATTGAGCCCCAGGCTTTTATTCCACTACAATCTAACCAGGCCTTACATTCCTCAATGGCATCCTTCCCAACCTGCGGTCAGCCTGTTATTGACACTACACTGAAAGAGATGTTAATATCACTGCATTCCTCTCTTGTGACTGATTTATCCACTCTATTTACTAAACTCACTACAGATGTCAGTCTAATAGATAACAGAGTATCCACTATTGAGAAAGGTATGCCGGAATGCTCCTCCACAGTCAATGACATAATTGATTCTATTGATGAGGTAAAAGATGAACAAGAGTGGATAAGGGGCAAATTAGCAAATTTGGAAGACCGCTCTAGACGAAACAATGTCAAGTTAAGGGGGGTCCCCGAAAATATAACAACTCCAGAATTACCCAAATACGCCAAAGAACTTATACGCACTATTCTACCTGAAGTTACGCCACGTGACATTATAATTGACAGAATACACAGAATTGCAAAACCTTCACACCTGGCTGCATCAGTGCCTAGAGATATACTTATGAGGATCCATTTTTTCCATATTAAAGAAAAAATGATGTCAGAAGCCAGACTGAAAGGCCCTCTACCACGTCCGTTTGAGGGTGTTCAAATATTTCCTGATTTATCAAGATATACGCTTCAACTACGTAGAGATTTAAACCCCATAACTAAAGGAATGCAAAACCATAAGATTCTATACAAATGGCGCTACCCGGCCACACTAATTGTCTCCAAAAACGGATCCACTCATATAATAAATGACCTACACAAGGGTTTGAAACTTTTGAAAGAATGGGGAATAATCCCGGAATACCACAAAGATGAAACTTCACTTCTTCCAAAACGTCCTTCAACATATCACTACAATCAAAGATCCCGGAATCATCAACCTATGGAAGTATCTGGCTCCTGAGCGGTCCGCTAACTACGTTTATAGCGTCCCCTCCAGGAATTTTGTTTGATCTCACTTGCCTTTGGTATTAACTGTTCCACACTGCAGCAGTAAAAGCTGACTCTTTGCTTTTTTTTTTGTGCTTGACACAAATCTGCCGCATCCTGTTTTCATATCTTTTGCTATATTTTTAAATAGCTGTTATATATAATTGTAATTTCATTCCAGGTTTTATAGAAATACATCTAGTTACGGAACCCAGGTATCCTGATAAGCCAAAAGGAACTGAATTTACTGTATACACCAAGAAATATCTGCAAACTGTAAGTGTTATAGTCTCCCACAATCCATCACTTAGCCACAACAGGAAATATGCCATTCACGATAGTATCCTTGAACGCCAAGGGTCTCAACCACCCAGCAAAGAGACAATCTTTGTGGCATACTGCTGAAAAGCTTGATAGTGATATCTTATGTGTCCAAGAGACACACTTGACCCCACTTTCAGCCACTTTATGTCGCAGTAACAAATTTCCCCATATTTTCTATTCTAATTTCTCTTCCAAGAAGAGAGGAGTGCTTGTAGCGATCAAGAAAGACACTGACTTCCACCTCATAAAAGAAATAGGTGACCCCAATGGTCGTTTTCTTATTTTAATCTGTATGATTAATGGAACTAAATATACCTTACTCAACTTGTATGCTCCCAATTCTAGACAGGCAAATTTTGTCAAAAAGACTTTGACCAAAATTAAAGAGTTACAACAAGGATATCTCCTTGTATGCGGAGACTTTAATATGGTTGCAGATATTTATATGGACACTACTTCAGCGGATAAGAGAAGACCCTCTCCCCTGGGGCAAATCCTGACATCGTCTGATCTTTACGATGTCTGGAGATGCCACCATGGATCAGAGAGGGATTATACTTATTTCTCCCCGCAACACAAGTCGTATTCCAGAATTGACATGTTTGTTGTTGATAAAGTGTTATTACAAAAGGTGACTACCTCTGTTATCCACACCATGACATGGTCAGACCACAACCCAATTTCGATAATTATTGATGATACGTCTCCTCAAAGGAACTCTTTTCTCTGGAGAGCCAATAATTTCATATTACAACATGCTACATACTCCAAAGAAATTGCTACTCATTTAAAAGAATATTTTGAATTAAACGCTGATTCAGTGGGGGATCCTGCCGTGGTGTGGAACGCGCATAAAGCGGTAATGAGAGGTGTTCTTATAAAACTGGGCTCCATTCACAAAAAAAAAAAGAACACAACAAATAGACTCCCTTACTTCCCAAATTGCTCATTTGGAGGCAGACCATAAGTCATCTGCATGTCCCACTACACTTGCACAATTAATGTCGCTTAGACAGGAACTCAGGCTGCTTCTTCTCCATACATACGAACATATGCAACGCAAATTCAAAGCCATCTCTTATTCCACATCCAATAAGGCAGGAAAAAGATTAGCACAACGTATCAAAGGGGCTAGAGTTAAATCTAAAATTCCCTTCTTATTCCACCCACACTCGAAAGTGAAGCTATCTAATCCACAAGACATTGCGAATGCTTTTAGCGATTACTATAGTGACCTATATAATCTCAAGAATGACCCTACAACCCACCAACCATCCCCAGAGGAAATTGATGACTTTCTCCATAAGATAAATTTACCGACTCTGACAGAAACACAATTGTCTTATTTAAATGCTCCTTTTTTAGCACCAGAACTTCTAGCTACCATCTCATCACTGCCTTGTAACAAAACACCAGGCCCGGATGGCCTTACAGGGGAATACTTCAAACAATTCTCTACCTATTTGATTCCACACTTGCTGAAATTTCTTAACCAAGCTGCATATTCTTCCAAATTCCCTGTAGAATCGCTAAACGCATTAATTATCACTCTCCCAAAACCTGAAAAAGATCCGACTGCCCCACAAAACTTCCGGCCAATCTCCTTACTTAACCTTGATTTAAAAATATACGCCAAAACTATTGCTAGACGCTTAATGAAGATTATGCCAGACCTGATTCACAATGACCAAACAGGATTTATTAAAGGGAGGCAAGCATCCGACGCGACGCGTCGCATGATTGACTTAATCCATTGCGTAAATTCCAGTGGAACACCTTCTCTGCTTCTTTCTTTAGATGCAGAGAAGGCATTTGATCGGGTGCACTGGACCTATCTACAGAAAGTTCTCATGAAATTTGGGTTTAAAGACAATATTTATAATGCTATCATGGCACTATACACTTGCCCAGCTGCTCAAGTTTTTTCGGCTAATATGATATCTCATCCATTCCAAATTTCGAACGGTACCCGTCAGGGTTGCCCATTGTCGCCCTTAATTTTTGATCTAACTATAGAACCTTTAGCTGAGCACATACGCACGAACTCGAACATCTCAGGCATAACTGTTGGCAACACTACTCATAAGATTAGTCTTTTTGCTGATGATGTGATTTTAATATTATCAAATCCTACCTCCTCCTTAGCAGCAGCCCGAGACGTTTTAGATTGGTTTGGACGAATATCATTTTACAAACTAAATGTCACCAAATCACAAATACTAGATCTCAAATTGAATTCCACCACTAAATTACTATTACAAGCCCAATACCCCTTCACATGGTCTGAACACAGCATTTCTTACCTAGGTATTCAACTCACTAGAACCACTAAACTCCTCTTTTCATCAAACTTCAAGCCTCTCTTAGATAAATTACGTACTGAATCTCAGAAATTAGCTAAAATGGAACTGTCATGGTCTGGCAGATTAGCGGCGTTCAAGATGATGCATTTACCTCAAATTTTATACCTGTTTAGGACCATTCCTATTCCTATTCCTAAATATTACTTTAAGTCACTTCAAACGATACTCAACCGATGTATTTGGCACGGTACAAAACCTAGATGCGCTCATTCTATACTTAGGATACACAAATTAGCGGGAGGATCAGGTTCAATAGATTTTACAGATTATCACACTGCAGCGATCATAGCTCAAGCAACTGAGTGGTTTCAGCAAGATCCGAATAAAAACTGGTGCAATATAGAACTTTCCTTACTATTTCATCCTAGTTTAAAAAATTGGTTGTTGAGCACTCCATTAGACGCTAAAATACCAAAAGCGATTCCCCCTACCATGATAGCCACGGTCAGAGCATGGAAAATTCTAACCCAAACTATCCATCAAGAACCCACTACTACACAGATACCGATACCTATAGAAGTCTTAAACCACATCTCACCTGAATTATCTACATCCCATTGGTCTAACCGAAAAATCTCATTCATAAATCAACTATTTCATGACTCAAACCCAAAATCCTTTTCAACCCTCCAAAATGAATTTCACTTGCCTGAATCAGACTTTATTGCATATTCCAAACTTCTGAAATGCCTTAACAAAATCAAACCTCTCTTATATACAGTTTCTTCAGTAATATGGAAATACCTGCACTTTGAATTTCCTAAACAGAAGGGTATTTCACTTGTATACAACACCCTGAACCAAAAGCGTGTATTTACTAAATCCACACCACATACACACTGGGAAAATGATCTAGCAACGACTTATACAGAATCACAATGGGAACAAGCTTCACGAAGTGTATACAAATCCACGAAAAGCTCTGCGTTGTGGGAACTCACACAAAAATTGTCCCTTAGATGGTATTTGACGCCTTCTCGCTTGGCAACATTCTATCCCACATTATCTAATAAGTGCTGGAGATGTAATTCCAACATAGGAAGCATATTCCACATATTTTGGGAATGTACCCTCATACAGGAATACTGGAAAACCGTTTTTCTTCTCTTAAAAGATATATCCCAGATAGATATACCAATGTCTCCGGGTCTAGCTATCCTGAATTTATCCATTGAAGACATACCCTTTTCATTTCGTCATGTGACGACACATATCCTATTGGCAGCTAGGTTAACTATAACCAGATTATGGAAGTCAGATACAACTCCCTCTATCACTCACCTCTTAGATACCGTAAACCTACATTATAGTTATGAATTAATGATGGCATCCAGTGAGGGTAAATTACCCAAGGAAAAAACCAAGTGGGCATCATGGGAACAATGGTCGACTATTACTAACTTTTTGTAACACTCATATCTAACAGATTGATATACACTTTTGCCTCTGGGTTCTAGAGTATGGACACAGGTTCCTGGATAAGTTCTATTATTGTGGCAACGTTCTCCTCTTAGACACAGTGTAGTCCCCATGGGGGTGTCTAGAGGACATATACTTCTATTTGATCTTATGTTACTATATTGATCTTATATTTCTATATTGAATGTATTGCGTTTTGTAGCATTTTAATAACAGTAATTCTTGTTCTGTAACACTTCATTGATAATTGAGTTGACATTATTTAAGTGCTATTCTGAGTTAATTTATTTTAACGGCATACAATGTGTAATTTGCATCTTTACTGTATGTTATGAAATTCAATAAAAACTGATTGAAAAGAAAAAACATTACATTAGAAATGCAGAAGAATGGAAAGTTTGAATTGATGCAGATAAAACTGTAAACAAAATGTTAGTTACCGTGACATGTGATGATCCTCTGGTATACCATCTCCTGAATCCTCTTCTTCCTGCTCTGTATTCTCCACTGTGGGCAATGTGCATTGTGAAGAACGGGAAGCTTCCTCGGACAAGCATGGTGAAACCGTGGCAGACCTTGACGGTTCTTCAGCCAATAAGTCCCTTATGGGGATGAGGTTGTATGAGTGGTCATTATTTGCACATTGCAGTGTGGAGTTTGCTACAGGTGGTGCCACAACTCCCCTTGTATCTTCCGGATTTGGCACATATGGTGTGACTGCTGTATTAACTTGAGGTCTTGCGGTTGCCAATGAATGTTCTGTTTGCAATCTTGGGGGGGAATATTATAACAACATGAGTAAAGTTTTATTAATGTGTTATATGTACTAAAGGCAAATCCACTTTGCACTACAAGTGCACTTAGAAGTGGAGTCGCTGTAGATCCGAGGGGGACATGCAAGGAAAATAAACAGCATTTTTGCTTGTACACAATTGGATAATGAAATCGGCAGAGCTTCCCTTCATTTCAGAGCTTCCCCTCAGATCTAAAGTGACTGAACTTCCAAGTGCAAAGTGGATTTGCCTTTAGTAAATCAACACCCATGCTGGATAGAGGGAGAGTGTGATAAAACGTGTAAGTGAGATCAAGGAAACATCAGATAGGAGCATGAGAAAATGAACGTTTCAAAAAAACATTATGTTGGGAAATGAAAATCACCAACTCTAAAACTAAAATACCTAAAGACGGGGCCAAAACGTTTTGGAATTTTGCTTTCTATTTCTTTGAAAAGACAAACTTTAGCTAATATTTTAGTAAAGGAAACCTCTACAAAACAGTGTTCAACTGCAGATCTAAAAGGAGATTATACAATTAGATTAATGTAATTGTTGCCATATTTGTGCACATTACAAAAACTGAGTACTGTACATGATACTTTAGTTGCACTAAGATCCAAAATTTTAGGACCAGCTTTTGGGGTGCACCCTTTTATTCAAGGTCCAAACAGTACTAATACACGAATAGACTGTTAAAGAATCTCTAAAAAAATAAAACATATACACGGCAATTGTAAATCAAACTGAGAGTTGTGAGATAAGACCAGAAGAGGTCAATGAAATGGTGGGGGGGGGGGGGGGGGAGTCGCAGAGATGGGCATCATACTTATTGCAGGTACTTAAATTTGCTGGATAAATATTTGGAAAACTGCGTAAACATTTAGTCCATTATATTTTGTGTACATAAGAATAACGTTAAGAACCACACATGCATGTCTTGCATAGTGTGGTATAGTACAGTGTTTCTCAACTCCAGTCCTCAAGGCACCCACAACAGGTCATGTTTTCCAGATTTCCCTCAGATGAAATGGCTGTGGTAATTACCAAGGCAGTGAAACTGATCAAATCACCTCTGCAAAATGATGGAAAGCCTGAAAACATGACCTGTTGGGGCGCCTCGAGGACTGGAGTTGTCCCACACACTAGAGCAGTGTTTTCCATTTCTCAAAACCAGACCACACTATGAAAGACATGAATGTTTGAGTTCTTCAAAACTACCCAGGAAAGTAAAATATTTGAATGATAAGTCTATTTACAAAAATAATGGACTAAATGCAGGCCTCCGTATTTTTTACATCTTTATCCAACATTTTTTTGTTTTGACCTATCAACTATGACTGTTCCCTCCATAGCTCTTTATCTGCCTTTTCTCACTAACTATCCAAGCTTATTTACCATTGCTATATATTTTTGATTTTATCTTCAGAGTGTCTTATTTACACCCTGGATAAAACTTTGCATATTAGTACTGCCTGAAGAAGAGTGTACACCCTAAAAGCTTGTCCTGATTTTGAGGTTATTGCAGAAAAAAAAAATCGCTGACATTATTCAATTAAAATTAGATTATAACCAGTGTGGTAAGATTGAGCCTGGGTTCAGACTAGTGCGGTGCGAATTGAAGGCCCTGCGTGACTGCGCAGTGAAACGTCGGCTGTTCTGCGAATTGTACGCGTTTTAGGTGCGAATCCGCTGCGCATTCATTAGTAACCCTTCCTGCCTAATTTGAGTTGCTAATTTTGTGCTGAGCAAGCTTTTTGGCTGATTGTCTGGCTGCTTATAAAACCTGGTAGGTCTGTGTACACTTCCTGGTTGCCCAGCAGTCTGTACCTGTGTTTTGTGTGTTTCTTTGCAAGATGTGTGCTGCTCTGCCAATGATTATGCCAACTGTTGTTGCTGCAACAGCAGCAATCTTGCTTGAAGAAGAGAATAGGAGAAGGATGAGGAGAAGAAGAAGATACTGGGTTCATCCCATCATTGCAAATCGTGAAGAGAGAGGCCAGTTCATGATCTTGTATGGGCACCTCCGTGGGCATGAAGAGAAATTTTTCTATTTCACCCGCATGTCAATTAGTAGGTGAGTACTGTTTGTGCCAAACCATACTTAATTTGTAGCCATTGATGTATAGTGTGTTTTATATTTGCAAGACACAAGTCCATCCAGTCTAACCTATGTGTGATTATGTTATTTTAAGATTATTGTAACTAATAAGCCTTGTTCCCCCCCCCCCCCCCAAAATACAAACTGTACATTATTTCAGCATGCAGCCTCAAGGGCACAAAATGAGCGACAGCTAGCACCCCCCTCCTGGTGTAAGCCAGGTCATATTCCTTTTTTTTGGGGGGGGATATTTTACCCCCCAAATACCTTGGCCCAAAATTGCTAGTGACAAGTTGCTTTGTGGGTGGTGGTGGTGCCACGCAGCTTTGTTTAGCATTTTTGGCTCAGACAATTGTTACTGTTAATTTTAAAGGCCAGTGGCTTCTTCTTTGTTGAAATGAGGACCCATATGTCATTTTTTTTTCCTGCCACTTATTTAGCCATAATTATATTGGAACTAAGGATGCCTGCCTTGTTACCCTAAATAATGTCCTTAACCACTTACCTTACTCTTTTTTTTACAGTATGCACAAATGTTTTTCCCACATGTATTTATGAATGTATTTATTTTTTACTCAGTTTTGACGAATTGCTGGGCTTAATCTCCCCTCGCTTGGAGCATCAGAACAAGAGCTTCAGACCAAGTATCCAGCCTGCTGAAAGATTATTGATCACAAGGTAATTATCATCACTCATGTCATTTGTCATGCGTTATATTGATCATGTTTTTTGTATATTTTGTTTTTTTTACCTGGGTATTTTTTTAAATATGACGGCACAAAAAATGTAGGAATAATTATTTATTCACGTATCATAAAATATGATAACAATATAAACTTTACCCATGTATAAAACATAAATTAACTCTGAAATAACTTAAAAACAAAAAACTTGCCTGTCAGGTAGGCCTCTTCCCTGTTTTATCAAAATGTGTCATGTTGGTCCTTAACCATGAACAGACCTCATCACAGATTCTGATATGTTTTTTGGAAAGAGGCCTCATAGGAGTATTGAGTTGCTGAAGCTGGGTCATCACTGGCAGTGTGGGGAGCAGGCCTAGCCTCCCCATGTTGACTTTGCACATACATACCCTGAGTTTGGGGGGGGGGCTAATTGAAGGAAGTGGGGATGGGATGGGATAGGGAAGGTTACTGTGTGGCCCTTCATATCTGGAGACTGGCTTGTCATAACTTGAGGGATATGATGGTGGACTATAGGGGTAAGGATGGTGTTGCTGCTCAGGGTAGTGCGGGTATCTTGGGTAGTGATGGGGAGGTCTTGGTTGGGGCACATTTGGGTATTTAAATGCAGCTTCCTCCTGTGGCTGGGAGAAGGAGTGCAGCATTTTTTCTATATTTTTTCGCATTTCATAGTACCGCTCTGGGGGTATCTTTTTAATTAGTGGTACAAAACTGAGCGCCAGGATTGTATCGGGACATAAAAATGCATCCACCTTTCCGGTCATGTTTTTTAACATGTCTAATAAGCGCTCACTTAGGTCAGGTTGGGAGAGTGCTGGGCGCCTCTATGGCACTTTGCCAGGCTGACCAATTTGTGCAGGAGCAGAGGATGGCCCAGGGACAGCCTCCTCTGCCCCTGAACATTGTTCTTCTGGATTAGTTTCCCAGAGACTGGAAGATGTTTGGATTAGTGCTAAATCCTCTGTGTCTTCTGGAATATCAATGGGTGCTTCCTCCTCTGTTTGTTGTTCTTGTTCTTCCTCCAAAACATCTTGCTCCTCCCAACTAGATTCTGTCCTGTTTTATATAGTAAAAATGTAAAACATTAACTCGGCATATTGATGATTACCAGATTGTGCGTTACATAGATGATTAACATGAAAACTTACTCCCTCATCTCCACAATGGGTTGTAGAAAATCCAAGTCCCTGGCAAACATATAGGGTACCCTAGGCGCTGCCCCTGAGCCACTCCTTGTTTCTCTGATGTGCCTCATATATGTTCTGTAAGCATCACGCATGCTGCGCCATCTTGTCTGTAAGTAGTGCACTGAAAAATAAAGAACAACATAATGACATTTTTTTTTTTTTTTTAAGTACTTAGCAACAGGAAATTCCTTTGGAAATTTGCACTATGAATTCAAGGTTGGAAAATCAACGATTAGTGGCATTGTTCATCATACCTGCCTAGTCCTATGGGAAGAACATTGTTATGAAGAAGCCCAATTTAGAAGAATGGCTGATGATAGCGGACCTATTCTGGGAGCGATGCAACTTCCCCAACTGTCTTGG
Organism: Lithobates sylvaticus; assembly: GCA_028564925.1. Classification (NCBI taxonomy): domain Eukaryota; kingdom Metazoa; phylum Chordata; class Amphibia; order Anura; family Ranidae; genus Lithobates; species Lithobates sylvaticus. The sequence continues at coordinate 176,568,027 of CM053031.1, read as the reverse complement.
AGCCATTGATGGCAAACATGTTCGCATCCTCAAGCCTCCAGCTAGTGGCAGCCAATTTTTTAAATATAAAAAATATTTTTCGTTGGTATTAATGGCAGTGGCAGACGCAAATTATAAATTTATTTATGTTGATGTAGGTTCTTATGGCAGCAGCTCAGATTCTAGTGTATTTTCACATTCCTCATTTGGCCGCATACTGCGTGACAATACACTAGACTTGCCCAATAATTCTCCCCTGCCAGGGACTACAGAGCCTCTCCTCCCACATGTATTTGTCAGAGATGAAGCTTTCGCACTTTCCCAGAACATGCTTAGGCCTTATTCAAGTCGCTCTCTGACAACTGAAAAAAGAGTGTTCAATTATAGGCTGACTAGGGCACGACGAGTAGTAGAATGTACATTTGGTATTCTTTGCAATAAGTGGAGATTCCTGCATACTTCTATTAACCTCAGTATTGATCATGCGATCAGTGCGATTAAAGCTGCCTGTGCACTGCACAACTATGTGCGTGAACGAGATGGGTTTCTTTTTGAAGATTCCCTGACCCATAACATTTCAATATTCCTAGGGGCACCACTACTGGTACACTTATTAGAGAAGAATATAAAAAAAAATTTTTGTCACCAGCTGGGGAGGTGCCTTGACAAATGAATTCTATTGACTAAAAATAAATATGTATTTGTTTTCCTGCTGTAAAGGCATGATAATATAATGCTAAGTGTGCTGTATGAAAAATGTTGTATGTAATTTTGGCACTGAGAAATAAAACTTTTTTATCTCACATTTGTGGTGTATGTCATATTACTAACCTTAGAAATTCTAAGAATATGCATTTTTTGAGGGACTCATCCATCCCTAGATAAAGCTGTTATGTGCACAATGTTTACAGCATGTGGCCTGGTACAGATTTGGGGGTGACCACATGCTGTTTGTTAAAATCTAATAAATTACATTAATGTAAACCATCTAAAAAATACAGGATAGCATATACAGGTAGTAAAAGGTAATAAAAAAACTTACATTTGTCAGCCTGAACTTGGGAAGAGCACCTGCTCCACTCTGGCAAGAGGTCTCTGGCAATTTCCTGCCATGCAAGTTTTTTGACAACGTTGTCCTTATATTTAGGATGCCGGGTGTCATAAATCATGGGTTTCTCCCTCACAAGTTTGATCAACCCCTCACAATCCACAGCTTCTTTCGCCTTTGATGATGCTTTTCGTCCTCTTTTGGACATGCTGGTTCCAGTCCGGATTTCAAACCACACAGGGGAGGAACAGGAAGAAGGGGAGGTGTTGGAGTGGCGCGAATTTATGTTCAGGACGCAAGTCAGCTGCGAATCAGATTGCGTGCCCATAGAAGATAATGGGCGTGAATTCGCACCAGATCCGCCCTGCACCGCACCAAAGACGGTTGCGGTTTTTCTGCAATGCGCAGTGCGCATGCACCGGACATATGTGAACGTGCCCCATTGAAAACAATAAGTTTTGAAATGTCCTGCGAATTTGCAGTGTTTTCCCCCACTGCAAATTTCGCAATAGTGTGAACCCAGGCTAAGACAAAACAGGGTGATCCTTACATACCTTGGTACTCTAGGTTTGTTGACTACAGTGAGTCCTATTTCTTCCATTAGCATTGCAACGTCGTAGGCAATTATTGGATCATATCTTTTTTCAAACATTTTGTAATGGACCGCACAACGTTTGGCTAAATTGGTAAGTTTGTCCCCAGCACCGACAATGGCTGCTATTATTTCCTCATCAGGGGCATCATGCCCCTTCTAAGATGGGTGGAAAGGATAGTGTCCACTTTAAAACAAACTGGACACATCAGAGGAGTCCTTCTTACCCTGAAAAGTGGAAAGACACACATAGAAAAGGAGATGACTGTGTAAATGGTTTAAAAAAAAAAATGCCCAACTATGTTTTAGAAATGCTCATATGCTAACAACTAGGTGTGTAAAGCTGGCCATACACTATACAATCTCGGATTGCTCGGTTAAAAAAAATAAAATAATCTGACTTAAAAGGAAAAAGCCTAAACCTGCTATTAGACTATGGCTAGGTTTCCACTAGTGTGACTTTTCATGCGATTTGGGACTGAAAAGTGACATGACAAATTGCACCCCATGATTTCAAATGAGTACAGTTCATATCTGTGCGACTTCAAGTCGCAGCAACTTCAAAGTAGTCCCTGCACTACTTTGGTCCCACTTTGATGCGACTTGAGGTCCATAGACCTCAAGAATACACAGGGATTGCTTCAAATCGCAGTAAAATTGCGTGATTTTCCCTCAGCTTTGGGGACACAATAGTGGAAACATAGCCTTAAGATAAACACGCAACTGCACTATGAGCACTCCCCTTACAAATGTAAAGACAATTTTCATTACACACTTGCAATGTGGAAACTGTGTTTTTTTTATATATGTAAAAAATATAATTTATTTAGAAACTATGCCCAGCTCACAATGCTTTTCAGGACATTAGTCTGAAATTCTCATATCCCAACAATTGGTAAATCTAGTCATACACTATACAATCCATGATTGCTCAGTATTCAAAAATCTTGGTAAAAAGGACTAGTCTAACATACCATTAGATTAATGATAGACACACACCATCACTTCCCCTACAAATATTAAAGACCGTTTACATTATACTCATGTAAATGTTGAAAAAATAACATATATAATAATATAATATTACTTTTTTTTTTTTTTTTTTTCAATCATTGATATTCAAGATAAAAGAGAGCCTTTAAATGACCACACAAGCCACTTAAAGGCTAGTTCTTGCTTAAAACACTTAAATGATCTTCAATACCAAAAAATTAAATAAACAGCCTAGCTGTGTTAAATTTGCACACATTATATGGACCTAATATAATGTAAAAAAAAAAAGCACAAAATACACAGGACAACGTGAAACCTTCTCCATGATTGCAATAAGTTCAATAAAGAATAATAAAATTGCAATGCACAACAGCTTTTCTCTGCAAACTGTTTCTTTGCTGAGTATAGGTGTCAGTTTTATAGTCAACTTATCTTTTGTTCTTCAGAATGGGTGGGACTAGAGCAATACCATTGGCAGATACAATTTTTTTTAAACTCATGGGTAGACTTGAATTTTTATTTTATTATAATATTTTTTTTGGGGCTCATTCACATATTAATAAAACTAGCCAATCTGCTTATAACTTCAGATTCTACCAATGTGGTTTGACAAGAAAACCTGGAAGCTGATGCACCAGGATTTGAGTATCTGAAACTGACACATATCAGTAATTTTACAAACCCAGTTGCAAAGGCTTTTATGAAATTATGCACGAGTATTTAAGGGGACAACCACCAAGAAAAGTACCACTTACTTTATTTTTGCTCAAAGCATTGAAGCCACAGACAGCCCTGCAACTAGTATTGTCCAAGATGGATTTTAGCATACAAAATAAATAGGTTTGCATTGCATGTACACTGGGGATCAAAATTTTCAGAATGACCTACAATATCCTAAATTTAAAAGTCACTGCTTAGGCCCCTTTCACACTTATACGACTTGTCCCACGATTTGGGACTGCAAAGCAGCATGACAAGTCGTTCCCCATGATTTCCAATGACAGCCATTCATATTAGTCCGACTTCAAAGTAGTCCCTGCACTACTTTGGTCCAATTTTGATGCCACTTACACAGGCATTCCTTAAAATTGTGGCCGCGAATCGCGGTGAAGTCGCACAAGTGTGAAAGGGGCCTAGTCCTAATTGAAATTATCTAAACCAGAGTAAAAACTGTTTGTTAAGCATATTTCATGAGTATCATATATTTTGAAGCACATAATAAAAAAAAAAATAAAAATTCAATGAGATTTGAAAAAGAACATTGATCAAAATTGGAGAACGCTTTCAGATACCTCCCAGTTATTGGTGTTCGCCTAGGTTCACACTGACAGTGGGAATGAAATTGTGTAAGTTCAGCTGAATGTCAGTGCCATATCAAACATCTGTGCAGATTTCTGCATAGATGTCTATGGAAATTGTACACCGAAGTCGCCAAAAGTGTTACTGAAACTACTTTTTGGGAATTGGTGCGGTGCCGCAAATGTGGAATCGCACAACTTTACACATGTCAGATTGCATGCAAAATCACTGCAATGTGAACCAGGACTTAATCTGACACCTTGTGCTAATTTTTTCCTTTTCTGAGAAACCCCATTTAACTTGCAGGCTAAAGCTTGGTACACATCTGCTTATCAGACAAATAGTTGTCTGTTTTTGGTTGCATTCTAGTCTCATATGGAAAATTAAGAGGTTACTGCAATTTTTGTAAGACCAAATACAACTTCATAAGTCAAGCCATGTGTTGAATTGTTTTGTATGTATTTTTTTGTTTGTGATTATGTGCAGTCTTGCATTTATTTATTTTTATAAAGTGTACTAATTAAATGAAAATCAATCTTTATGTTCACTTACGATAACAATTTTACAGCCTGCACCATCAGTTTTTGTCAGACTCGGCAGTCAAAAGACCTATACTAACAATCAGAAAATCAATCGATAGTACGAAATTTTACTTCTGATTTTCTTTTCGTGTGTATGGCCCTTTACTTTCCAGTTTTCACTGACAAGATGGTGAACCATTCTAAAGTGACTGAAACCCTCTGGCAGCAGGTTGTCCAGATGAAGGGCAAACAGATGACCCTTTCAGCCATAGCAAGAGAAGTTTGTCATTCCAAATCTGTGCTTTCTTGAATATTGCATTTTTACAATGTCACAAACAGTGTTGGTCATCTTACTTTAAAAAAGTAATTAGTTACGTTACAAATTACTTCTCCCAAAAAAGTAATTGAGTTAGTAACTCAGTTACTACATTGTAAAAGTAATTAGTTACCCCTGCACGTCTATTTCCCCTCTGCACCCCCCTGCACGTCTGTTCCCCCCAACACATATATCTGTTTCCCCTCTGTACCCCTTTACACATCTGTCCCCCCACACACACGTATATCTGTTCCCCCTCTGTACCCCACTACACGTCTGCCCCCCCCCCACACACATATATCTGTTCCCCCTCTGTACATCTTTCACCCCCAAACTCACGGATCGGATTGTTGCTTGGATCAGAGTCACGGATCGGATCATTTTTCGGATCAGCAAATAATAATTGAATTTGCAAAAACCTGTGAAAATTCCACCACCATAAAGCCCCCGCTGTAATATCCACAATCTCCCCCACTGTAATATCCTTGTCATCTCCCCAACTGTAATATTGGCTGAGTATGGCTGGGTACGGCTGAGCATGGCTGGGTATCGCCGAGTATGGCTGGGTATTACCGTGTATTGCAGAGTATGGCTGGGTATTACAGAGTATTGCAGAGTATGGCTGGGTATTACCGAGTATTGCAGAGTATGGCAGAGTATGGCTGGGTATTACCGAGTATTGCAGAGTATGGCAGAGTATTGGCAGGGTGTTGCAGAGTATTGGCAGGGTGTTGCAGAGTATTAGCAGGGTGTTGCAGAGTATTGGCATGGTGTTGCAGAGTATTTGCATGGTGTTGCAGGGTAGTGCAGAGTATTGGCAGGGTGTTGCAGAGTATTGGCATGGTGTTGCAGGGTAGTGCAGAGTATTGGCAGGGTGTTGCAGAGTATTGGCAGGGTGTTGCAGAGTATTGGCATGGTGTTGCAGAGTATTGGCAGTGTATTGCAGGGTAGTTCAGAGTATTGGCAGGGTGTTGCGGAGTATTGGCAGGGTGTTGCAGAGTATTGGCAGGGTGTTGCAGAGTATTGGCAGGGTGTTGCAGAGTATTGGCAGGGTATTGCAGAGTATTGTCTGGGTATTACCGAGTATTGCAGAGTATGGCTGGGTATTACCGAGTATTGGCAGGGTATTGCAGAGTATTGGCAGGGTGTTGCAGAGTATTGGCAGGGTATTGCAGAGTATTGGCAGGGTATTGCAGAGTATTGGCTGGGTATTACCGAGTATTGCAGAGTATGGCTGGGTATTACCGAGTATTGGCAGGGTATTGCAGAGTATTGGCTGGGTATTGCAGAGTATTGGCTGGGTATTACCGAGTATTGCAGAGTATGGCTGGGTATTACCGAGTATTGCAGAGTGTGGCTGGGTATTACAGGGTATTGCAGAGTATGGCAGAGTATGGCTGGGTATGGCAGAGTATTGCAGAGTATGGCTGGGTATTACGGGGTATTGCAGAGTATGGCAGAGTATGGCTGGGTATGGCAGAGTATTGCAGAGTATTGGCAGGGTATTGCAGAGTATTGGCAGGGTATTGGCAGGGTACTGGCTGGGTATTGCAGAGTATTGGCAGGGTATTGCAGGGTGTTGCAGAGTATTGGCAGGGTGTTGCAGAGTATTGGCAGGGTGTTGCAGAGTATTGGCATGGTGTTGCAGAGTATTGGCATGGTGTTGCAGGGTAGTGCAGAGTATTGGCAGGGTGTTGCAGAGTATTGGCATGGTGTTGCAGGGTAGTGCAGAGTATTGGCAGGGTGTTGCAGAGTATTGGCATGGTGTTGCAGAGTATTGGCAGGGTATTGGCAGAGTATTGGCTGGTATTACCGAGTATTGCAGAGTATGGCTGGGTATTACCGAGTATTGGCAGGGTATTACCGAGTATTGGCAGGGTGTTGCAGAGTATTGGCAGGGTATTGCAGACTATTGGCTGGGTATTACCGAGTATTGCAGAGTATGGCTGGGTATTACCGAGTATTGGCAGGGTATTGCAGAGTATTGGCTGGGTATTGCAGAGTATTGGCTGGGTATTACCGAGTATTGTAGAGTATGGGTGGGTATTACCGAGTATTGCAGAGTATGGCTGGGTATTACAGGGTATTGCAGAGTATGGCAGAGTATGGCTGGGTATGGCAGAGTATTGCAGAGTATGGCTGGGAATTACGGGGTATTGCAGAGTATGGCAGAGTATTGGCAGGGTATTGCAGAGTATTGTCAGGTTATTGCAGAGTATTGGCAGGGTATTGGCAGGGTACTGGCTGGGTATTGCAGAGTATTGGCAGGGTATTGCAGGGTGTTGCAGAGTATTGTCAGAGTATTGTCAGAGTATTGTCAGAGTATTGGCAGGGTATTGCAGGGTGTTGCAGAGTATTATCAGAGTATTGTCAGGGTATTGGCTGGGTATTGGCAGGGTATGTGCTGGCATCCGATCTCTCCCCTCTACTGTACAGATCTGTACACAGAGGGGAGAGAGGAACCGGCGTCATCTTGACGCCGGTTTGTTTACAAGTGATCGCTCCGTCATTTGACGGAGCGATCACATTGTAAACGGCCGACGGGTGCACCAAGATGGCCGCCGCTCCGGAGCTAGGCTTTCCTAAGGCCGAGGCCGCGGACGGCTCCGCCGATCGCGGCGAGTAATTGCAAGGGGAAGAGTTAGATTACTCGTTAGATTACTCGTTACCCTCTAACGTAACGGCGTTTACTTTAATCGCGTTTGTTACATCACTGGTCACAAACTCATTCAAGTCCCCCAAGAAGGCAGGTTGTCCACAAAAGACAAATGCAAGAGTGGATCGGATAATGCAGAGAATCTAGACGGGCAATCGGTCCACACTGCAGCTGCAATTGCTTGCCAGTTCAGCGCTGAAAAGAGTAAGGATCTGTCTCATCATACAGTGTCTTGCCATTTAAGAGAATTTGGACTGAAAGACAACTCTGCAATGACCAAACCTTTCTTTAGTAGGAAGCATCAAAAGGCAAGACTAACCTTTTCTGAGGAGCATGAAGTGTGGATAGAGGAGAAATGGTCCAAAGTTCACTTTAGTGATGAAAGCAAGTTTAATTTAAATGGGAAGCATTGTGTTTGTCATCAAATTGTGAAAAGACTGTACACAAAATGTGTAAAGAAGTCAGTGAAAGGTGGAGGGGGACTTTCTCAAAAATACCACAATTTTAGCTTGATTCTTCAATAAAGTTGGATTACTCCGACATCCGTTTGTGGACAGTCCTTCTGTAAACTTATGTATCTTGGGTATCTTTCAGAGAGGCTCTACAGTGGATATTCCTGGAGACTAGAGTTGAGCGGACACCTGGATGTTCGGGTTCGGCGGGTTCGGCCGAACTTCGGAAAAAAATCCGGGTTCGGGACCGAACTTGACCCGAACTTGACCCCGAACTTCGAACCCCATTGAAGTTAATGGGGACCTGGACTTTTGAACACTAAAATGGCTGTAAAAAGGTAATGGAAAGGGCTAGAGGGCTGCAAATGGCAACAAAATGTTGTTAAGAGCACGGCAAGTGATCTGCAAACAAATGTGGATAGGGAAATAACTTAAAATAACATAAAAAAAAATAAAACATAAAAAAAAAGCCCCCTTCTCAGCAGAAGAGGTACAGGAAGTCATTAAGAACCTCAGAAACTCAACGGCACGATGCCGCACATATGGTGGGAATACCCCAGAATACGCACTTTCTGGAAAAAAATTTTCAATTTAATGGATAAGATAGTGGGAAAATAAAATGAGAAATAAACAATAGAAATATGATGCAATCTGGGAGGGATGGGAAGAACAAGCCAAAGAGATAGAATTTGAAATACAAGCTAGGTAAAACAAAGGGAGTTGAAATATGCTTATGGGGAGGAGATCACAACCTGGACAACCCATTTTGGGGATTTTCTTCTTCTTTTTTTTTTTTCCTCTTCTCTGTTTTTTTAAAAATAGAAATGTATAAGGAAATGCTGAATATAAATTTAATGGATGTTTGTTGTGGAGGGAGAGGGGCGCTCTCAGTGGCCATGGACCATAGGGAGGAAGAAGGAATTAACATTAATTCTTCCCTTTTTTTTTTTTCCTTTCATCACAAATACAAGATAAACTACACTTGATTAGGTAGGCACAATGAAGGGGTATCAGGAGAAAATAAAACAACACATTAACTGAATGGCGTGTAGGGGAAGGGGGGGGGTGGGGGGGAGGGGAAAGGTAATAGGGGAGGGTCGAGAAGGGTAATTGGAGATTGGAGCATGGTTTGAGGAGTTAAGGGGACAGGTAAACCCTCACTGAAATTTGTATTTATTTTTTATGCCTTTTTTTTAAAGACTTTTTTAAATAGGCAGGACGACACTAAGGTCACGCAGTAAGAACAGAACTGTAAACACTTAGGGAGGACTGAGCGTTCTCCCCTTAACTAACCCTTCGCTCTTTTTTTTTATTTTATTTTTTTTATTATTTATAATTTTTTTATATATTTTATATATTATTTTTTTTTTTTTTTTTCCTACTCATCACAAACACAAGATAAAACACATTTGATTAGGTAGGCACAAGGATGGTGTACTGGGAGAAAGTGATATAACACATAAACTGAGTGGCGTGAAGAGGGGGGTGGGGGGAGGGGAAGGGTGATAGGGGAAGGTTGAGAGGGGGGACTGGAGACTGAGACATGGCTCGGGGAGTTGGCGGGCCATATACACTTTCACTAGGAATTATTTAAACACCTTTTTTATTAATAGGTAGGACGACACTATGGACACGTAGTACGAAAAGAACTATAAACACTCAGGGAGAAATGTACTAACTCCCACTAAGTAAAATTCTAATTTTTTTTTTTTCCCGGGGTCGGGGGCCACTGGGAGGGTCGAACTCCAGTCCACAAGGGTATCAAATGACCCGATAGAATATTGAAACGAAATCAGCAAAATGTAAATTGTATATGTAAAAAGAAAAATTATCAATAAAGATTTAATTATAAAAAAAAAGATAGTGGGAAAATAAAATACTTGGAAATAAAAAAAAAATGAAAAAATTATTATCTTGACCTAGGAGGACGAAATTCAAATGGAGTAGGAGGTTGAGGTGGCGGTGGATATGGCGGTGTAGGTGGAAGCGGTGGTGGAGGAGGACGAGGTAGCCAACACTGGTTCAAAAATACAACAATGGCTGGGTAAGGCTAGTGGTGAATGATGTGTCGAATTCTGTCCCCTGTCGCATAGTGTCCGCCCTGTACTGCGCTTGCTCAGTACGTAGGACAAGGGGATTTTGAAACTCTCCGAAGACGATGCGCGGTGACTCCAGGTTCAAGCCACATCATCCGAGGTTGAAGCCTAGCCAAGCGAGCCCGTGAGGGGCCCTGTTACTATGTGATACCGTATGTCCACTTGGATGGTTGGGCTTGAACCTGCACTTACTGCGCAGGCAACGTTCATCTTTGGAGATTTTGTGAATCTCCTTGTCCTCCGTACTGCGCAAGCACTGCACCTGCGCAGTAAGTGGCCGGACACTATCCGATGGCAAGACAGTTTTAGTCAGAACACCGGTATATGTGTCTATTCTGCACAAGGTACGGCCAAGTCCTGTGGGATCCATGCCTGGTTCATTTTAATGAACGTGAGCTTGTCCACATTGGCTCTGGACAGGCGGCTGCGCTTGTCTGTGATAACGCCCCCTGCCGTGCTAAATACACGTTCAGATAATACACTGGCGGCAGGGCAGGCCAGCACCTCCAAGGCGTAAAGGGCAAGCTCAGGCCATGTGTCCAATTTGGAGACCCAGAAGTTGAAGGGGGCAGACCCGTCATGCAGTACGTGTACGCGTGTGCACACATACTGCTCCACCATGTTGGTGAAATGCTGCCTCCTGCTAAGACAGTCCATGTCAGCTGGTGGTGCTGGTTGTTGTGGCGTGCCGACAAAGCTTTTCCACATTCCGGCTATGCTAACCCTGCCTTGCGAGGTGCTGGCGGCGCCCCGGCTGCGTTGGCGACCTCTTCCTCCTCCTCTGCCTTCGCCTTGTGCTTCCACCGTACCCTCATATTTTCAAAATTTATGATCTCGCCCTAAATGGGTGTTTTTGTATATAGTAGAATATACGTACACGTAAAGCGTTTATGAAAACGCAGAAAATGCTATTGGGAAGAAAAAAAAACACTGCAAAATTACATTTTTTTGCAATATCAGACTACACGGATAGTATGTAAAGCGTTTATGAAAACGCAGAAAATGCTATTGGGAAGAAAAAAAAACACTGCAAAATTTTATTTTTTTGCAATATCAGACTACACGGATAGTATGTAAAGCGTTTATGAAAACGCAGAAAATGCTATTGGGAAGAAAAAAAAACACTGCAAAATTTTATTTTTTTGCAATGTTTTTGCAATATCAGACTACACGGATAGTATGTAAAGTGTTTATGAAAACGCAGAAAATGCTATTGGGAAGTAAAAAAAAAAAACTGCAAAATTTTATTTTTTTGCAATGTTTTTGCAATATCAGACTACACGGGCAGTATCTACAGCGTTTATGAAAACGCAGAAAATGCTATTGGGAAGAAAAAAAAACACTGCAAAATTTAATTTTTTTTCAATGTTTTTGCAATATCAGACTACACGGGCAGTATCTACAGCGTTTATGAAAACGCAGAAAATGCTATTGGGAAGAAAAAAAAACACTGCAAAATTTTATTTTTTTGCAATGTTTTTGCAATATCAGACTACACGGATAGTATGTAAAGTGTTTATGAAAACGCAGAAAATGCTATTGGGAAGAAAAAAACACTGCAAAATTTTATTTTTTTGCAATGTTTTTGCAATATCAGACTACACGGGCAGTATCTACAGCGTTTATGAAAACGCAGAAAATGCTATTGGGAAGAAAAAAAAACACTGCAAAATTTTATTTTTTTGCAATGTTTTTGCAATATCAGACTACACGGGCAGTATCTACAGCGTTTATGAAAACGCAGAAAATGCTATTGAGAAGAAAAAAAAAAACACTGCAAAATTTAATTTTTTTGCAATGTTTTTGCAATATCAGACTACACGGGCAGTATCTACAGCGTTTATGAAAATGCAGAAAATGCTATTGAGAAGAAAAAAAAAACACTGCAAAATTTTATTTTTTTGCAATGTTTTTGCAATATCAGACTACACGGGCAGTATCTACAGCGTGTATGTAGGAACACGCAGAAAATGCTATTGGGAAAAAAAAATAAAAAGCAAAATTCAATTTTTATGCAATGTTTTTCCAATAGCAGAATACACACAGACTGTGGTGTATGTCTTAGTATATGTAGTGCAGTAATGTTGCACTGAGCTTGAAGGTAAAACGTTTAGATTTTATCTGGCACTGGCCTCATGGCACTGTTACTGTGACTGCACTGCACCCCAGCCAGGGTACAATTGACTTTACAGTTCGGGTTCGCTCAACCCTACTGGAGACGCAATGTATTTTATTGCCGTGCACAGGTAGGCACCACTTTATTCAGTCTCCTTTTGCATTCTCATCGGGATTTTCTCCAGTTTCATTCTATTACAGCCTTGATTCTACAATAAAGTTTAAGTGGTATTACTGCAACATTCGTTAGAGGACACAGTGCTTCTATAAAAGTATTTGTGGGTATCTTGTAGAGTGGTTATTGTGGTGGAGATTTTGTAATCCATATTTATATCAAGGAGTTCCAAGGGACAGGGACTTCTATTATATATATATATATATATATATATATATATATATATATATATATATATATATATATATATATATGTGTGTGTGTGTGTGTATGTGTATGGTTTATTAGAACATTAAGTAAGAGGGGTCTGGTATCTGCCTAGTAGCTCACTTGTCCCTTTTGACATGCTAATTTATGTTATATCAAAAGGGGCTGATGGGTGTGAATCACCAAGGCTAGTGTGGGAAGCGTGCTTTGTTGCCTAGGCAACTCAACCAATGAACATTGAAACTGGAGGAGGGACATTTTTGGCATATAAATAAGGGTAGAGCTGGATGCTCCAGTCTCTCTCTGGATTCCCATACCAACGGATGGAAGTGTAATGTATTCTGTGTATCTCTAACCTTTCTCTAACTTTAATCTTTCTCCTAGGACTTTAATATGTTTTGGTAACCTTGTTGATCAGTGTATATCTGTTGTAAACCATGTGGCCTTAAATATCTCCTAAGCCTAGATAACCCTGTACATGTACCATCACCTAAGTATACCTGTGTAATGTATTCCCTTATCTCTCTTTAATCTTCCCTACTATTCTTCTATATTAAGATATTGCCTAAGATTTAAGTAACAGCCTGTGTATGTCCATTGTAATTATATCCCCATTTCTGCATTAACTAACTATCTTTGTAAACACTGGCAACATGGCATTTATAACATCTCTATACTATGTTGGGTAATCTAAAATGTTTCTTTATTATGTTTCTTTACTATATAAATAAATTGTAATTATTTATCCTTTTCGCCCTGTTATCGTACGTTTATATTCTTATACAGACAAAGGTTTAATCGTTTAATCACTTTAATCGCGTTATTCACTTTATCATCTTTGTATCTATAATCATTTAAGTAAGCTAGAAATTCAGCTTTAACAGATGTTGCCCGTGTGTGAGGAGGCTTGACGTTTTGAGCGAAACATTCAAAACTAGCAAGCTTCTTTGAACACTGTTTATAGATATATAACCTTTTGTCTGCACTAATACTTTGATGAGACTGATATGAACAGTATAAGTGAAATTAATTGTACGTGCGAATAAGGGCTCCATTTGAAATCTTGGAGACTGTGTAGCTATATGTGGTGTAAGTAACTGAATGAGTCTTCCTATAGGTAGTTGCAACTTACAATGTGGCTGGCTGAGCAGTTTGTAACTGCATGTTTGTGCCATGTGCCTTGGGGGAAGGGCAGTCAGGATGCTTACAATGCAAAATGGTTGTTACAATAGGAACTGTTTTTGTGTTGAACGGGCTACCCCCTGTGACAAGGGAACTCTAATGTTCTGAATAAGCATGCAAGTAACATTTGTCCTGTGTATCTTGTGATCTTTCAGAATGAGAATGTGAACTTATGTTTGAGCCGTGTTATATTGTGGTTTATGTGGCGTTGTTGTTTCATTGGATAGCGTGTGTAACTAAGTGTACATTCTCAATTGTGCGGTGAGATTACATACTTTTCAGTGGAACTGTTCCTAAAGTGGGTCTATGGTTTAAGAGTTCATGTGGTGTCTCAGGTGTGTGGCTTTGTGGAGATGGAGAACCTGTGTTTGAAGCCTCCCAAGGTCCCTAGTGGTATATAGAGGGTCGGTGGCCATTTTAAAGACCTGTGAGTCTTCCTATAGGCGAAGGTGCAGACACCATTCCCTTGTGTGTGAAACCATGTGACATGAGCCACCTTGTTTATAGGCATAATTTCTGTTTTCCTTTACGTGAATGTAAGCTATTGTAAGTTAGCTGTTTTCATTTGGCGGGAAAATCCCATTTTCTGATGGCCTGCGATTTGTTTGTAAGCACCATGAGGGTGCAGACGGCGGCCACTTTCAGCTTGTGAATCATCCCAGAGCTCTGATTCCTTTGTGTGTAGCCATGTGGTCCGGGACGTCACGTTCTGTGCAGGCATCATTTCCTTTTAAGTGAATTCTATTTTTGTACTTTTTATATTTTTTGGGAGCGTTCGTTTAATGTTTTTGGTCGTTGGTGGGGTCGGAGTGTATGTATAATCAGCGTACAATGATTGTGTGCGACCAGCCATATATTGTATGAGAAACTGCTGACTGTAACTATATGTTGTAGGTAGTTGTGATGTATATGGGAAATGAACTATGATTTTGACCTTTATGACCATGATACAAGTCCCCATAAGTGTAAAAATATTTTTTAAAGGGTTTGGTTTTTAAGTCGAAAAACCTGTTTCTTATCCAGTAGACCATGTATTGTTGGGACACAATAGAAGTTGTCACACCCTAGGAGGGGGGGGGGGTGGGGGTCTCAGGCTTCTAACTGAGAAAATGGGGGGAAGTGCTGTGAACTCTCAGAGCCAAATATTGTGCTTTGTATTTGGGACAAGAATGCACATCGGTCCCTGCCCTCAGGGCACAGGGAGGGCATGCAGACTGTTTAGTTGAATATGCCTATATTTTAGGATAGACCCTAATTGACATAGCCTAAAGTGTTTGTCTAGGGATAAGTGTTAATATTGGTGTCTTAATTGTATGGTCAGTGTTTGTAGGGAGAAAAAGTTTTTGTGTTGGTTTCCATTTGTTAATGTCGGCCATTTTTCTGTAGTCCGGATTTCATCCACCATTTTGCCATTGACCGATTTGCGATTACTGCAACTGCCTTTTTGTCTCTGCTAATTTTATCCCCGAGCTGAATCTTGTACTGAATTAATGGCGCCATTTTTCACCATAGGCCAGGCATTGATTCTCGTTTGGCCCGGCTGCCATTTTGTGTCCGCTGTGTTTGGGTGGAATTGCTTTTTGTGTTTATAGAGGCGCAGTTTAAGGCACTGTTTCCTTTTAAGTGAATTCAATCATTTCAGTTTTTATACTTTTAAAATGGTGTGTGTTGTTTTTGATTGTTTGTGGCCTACAGTGGAAGGGAAGGGCTTTGATCGACCTTTTTCAGTCGTCTTTTTGCAGGAGTTTTGTTGCACTGTTGTGTGGTATTCTGGTTTTAAATCTGGTGGTTTGACTTCCCAGGGGATATGTGAGTCAAGGGGGATTGCCACATGGGGGTTTATTCCACCCACTCCAGGAAAAAAAAAAAAAATTTTATTTGCTGATGCTAGCCATAGATTTTTCTAATGTCTTGATAGACAAAATAAGGTTTATATTGTAATACTGTTTTGGGAAGACATTCAAATTATTGTAATATCAAGGTACAGAGAGAAGCCATAATATTTGTTTTGAATAGTGGAGGATTTCATGGTGTTTTGTAGTTTGTCTGACAACACATTTATGGGGCTACCGATAACCGGTAGTAGAGCATGTAAATGTGAGGATTAGTACGCTAGCACACCAGGAGGCCGTGTATAATAATCGGAAAACGATGGGTGCCAGTACTGTAAAAATAAGTCACTAGCAGTACTGATCTGAAAATTAGTGCAAGGGTGCCCTGGGTAAGGGCTCCAAACCAGTCAGACAGCTGCCTTACACATGAGATCTGGGTTTGGGGCTCCGGACATGAGACCCCTTAAAGCTGTGGAGGGTATTTTTGATGTCTGGCGGTAGACCCCAGAATAAAAAAATATTTTGAAAGTAGTTCAGTTGTGGCTTCAGAAATCTGTAATGGTGAGTGCATTGATGGAGGTGTAGTTTGTGATTCTCAGAGGAGGAACTATTTTTTTTGTCATAAGAGTCCTTAGTTTTCGTTCTGTCCCTGCCTGCTCTAAAGAGCTGAGTGGGGCAGACTAACGCTGGTTGAGACCTGTTTGTGGTTTTGAACGTAATGGCGTCGAGAAGGCTAGAGTGGGCTTTTTGGGGAGCAGATAGTCACTACTGTATGGGGTTCAGTAGTTACATTTGTGATTGTTGTTTTTTTTGTACAATAGAGGGCTCATTTTGTTTTTTAATCCCATTGTGTTACTGGCCGATTGATCAATTGTGAAGGTAGTAGTCGATTGATTTTATGGTCGAGTAGTTGTTTCAGCCCTAGTATGAATCTTTCTCTTTATAAACTGCTAACTGTGAATCGTAAGTGTAACGAGCCCCTGCTCGCTCGGTTCCACTCTCCCGACACTCCTATGTCTCCCGACAGATCGCAACATCTGATGGTTCGGTCATGCGATGCTCCGGGATTCAAACTACAGGAATAACTCTTTATTGGATCCACAACACTCTTTTATACACATCAGTTTGAACACCCCGCCCCCAACAACCACTTTCCTATTGGTCAATTGTAAAGTAGACTGTAGTTCTTAATTAGGTCCTCTGCCATGCAAATTAGGACTTGAAACAGGGTCAGCAGGGATTGGTCCGATAGCTTCAATAGGAGGACTGATAAGGTGTAATGACACAGAGAAGCCCCAGGAGGTAATTAAAGTACATAAACAAATGAACAAACACTGAACAATGCATTCCTTCCAGACCACGGAGCCGTCTGGAGGGGGTTAGCCTTAAGACATTGCAGAAGACCCCCCACTGTGTAATAGAATCAAAGGAGAAATACATCAGTGTTTCAAGGTTCATGACAGTAAGTTTTGTAATTAGATCTGTAAACACTGGCGATGTTGTAACTACTATAAATCATATTGCAATTAGGTGTGCATCAGATAACTACCTCCTGTAATAATACGCATAGGATCCGGATTATCCAAGTTTGTGCTAAACATTCTGAGATAACAGAAGTAATAAGCTTTTGTTAAGCATTTCTTTTGGAATATTTCTGAAAAGTCCACGGAGGGGATTGGACTATTATTTGGTTCAGGAAATCTCTAGGCTAATTTTTTGAAGGACTATAGCCAGGGCAGAGAATATTGTTCTGGCAAGTAGTGAAAAAAAGGCAGCAACGTTGGCAGGGGTGGGTCCTGTCTACCTTATTCTTGTCCAGAGATTAGCTACCTCTGAAGTAGGCAACCTCTAAAGAGGTTGGGGGATCAGTTCAAGGTCCATCGTAAATATGGGTCTTGGATTGTGAAATATGCAAGATTAGGATTGCTGGACTGACAGAATTTATTCTAAAAGAGGTACTTTTAAGCTAAAAAAAAAAAACTTGGGAAGCCCTGTGGTACAATCACCATGGGAAGATGATGGTGGGAGGTAAGGAGAAAGCGCACCAAATGACAGCCAATAGAACCATATCCCCAGAGTAGTGACGGTGCTGATCAGGGGAACAGCCTCCACACCTAAGGTATGTACCAACAATGCTACTAATCCAGTTGTCACCAACAATGTTTTATTCCTGGTGTTTTTGCAAGGATAAATCCCTGGAAGGTGAGCGTTTTTTTTATTATAGAAAATATGAAATATGTGTGACGTCTAGAGGTCATCTTTGACCCAGCTAATCGTGCGAGGGTGTGGAATATGCCATATATATTTTGTGTCCTGTGATTTCTGCTGTCGCAGCTGCTGACAGCCCACCCGAATGACCCCCCCCCCCTCTTTCTGACCAGGTCAGTGAGTGTAAAGCAAACTGTATTGACATGCAAATTACCTGAGCCAAGATAACTATATGTAATAAGGAATTGAAAGGTGCTTTACTAAACTCAGTTTGTTTTCCAGAAGACAGTTCGGCAAGAGGTTTTCTGGTGAAGTATGATTTGTTGAAAAATGGAAAAAAAACTTTTTATTGCGAGTTGCTAATTTTTTTCTCCCTCACCATGGTGAATATTTTTTTTTTTTGGGAATTACTGGTATACCATAAAACAAATCCATGTGGTATTAATATGTATTAAGTAATACATATTAATAATAAGTTGAGCTCAACAATTTTTGCTATTTTAAAATAAGGTGCACCTTTTATGTAATGTAAATGTATATTTGTGTCATATGCTAATGTCTTGTTACAAATATATAACCATTGTTTTTTTCAGGCGAAAAATTGAATGTTTATTACTAAATTTTATTGGTGTTTTTCAGATGATAATTGGGTTTCACGGCTTTCAGAACCAAAAGGAAATCGTAGACAATTTTTTTTTATTATTTTCCCTGGGTTCAGCACCATTATGTGGTTTAGGCTTCTAGTGGTCAGCCCATTCGGCTGTGCTTTGGACTACCTAAGTGTGGGTGGTATTTTCTGATCCAACCTACATCCTGTCCAGTGTCACTGTTCTTACGTGACGATGGGTTATGAATTGGCTAATGTGTCTGTGGCATATCTGTCGCTAATATCTGGGGGTTTCAAAGCACACAGGTTGGCTCGAATTGTACCCCCGACTGTTCAGCGTTCTCAGTGCTGCAAGGGATTTTTCTTTGCCCTTTGATCAGTGGTGTTTGGTAACAGAAGTTTCTCGAGCTGGATACACATTATGCAATTTTTATCTTATTTTTTTCAATTTTCATTAGATTTATCTGCAGAGGTGAAGTACGAGGGCCTGCCGGATTGCATACAAGTTGAAAGTGTATAGGTCTGGCCTCGTATTGTATAGTTTTGGTTGAGTCTGGAGAAAAAGTTGTGCAGGATGTATAGGCATGCCGTATTCTCCTCAGTTAATCTGTGTCCTGCAGGCCAGGAAGCCCAGTGCCCCAGTGATACGCTATGCCCCTGTCATTCATGTGAGTCCTGTCTGGATAGTATAGGCAGTTTATTTTGTATGGGTGAAGGATAACATGGTCTGATTACCGAATTGATAAAGGAGGGAGAAGGTGTGCAGCCTCTATAAAGAATCGAGTGTACCTGTTGGCAGGTGGTTTTCAATACGGGTTTTCAGACTATTTCCCATACTTAGGATAAAGAGGGGCTTAATGGAGACTGCTGTTGGAGCTGGAGGGGGGGCACCGGGTAGGCGAGGGTAGTATCCAGGTTGCCTATGAATCATAATAGATTGGTAGATGACTCAGTTCCAGGATCATCAAAATCTAACTTACACTGGTCTCATCCCTAATGACAGGGATGGAACATTGTGCAGATATCTCGGTCAATCTGGGTACTAGCCTTTAACAGACTCTACTGTGTTACACCCGGCAGTCCATCTTGTTCTGATGGTTTGAGTTCGGACACCCTCAGATGACTGGTACGAATGAGGGCTGGAGAAAGGAAGGTGTTGTGCTATGGGAAAAGGCAACAATGCTGGCACAGGAGGGGGTCGTGTCTAGTGGAGGCCGGGGTAGTGTCCCAACTGGTCCTAAACAAAGTTACCAGGGTACTGGTGCTGGTTTTACATGTCTAATGATGCACTGTTTTCAGCATCAGGTTAAATGGTAATCAGCAGGGTACACTACCTTGGGGAGTCTATTGTACATCTCCTCTTGTCCTTGGCATGGATATAGCAGGAACACCGGGTTGTACCCCAATCACCCCTGAAGGAAGGTTTTATGGAAAAACCTGACCTCCCCTTACACCTACTGAAACTTCTGTTGGGGTTCGGGGAGGA
Source organism: Lithobates sylvaticus (assembly GCA_028564925.1). Taxonomy (NCBI): domain Eukaryota; kingdom Metazoa; phylum Chordata; class Amphibia; order Anura; family Ranidae; genus Lithobates; species Lithobates sylvaticus. Next base: position 176,548,263 of record CM053031.1, on the reverse strand, counting down.
GTTAAAAAGTTGGTAGTTTGGTGGTTTGTGCAGCAGGATCTGATAATGACAACAGTCTGTGCAGGGCGTGAATAGAAGGGCTCTACTCAAGGGTTTTATGATCCAAGGAGAGGAGGGTGGTGCAAAATAATAGCTGTTGGGAATAATCTGATATGGAGCTGGCTGAGGTAACATTAAAAGAGTTTCTAGGGATCACCTAGTGGTGGTCAGGGTAGGGGCTGGCTAGACATATTGGGGTGGAGGAGTTCCAGAGCGGTCCTAATGTTGAGCATGGGAGGAGTGAAGTGGACGATTTGGGTGATCTCAAGATCAAAAGAGGTCAATCCAGATATCCCTAATGTTAAGTTTCTTAGTGGGAAAAGTTAATTCAGGTACAGTCTTAGGGCCACAGCTTTAGTAAACTCCACCCTGTTGCTGTCCTAATTTGGGTAACTATTAGAGACCAACGTAGGGGATTGTGTGCATTTAAAAGAGGACCCTAGAACTATATTTTTTTCTTTTTGTTTTTTTGTTCTAGGGATAAGCCTTTTTTCAATTTATAGTAATAATATGCGGTCAGGTTTTACCTAAATTCCAAAAAAGGTTTTGATCATTTTTTATTCATCCCCCTCATTATTAATATCTGTGTACCTGACCTGGAGAAAAAAAATACTGCTAATTGCTAGTATGGGAGAAAAATTTTTTTTTTTTTTAGAAACTATATTTTGATTTTGATTTTTTTTATTATTATTTTTTTTTGGTGCTATTTTTTATTTTTCATTTTAATTTTTTTATTTTTTTTATTTCTTTTTTATTTTTTTCCAACCAATATATTTGTTTTTTTCTAACCCAGATTCCATGCTCTTTAACCGTCTTGGTTGGAGTAGCATTAAATCTGTAGGTTTTTTTTTCCTTCCCTTTCCATTATTAATTCCACCATTTTCGTTCATTTTCATTACTCACCTCTCTTCCGTTTCTTTTGCTTCATTCTAAATTTTTCTCTGGGTTTTCATCATCCATCTTCTCAAGATAATGTATCTGTTTAAAAGGATTTTCCCTGCCCGCCAGTAGTGTACCATATTTTGAACCAAAAGTATCCCTGGACATTCTGTGTTTTTATGTCTTAATGTAATGCTACCCCCTTAGTACCTACTGCTTTAACCTGAGCCCCGTGAGCAAGTGTGGTGGACCCCGGGACCTTGCAATGACAGGCAGTGTTGACTATCCCTACCATCAAGGGCCATGGATGATACTGTCTGTTGCTTGGACTCTGTTCCCTGTGGGGAGCCCACTTTACTCATCCCCATTGCACCCCCTTATAAGTATTAAGTCTTGATGACCGTTGCTCCTGTCTGGCATTTCTCCAATATCTGTACACTGACATTCTCCTTTTTTTTGTTCGTTTTATGTATTCATGCACGACTGTCTGGAGGCCCACCCAACCACCACCTGAAGACAATCAAGTCATCTCTTGAGACAAATGTGACAAGTAAGACTACCCTGAACTGTTCTTCACCATGCTGAATAGTGCTGTCTCACGGTCCGATCCAAGCGGAGAAACCACTACAGCGTCTCACCAAGTTACAGGACTAGATATGCCCGGATCCCGCCATCAATGTTGGAGTTCCGCTCTTCCAAGCAGAGGGGCGATGAAACATTGCAGTACAGACACTCATGGTTTAGATGTGATGTCTCAAGGGCACCAGGATTTCTTTCCTGTCTTAAGCCTACCTTGAGGAGTTCCGGCGTGTTCAAGAAAGGAAGAGGAGGCCATGGTGGTGGTGGGGAAGGGTTGGGACTTCTGGGCTGTTGTGGGTGGGTACAAAATCATTGAAGGACTACTTAAGTTCAAGAATGAACTTCAGGGGCAACTGTGGTAATCCATATTTATATCAAGGAGTTCCAAGGGACAGGGACTTCTATAAAAGTATTTGTGGGTATCTTGTAGAGTGGTTATTGTGGTGGAGATTTTGTAATCCATATTTATATCAAGGAGTTCCAAGGGACAGGGACTTCTATTATATATATATATATATATATATATATATATATATATATATATATATATATATATATATATATGTGTGTGTGTGTGTGTGTGTATGGTTTATTAGAACATTAAGTAAGAGGGGTCTGGTATCTGCCTAGTAGCTCACTTGTCCCTTTTGACATGCTAATTTATGTTATATCAAAAGGGGCTGATGGGTGTGAATCACCAAGGCTAGTGTGGGAAGCATGCTTTGTTGCCTAGGCAACTCAACCAATGAACATTGAAACTGGAGGAGGGACATTTTTGGCATATAAATAAGGGTAGAGCTGGATGCTCCAGTCTCTCTCTGGATTCCCATACCAACGGATGGAAGTGTAATGTATTCTGTGTATCTCTAACCTTTCTCTAACTTTAATCTTTCTCCTAGGACTTTAATATGTTTTGGTAACCTTGTTGATCAGTGTATATCTGTTGTAAACCATGTGGCCTTAAATATCTCCTAAGCCTAGATAACCCTGTACATGTACCATCACCTAAGTATACCTGTGTAATGTATTCTCTTATCTCTCTTTAATCTTCCCTACTATTCTTCTATATTAAGATATTGCCTAAGATTTAAGTAACAGCCTGTGTATGTCCATTGTAATTATATCCCCTTTCTGCATTAACTCTGCATTAACTAACTATCTTTGTAAACACTGGCAACATGGCATTTATAACATCTCTATACTATGTTGGGTAATCTAAAATGTTTCTTTATTGTGTTTCTTTACTATATAAATAAATTGTAATTGTTTATCCTTTTCGCCCTGTTATCGTACGTTTATATTCTTATACAGACAAAGTGTTAATCGTTTAATCACTTTAATCGCGTTATTCACTTTATCATCTTTGTATCTATAACCATTTAAGTAAGCTAGAAATTCAGCTTCTTTAGCAAGACAGTGGACATCTTGGCGGTGTGTTTGGGGTCTTTATCATGTTGGAATACTGTCCTGCGGCCCAGTCTCTGAACGGAGGGGCTCTGCTTTAGCATGTCACAGTACATGTTGGCATTCATGGTTCCATCAATTAACTGTAGTTCCCCATTGCTGGAAAATTTCATGCAGTCTCAAACCATGACATTCCTACCACCATGCTTGACACCATCTGAACCAAATAAATGTATCTTGGTCCCATCAGAGCACAGGACATGGTTTCAGTAATCCATGTTCTTAGTTTGCTCATCTTCAGCAAACTGTTTGCGGGCTTTTTTTGTGCATCATATATTGAAGAGACTTTCTTCTGGGAAGACCGCCATGCAGACCTATTTGATGCAGTGTATGGTCTAAGCAATGACAGGCTGATCTCCCCCCACCAATTTAACCTCTGCATAAATCCTACGTCTATTTCCCAAAGGCATAACCTCTGGATATGATGCTGAGCATGTGCACTCAACTTATTTGGTCTACCATGATGAGGCCTGTTCTGAGTGGAACCTGTCCTGTTAAACCACTGTATGGTCTTGGCCACTGTTCTGCAGCTCAGTTTCAGGGTCTTGGCAGTCTTCTTATAGCCTAAAACCTCTTTATGTAGAGCAACAATTCCTTTTTTGAGACCCTTACAGTTCTTTGCCATGAAGTGCCATGTTGAACTTCCAGTGGCCATTGTGAGAGAGATGACAAATTTTAACACCTGTTCCCCATTCACACCTGAGACCTTGTAACACCAATGAGTCACATGACAACAGGGAGGTAAAATGGCCAATTGGGCCCAATTCGGACATTTCGCTTAGGGGTGTACTTACTTTTGTTGCCAGCGGTTTAGACATTAATGGCTGTGTGAGTTATTTTGAGGGGACAGACAATTTACACTGTTATACAAGCTGTACACTCACTATTTTACATTGTAGCAAAGTGTCATTTCTTCAGTTTTGTCGCATGAAAAGATATAATAAAATATTTATAAAAATGTGAGGGGTGTTATCATCATTGTGGTGTGTAGCTGTATGTACATTATCTCACAAAACTATCTTGTACACAATGCTGACCGAATAGATAATAACTTGACGTCTGGATCTACATTTGGATAATCCAAGTGTCCTTTGTCTTGTCTGATTAAAGGAATTACTATAAAAAAAAGGGGCACAAAGTTATCCTTCTAACACAGGATAACTTCAAGTTACAGGTCACCAGGTGCCCAACATGTTGGCTAAGAGGTCAGGTCTCTGCTGATTTAACTCTTGATAAAGTCTGAGGCTGTGATTCAAATGCTAATTGCATCTGTGTCCCAGAGTTGTCTGATAGTGTGGCCATTGGAGTAAATTGTTGAGTCACACTTATATTGTTTGCCTATAGAGACACTTGAACTGTTATAAAATTTACCTCTGGCATTTTCTTATCCAGCACCATAGGTATCTTAGCTTTATTGGATAAAACAAAAAATGAAATTTCTAGCATGCATATGCCAACTTTGTTTTACTTCAACCCCTGTGTCTAACTTATTGCAGATGATACAAGGCATAATTGGGGCAGTTGCTGTGTGTGTGTGTGTAAATTTTTTTTTAATCATCCCAGTTCTAATTTATTGTCTTTTTTATTATTCTTAAGGCCTGGTTTATACTGTTCTGTGTAATGCACACATGTGAATGGACACAATGTTTCTTTTAGTCTTTGTTTATTGTCAATGACAATCACATAATGGGGATTTCTTAGGCTACTTTCACACTGGGGCTGTGTGTTATTTTGAGGGGACAGTAAGGCCCCTTTCACACTGGGGTGGGAGCCACGTATATTTAGCGCTGCTTTACCGTCGTTTTGCCTGCGGGATTCGGCCGCTCGCGATGTGGTTTTACCCCCCGCGAGCGGCCGAAAAAGGGTTAAAATCCCCCGCAGAGCACCGCCGTAGCAGCGCTTTGCGGCGGTATTGCTGCGGTATTACCGCGGTGTCCCATTCAAATCAATGGGAAGGAGCAATATAGGAGCGGTGAATACATCGCTCCTATCCCGCTCCAAAGATGCTGCTAGCAGGACTTTTTTTTTGCTGTCCTGCTAGTGCACCGCTCCAGTGTGAAAGCCCGCCGGCTTTCACACTGGAGTGAATGGGGCCGTTTTTTTCAGGCGATGTACAGGCGCTATTTTTAGCGCTGTACCGCCTGAAAACCGCCCCAGTGTGAAAGGGGCCTAACATTTACACTGTTATACAAGCTGTACACTCACTACTTTACCTCTTAGCCAACATGTTGGCTAAGAGGTCAGGTCTCTGCTGAATTAACTCTTGATAAAGTCTGAGGCTGCTATTCAAGTGCTAATTATATCTGTGTCTCAGAGAGTTGTCTGATAGTGTGGCCATTGGAGTAAATTGTTGAGTCACACTTATCTTGTTTGCTTATAGAGACACTTGAACTTTAATATAAACTTTTACTTCCTGGCATTTTCTTATTCAGCACCATAGGTATCCTAGCTTTATTGGCTAAAACAAAAAATGGATTTGCTAGCATACATATGCCAACTTTGTTTTACTTCAACCCACTATGTGTACCTTACTGCAGATGCTGCAAGGTATAATTGGGGGAAGTTGTTATTCTGGCCGTGTGTGTGTGTGTACATATATATGAGTCGATTCAGTTCGCATTTGCAGCGCTATAAAAATCATTAACTCACACTCTCTCTCTCTCTCTCTCTCTCTATATATATATATATATATATATATATTGTGGCAGCAGGCAGGTAAAATCACCTGGTTGTATCCAGGATGGAAAATATGTATGCCCTAGATTCAGGCTTTATGCAGACTTATACCACTAGAGGGGAGTGCTGGGAGTCCTATAGGGGAAGAGTTAATGAGCCCAGCTGAAGTAAGTGGGCTCATTAAGACCTCTACAAAAAACCCCAGTATGCTTAGGGAGATGCTCCATCCTGGAACCAGTTTTGTGTTTGTATAGACTGAGGAGTGTGACTTTTGTTCTGTGTGGTGAGTTAATGCCTGTGTGGCAAACCTCTACAACAGAGATAGGGACTGGTGCAGCACAAGGCTGCACTCAGTTGATAGACAGGGAATCTACATGTGTAGTAAGAGGTCAAGTTGACCAGGATTTCTTTTCATGTTTTTTTTTTGTTTGGCTGTTATATTTTTCACTGCATGTAGCATAAATAAACCACACCTTTGTTTTTTTTCACCTAAAACGCTGTCTGCTGTGCCTGTTTTTTTGTTGTGAACCCATCCAGGGGGTCACACACACCCGCTGCCGAGCTAACCCCTCACAGTTGGTGGAGAATCAGGGGCAGTTTTTTTTTTAAGGCCAGCATGGAGGAGATACTGAGACAGCTGGCTCTAGCAAATGCAAATCAGCAGCAGACAAATGCGGGTTTACAAAGGAGCCTTGCAGCCCAGCAGCAGACAAATGCAACTTTGCAGCAGAGTCTGGAAGCTCAGCAACAAGCCCAGCAGCAATCTGAAGCCCGCTTCATAGACCTGTTGCAGAAGCAAGAGCAGAGTTTTCAACAACAAATAGAGACATTAATACAGCAACGTCCGCAGACCAATGAGGCAAGTGGTTACACTAATACCGCATCCTTTGGTGTGAGCCGTTTACTGACAAAAATGACTGGAGAGGATGATCCGGAGGTGTTTTTGACCACATTTGAAAGGACTGCTGAAAGGGAAAAGTGGCCTAAGGAGCAGTGGGCTGGACTGGTAGCCCCTCTGTTAACTGGGGAATCGCAGAAAGCTTATTATGACCTAGAGCCTGACCAAGCAAAAGACTATGTGGTGCTAAAAACAGAAATATTGGCACGGCTGGGTGTCACCCTGGCCGTCCGGTCTCAGCGCGTGTGCATAACTAGACTTTTCAGGTTGGAAAACCCCCCAGGTCTCAAATGTATGATCTCATTCACCTGAGCAGGAAGTGGCTGCAGCCAGAGACTTTGACCGCACCAAACATTGTGGAACGTGTTGTTATGGATTGTTTCCTGAGAGCTCTTCCTACTGCCATCCAAAAGTGGGTAAGCCATGGAGACCCAGAAAATGCAGATAAGCTTGTGGATCTGGTTGAGAGGTACTTGGCTACAGAGAACCTGACCACCTCTTCCAGGGACTCACGGACTTTCCACCCTAAGACCAGATCATCCCCAGTGGCGGGTAAGATGACTCCAAGGGGTGAGGGTGGAGAGAGTGAGAGGGTGGGAGTTCTACCTAAGGTCTGGCGGGAGCAGCCCGGGAAGCCCAGGCTGCAAGAGGCAGCGAAAAAGATTATTTGCTACCGCTGCCGGCAAGAGGGACATATTGCAGCCAATTGCCCAGTTGTGGATGAGCCTATGCAATGTGACTTTATAAGGGAGAGACGTCAGTCGCTTTTTTCGACAGTTGCATGCACTGCTATTTTGGGGACCTGAGAAACATTTATGTAAAATGTGTATTAATGGTAGAAATGTGGATGTGTTGCTGGATTCAGGTAGCCTGGTAACATTGATAAAAGCTGAATAAGTTAATACAGAGGTCTCTGGGAATAACAAGGTGGCTGTTATTTGTGTGCATGGGGACACCCGAGAGTGTCCGGTAACTTCAGTGTTTTTTGAGACCCCCAAAGGTAACCTCTCTCATCAGGTGGGGTTAGTGTCTCACTTACCACATGATGCCATTGTGGGAAGGGATTTTCCAAAGTTCTGGGAACTCTGGGATTGTCCTGAGCCCCCCACTGATGCCCCTACAGACCAGGAAGATGACCAGAATTCCTCTGAGAGTGGTGAGGACTCTCCCGAATTTCCCTTGTCGGTATTGGCGGGGGAAACTCGAGAAACTGGGGAGGAGCCAACGTCCTCAGATGAAAACATGCCGTCTGTGGAGTTTTCAGATCTTGAGGTTCACAGGGAAAATTTTGCCACAGAACAGTTAAAAGACCCCACCCTAATAAAGGCACGGGAAAATGTGGTGAAAATAGATGGCGAGTTAGTAAACCCAGATAAGACTTGCACTTACCCGTACTTCACTATGGAAAGGGACCTGCTGTATCGAGTGGCTCAAAGGGCAGAAGAAACCATTGAGCAACTTGTGGTGCCCAAACCTTACAGGATGTTGGAGTTAGAATTGGCCCATGGGCACATTCTGGGAGGTCATCTGGGGACCGAGAAAACCAGAGAGAGGGTATTGCAGAGATTCTATTGGCCTGGGGTCATGAAGGAAACAGAAAATTATTGTTCCTCCTGCCCTGTGTGTCAGAAGTCGGCACCTATGCCACATTTCCGTAACCCGCTGGTACCTCTTCCTATCATTGAGGTCCCCTTTGAGAGGATCGCAATGGATTTGGTAGGTCCGATAATGAAGTCCGCTAGGGGGCATCAGTACATTTTGGTTATATTGGACTATGCCACCTGTTATCCGGAAGCAATTCCTCTTCGAAATACCTCGGACAAAACCATAGCCAAAGAGCTATCTCTTATTTTTAGCCACGTGGGTATTTGTAAGGAACTGCTTATGGACCAAGGTACACCCTTTATGTCCCAGGTTATGAAAGAACTATGCAAGTTGTTCAAAGTGATACAATTGCGTACATCTGTGTATCACCCCCAAACAGATGGGTTGGTTGAAAGATTCAACAAAACCCTAAAACAAATGTTAAAGAAGGTGGTGGATAGAGATGGAAAGAATTGGGACTGTCTAATACCCTATCTGATGTTTGCCATTAGGGAGGTACCCCAATCCTCTACGGGTTTCTCACCCTTCGAGTTGCTCTATGGGAGACACCCAAGAGGGCTGCTGGATATCGCCAAGGAAACTTGGGAAAATGAGAGTTCTCCCCACAGGAGTGTGATTGAGCATGTCGCCCTGATGCAAGATAGAATTGCACAGGTAATGTTAATCGTAAAGGAACATTTGGCCCAAGCGCAGTTAGCACAGCAGAGAGTGTACAACCGTGGGGCCAAGACCCATACTTTTTCCCCGGGGGATAGGGTCTTGGTGCTAGTCCCTACGGTTGAAAGCAAATTCCTGGCCAAATGGCAAGGTCCATACGAAATGATTAAAAAAATTATTGAGGTGAACTACAGGGTCAGACAGCCAGGAAGGCGAAATCCGGAACAGATCTATCACGTCAATCTGCTGACAGCCTGGAGGGATAGGGAATCCCTAGTCGCAGAGACTTTGTCACAAGCCCAGTCTGATTGCTTAGTTCCTGAGGTTGGAATAGCAGTCACCTTATCGAAACCCCAACAACAGGAGGTTAAAGAGTTTGTACTTCGCAACAAAGAGATTTTCTCTGAGCTGCCGGGACAAACATCTGGTGTAGAGCATGACATTATCACCCTGCCAGGAGAAAGGGTAAAACGAAAACCTTATAGAATACCAGAGGCCCGACGGGAGGCAATACGTGGGGAGGTTCAAATGATGCTGGAATTGGGTGTGATAGAAGAGTCCCAGAGTGACTGGTCCAGTCCTATCGTACTAGTGCCCAAACCTGATGGGAGCTGGCGGTTTTGTAACGATTTTCGACAATTGAAGAAAGTTACAAAATTTGACACCTACCCCATGCCGCGTATAGATGAGTTGATTGACCGGCTGGGAACAGCCCGATACATGACAACTCTTGATCTCACCAAAGGGTATTGGCAAATTCCCCTGGCCGAGTCGGCCAAGGAGAAAACTGCGTTTATAACCCCAGATGGGGCATTCCAATATAAGAGAATGCCGTTTGGGTTACAGAATGCACCGGCAACATTCCAGCGGAAAATGGATAAGATTCTGAGGCCCCATCAGAAATATGCTGCAGCTTACCTGGATGATGTTATTATCCATAGCACAGACTGGGTCTCACATTTGCCAAAAGTGCAAGCAGTCTTAGACTCTATCCGGGAAGCTGGGTTTACGGCCAATCCAAAGAAGTGTACCATTGGACAGGAGGAGGCCAAATATCTTGGGTACACTATTGGGAGGGGGGTGATAAAACCCCAAGTCAATAAAGTCGAGGCCATACAGAGTTGGCCACGTCCCAACAGCAAGAAACAGGTACGAGCCTTTCTGGGAATCGCTGGCTATTATCGGCGATTCATTCCCCATTTTGCTTCTCAGGCTGTGCCCCTCACCAACCTGACAAAAGGGAAAGAGTCTGTCATGGTTAAATGGTCCCCAGAGGCTGAAGAAGCATTTCAGTCCTTAAAAACAGCCTTATGTAGCCAGCCAGTGTTGTACTCACCAGACTTCTCTAAGGACTTTGTTGTACAAACTGATGCATCAGACGTTGGGTTAGGAGCAGTGTTATCCCAGGTCTGGAACGGGGAAGAGCACCCTGTCATTTACCTCAGCAGGAAGTTGAAGTCCGATGAGGTAAATTACGCCAGGAGGAATGTTTAGCGGTGAAGTGGGCTCTAGATTCCCTTCGGGTACTATCTGCTAGGTAGGCACTTTGACCTGGTGATTGATCACGCTCCTTTAAAGTGGATGGCTCAAAACAAGGAGACCAATAGAAGGGTAAATAGGTGGTTCCTGGCCCTACAGGAATTCAACTTTACAGTTAAGCATCGCCCTGGTGTTAAAATGGGGAATGTGGATGCTTTGTGTTACAACCCCAAGGTTGAAACAAGAGGGGGGGTATGTGGCAGCAGGCAGGTAAAATCACCTGGTTGTATCCAGGATGGAAAATATGTATGCCCTGGATTCAGGCTTTATGCAGACTTATACCACTAGAGGGGAGTGCTGGGAGTTCTATAGGGGAAGAGTTAATGAGCCCAGCTGAAGTAAGTGGGCTCATTAAGACCTCTACAAAGAGGTAGATGCTTAGGGAATTGCTTAGGGAGATGCCAGTTTTGTGTTTGTATAGACTGGGGAGTGTGACTTCTGTTCTGTGCGGTGAGTTAATGCCTGTGTGGCAAACCTCTACAACAGAGATAGGGACTGGTGCAGCACAAGGCTGCACTCAGTTGATAGACAGGGAATCTACATGTGTAGTAAGAGGTCAAGCTGACCAGGATTTCTTTTCATGTTTTTTTTTTGTTTGGCTGTTATATTTTTCACTGCATGTAGCATAAATAAACCGCACCTTTTTTTTTTTTCACCTACAACGCTGTCTGCTGTGCCTGTTTTTGTGTTGTGAACCCATCCAGGGGGTCACACACACCCGCTGCCGAGCTAACCCCTCACAATATATATATATAATCTCTCTATTTTATTTTTTAATCATCCCAGTTCCAATTTATTGGCTTTTTTTTATTATTCTTAAGGCCTGGTTTATACTGTTCTGTGTAATGCACACATATAAATGTGAATGGACACAATGTTTCCTTTTAGTCTTTGAAAATAAACTGAAGCATATTGATATTTACCAGTCAAAGAATAGGGATTTCTTAGGCTACTTTAACACTGGGGCGTTGCGCCGCCTGCAGTAAAACACCTCTATTTTCTGCGGCTCTATTCAGCCTTTAGTGTGGCGCTTTTAACCCCCGCTAGCTGACGAAGAAAGGGTTAAAACCGCCAGCAAACCACTGCTGTAGTGGCGCTTTGCCGGTGGTACGGCGGACCTGCCCATTGATTTCAATGGGCAGGGGCGCTTTTGGAGCGGTGTATACACCACGCCGACAGTACCTCAAAGATGTGGCATGCAGGACTATTTTGAGCGCCCTGCCAGCACACTGCTCCAGTGTGGAAGCCTTTGGGCTTTTACACTGGAGTGAGAGGAGACGCTTTTTCTGGGTGCTTTGCAGGCGCTATTTTTCGCTCTTTGTGTGAAAGTAGCCTAAAACACATGGATTTTCATGCAACTCTTGGGGCCTCAAGTTGGGCAAATGCAAAAGGGGTCTTAAAATTCTTAAATATATATTGTAATGTGCCAAATTCTTCCATCTGCCCTGGGAAGCACTCATAATGGGATGAGTGGGTGTACAGACCTGGGAACTCAGCACAGGGCTCATGGGAACCCCTCATAATGGCCACAGCAGGTGTACAGACCTGGGAACACATCACGGGGATGGTGGGAACCCCTCATAATGATTACATCAGGTGTACAGACCAGGGAACTCAGCAACGGTATGGTGGGAACCCCTCATAATGGTCACAGCAGGTTTACAGACCTGGGAGCACAGAACAGGGATGGTGAGAACCCATTATTTGCACAGCAGATGTACAGACCCAAGAGCTGGGCACAAGGATGGTGGTAATGACGCACAATAGGCACACCAGCCAGCAGGTGTAAAAACATGGGAGCCCCTCATAATGGGCAAAAGTTATACAGACCTGAGAACATAGCACAGGGATGGTGGGAAACACTCTTAATGGGCACAGGAACTTGGCACAGGGATGGTGGGAACCCTTCATAATGGGCACAGCAGGTGTACATAACCGGGAACTCTGAACAGGGATGGTGGGAAACACTCTTAATGGGCACAGCATGTGTACGGACCCAGGAGCTCAGCACAGGAATGGTAAGAACCCCTCAATGTGCACATAATGTCTACAGACGCGGGAACTCGGGACACGGATGGTGAGAACCCCCTCATAATGGGGCCATCAGGTGTACAGACCCAAATGCTCAGCACAGGGATGGTGTGAACCACTCATAATGGGCACAACCAGTGTACAGACCCAGGAACTCAGCACAGTGATGGTGGGAACCCCTCAAAATGGGCACAGCAGATTGCAGAGCTGGGAAATCAAAGTTATTACTACTAGCCCCCCTGAGACCAGAAGAAACTGGCAGGTGATTTATAGCTCCAACATCCACCAAACACTAATACAATTTATGGGTGGACTGATCCTTTAAGGTGAGCTGCAGCATTTTTTTTTGTAACGATTCTGCACAGCGTCAGAATATTATTTGTTCAAGCTTGGAAGCATGGGTATGGGGACAGATCCTCATTTTTGTCCTTGTACACAGCTTCCTCCATCGTCAGCATTCAGTCATAATCTGTATGTGTTTGTTTTTTTCAGCACGCAGTCTGTTTGGAACTTGTGTGCAAATTCTGTTTAATATTGTGTGCCCCAACCCCAAAAACTTTGAGCACCCGCCGCCACTTGAGTCGACAGCCCAGCTGTCTCCTTGCTCAGCAGGGGTTAGTGGACAGATCTGCCAGAGTAAAGGTAACTCCAGGTGGAGCCCCCCTTGAGTAAAGGGGCTTTAGAGACACAGCTTGTAGACATGAAATTCCCAATGACCTCTTCACACTGATTTGCTTTAGGCACACACATACAGCATTACTAGTGGAAATCTAATTTTTGCATTAATATTCTGAAGTTTCCAGTAAAAAATGGTAAATCAAGTTGCATGCCATATTGTTATATCATTAAAAATAAAATAGTGAAGCAGTTCACTAAGACCCTTTTCAAACTGAGGCGTCTTTCAGACCCTATTGGTGCTAAAATGGCGCTTGTAAAGTGCCTTAACAAATGTAGCCCCAGTGTGAGAGCCCAAGTGCTTTCACACTGGGGCGGTGCGCTTGCAGTATGTTAGAAAGTCCTGCAAGCAGCGTCTATGGGGCGATGGAGGAGCGGCTGTGTTTCCCCTAGTGTGACTTGTCATGTGACTTGAGACTGCAAAGTCGCATGACAAGTCATACACCATGATTTCCAATGAGCACTGTTCATATCTGTGCGACTTCAAAGTAATCTCTGCATTACTTTGGTCCCACTTTGATGCAACTTGAGGTCCATAGACCTCAAGAATACACAGGCATTGCTTCAAGTCACATCAAAATTGCGGTAAACTCATAATAAATAATTGGTAGCAATAGTGGAAACCTAGCCTTAAGCCCCTTTCACACTTGTACAACTTGTCCCACGATTTGGGAATGCAAAGTAGCATGACAAGTCGTTCCCCATGATTTCCAATGGCAAGTCATTCCAACTTCAAAGTAGTCCCTGCACTACTTTGGTCCGACTTTGATGCCAGTTACACAGGCATTCCCTGATATTGTAGCAAAATCAGGGCTTCAAAATCATGGTAAAATCACGCGACTTTAAAGTTGCAGTAGTGTGAAAGGGGGCTTAGGCTTCATGTACACTGGTAGCCCCTAAACTTGCCAAAGCTTCTAAACTCAACTCCATATAAGCATGTCAAGGTACACATAGGCTTTTAGCATAGTTTAGGAGCTGCCATGTTTAGCCTAGGTTCACATATGTGCGATCAGACATTGCATGTGATTTTCACACGCACCGCAGGTGCCGATCACTTGTGATGTCTGTGAAGTGCGAGTTTGTTGTAGCTGAATTTATAGCTTACTTAAATGATTATAGATACAAAAATAATAAAGTGATTAAAGCGATTAAAGTGATTAAACCTTTGTCTGTATAAGAATATAAACGTACGATAACAGTGCGAAAAGATAAACAGATTACATTTATTTATATAGAAAAGAAACGTTAGAGATTACCCAACATGGTATAGAGATGTTATAAATGCCATGTTGCCAGTGTTTATAAAGATAGTTAATGCAACAAGGGGATATAATTACAATGGACATACACAGGCTGTTACTTGAATCTTAGGCAAAATCTTAATAAAGAAGAAGAGTAGGCAAAGGTAAAGAGAGATAAGGGAATACATTACACAGAGATCTTACGTGTCCAGTCCATGAGGCTTAAAAAGGGCTCGCATCCCTAAACTGTTGGTTTTTATGTTGTTAGAATAACCCACTCCTACCAATCAAACACCTCATTGGTTCGGAGGTGCATTGTATCCTGATTGGTTACCCCGGCAGCCTAATGTTCATTGGTTGAGTTGCCTAAAAATTCTGATTGGTTGTAATTTCAAGCCCAGTCAACAAAGCATGCTTCCCACACTAGTAACTCTGATGCCTGGGTGTCTGTTACTTATCTCTTGATTTACAACCATCAGCCCTCTTTGATATAACATAAATTAGCATGTCAAAAGGAACTATTGACAATAGGGTAAATTAGTTACTAGGCCACAGCAGACAAACACGTTGGTGTGTTTGAGATACCAGAAAAACAAAATAGGCCCATATTACTTATTGTTCTAATAAACCATACACATATATATATGCACAACACGGGGCATGGTAATAGAAGTCCCTGTACTGGTTCCCTTGGAACTCCTGGATATAAATATGGATTTCAAAATCTCCAGCACAGTTTCCCCTGAAGTTCATTCTTGAACTTATGTCAATGATTTTGTACCCACCCACAACAGCCCAGAAGTCCCAACCCTTCCCCACCACCACCACGGCCTCCTCTTCCTTTCTTGAACACGCCGGAACTCCGCAAGGTAGGCTTAAGACAGCAAAGAAATCCTGGTGCCCTTGAGACTTCACATCCAAACCATGAGTGTCTGTACTGCAATGTTTCATCGCCCCTCTGCCTTGGAAGAGCGGAACTCCAACATTGATGGCGGGATCCTGGCATATCTAGTCCTGTAACTTGGTGAGACCGTGTACTGGTTTATCCGCTTGGATCGGACCGCGAGACAGCACTTTTCAGCATGGTGAAGAACAGTTCAGGATGGTCTTATTTGTCACATTTGTCTCAAGAGATGACTTGGTTGTCTTCAGTTGGTGGTTGGGCGGGCCTCCAGACCGTCGTGCATGAATACAAAAAAACAAACAAAAAAGGAGAATGTCAGTGTACAGATATTGGAGGAATGCCAGACAGGAGCAGCAGTCATCAAGACTTAATACTTATAAGGGGTGCAATGGGGATGAGTAAAGTGGGCTCCCCACAGGGAACAGAGTCCAAGCAACAGACAGTATCATCCATGGCCCTTGATGGTAGGGATAGTCAACACTGCCTGTTATTGCAAGGTCCCTGGGTTCACCACACCTGCTCACAGGGCTCAGGTTAAAGCAGTACTAAGGGGGTAGCATTACATTAAGACATAAAAACACGGGATGTCCAGGGATACTTTGGTTCAAAATATGGTACACTACTGGCAGGAAAAATCCTCTTAAACAGATACATTATCTTGAGAAGATGGATGATGGAAACCCAGAGAAAAATTTAGAATGAAGCAAAAGAAACGGAAGAGAGGTGAGTAATGAAAATGAACGAGAAAATGGTGGAATTAATAATGGAAAGGGAAGAAAAAAACCTACAGATTTAATGTTGCTCCAACCAAGACTGTTAAAGAGCATGGAATCTGGGTTAGAAACAAACAAATACATTGGTTGGAAATAAATAAATAAAAATAAAATAAAAATAAAAATAAAAATGAAAAATAAAAAATAGCACCAAAAAAAATAATAATAAAAAAATAAAAATAAAAATATAGTTTCTAAAAAAAAAATTCTCCCATACTAGCAATTAGCAGTATTTTTTTTTCCAGGTCAGGTACACAGATATTAACAATGAGGGGGAGGAAAAAATAAAATGAAAAAATAAAAAAATGATCAAAACTTTTTTTGGGAATTTAGGTAAAACCTGACCGCATATTATTACTACAAATTGAAAAAAGGCTTATCTCTAGAACAACAAAAAACAAAAAGAAAAAATATAGTTCTAGGGTCCTCTTTTAAATGCACACAATCCCCTACGTTGGTCTCTAATAGTTACCCAAATTAGGACAGCAACAGGGTGGAGTTTACTAAAGCTGTGGCCCTAAGACTGTACCTGAATTAACTTTTCCCACTAAGAAACCTTCGTTGGAGATATCTGGATTGACCTCTTTTGATCTTGAGATCACCCAAATCGTCCACTTCACTCCTAAGACATCCTTATTTCCAGCTCCCTTGTTACCTCCTCCCATGCTCAACATTTGGACCGCTCTGGAACTCCCCCACCCCAATATGTCCAGCCAGCCCCTACCCTGACCACCACTAGGTGATCCCTAGAAACTCTTTTAATGTTACCTCAGCCAGCTCCATATCAGATAATTCCCAGCAGCTATTATTTTGCACCACCCTCCTCTCCTTGAGTAGGGCCCTTCTATTCACGCCCTGCACAGACTGTTGTCATTATCTGAATCCTGTTGCACAAACCACCCAACTACCAAATTTTTAACTCCTTCCTGAACTCCAACAGAAGTTTCAGTAGGTGTAAGGGGAGGTCAGGTTTTCCATAAAACCTTCCTTCAGGGGTGATTGGGGTACCACCCGGTGTTCCTGCTATATCCATGCCAAGGGCAAGAGGAGATGTACAATAGACTCCCCGAGGTAGTGTACCCTGCTGATTACCATTTAACCTGATGCTGAAAACAGTGCATCATTAGACATGTGGTACCAGCACCAGTACCCTGGTTTCAGGTCTTATGCATCTTTAACTTTGTTAAGGACCAGTTGGGACACTACTCCGGCATCCATTAGACATGACCCCCTCCATTGTTGCCTTTTCCCATAGCACAACACCTTCCTTTCTCCAGCACTCATCTGTACCAGTCATCTGAGGCTGTCCGGACTCAAACCATCAGAACAAGATGGACTGCAGGGTGTAACACAGTAGAGTCTGTTAAAGGCTAGTACCCAGCGATATCTGCACAATGTTCCATCCCTGTCATTAGGGATGAGACCAGTGTAAGTTAGATTTTGATGATCCTGGAACTGAGTCATCTACCAATCTATTATGATTCATAGGCAACCTGGATACTACCCTCACCTGCTTTGCAAAGTGAAAATTGACCCACTGAGGAAGTCAGTCACTACTCCAAGGTCCCAGATGCTGGACAGAGCAAGTTGGTTTTCCTAACCCCTTTCCTGATATGTAGCACAAGGCCTCCCAAGGTGGTCTATAGTATCTCCCGCTCCATAGTGTTTCAAGGTACCCGGTGCCCCCCCTCCAGCTCCAATGGCAGTCTCCATTAAGCCTCTCTTTATCCTAAGTATGGGAAATAGTCTGAAAACCCGTATTGAAAACCACCTGCCAACAGGTACACTCGCTTTATAGAGGCTGCACACCTTCTCCCTCCTTTATCAATTCGGTAATCAGACCATGTTATCCTTCACCCATACAAAATAAACTGCCTATACTACTCAGACAGGACTCACATGAACGACAGGGGCATAGCGTATCACTGGGGCACTGGGCTTCCTGGCATGCAGGACACAGAAAGGCACACAAGGAGTCTAGGACAGGAAGGACCCCTATGGGTATTAACTGAAGAGAATACGGCATGCCTATACATATATCAGAAGTGAGGGCCCTTGGAACAGCCAAGAGCTGGGAACACCCCATACAATTTTCCTGCACAACTTTTTCTCCAGACTCAACCAAAACTATACAATACGAGGCCAGACCTATACACTTTCAACTTGTATGCAATCCGGCAGGCCCTCGTACTTCACATCTGCAGATAAATCTAAAGGAAATTGAAATAAATAAGATAAAAATTGCACAATGTGTATCCAACTCGAGGAACTTCTGCTACCAAACACCACTGGCCAAAGGGCAAAGAAAAATCCCTTGCAGCACTGAGAACGCTGAACAGTCGGGGGTACAATTCGAGCCAACCTGTGTGCTTTGAAACCTCCAGATATTAGCGACAGATATGCCACAGACACATTAGACAATTCATAAAAAATCGTCACGTAAAAACAGTGACACTGGGCAGGAAGCAGGCTGGATCTTTACTTGGGGACACAGACTGCGAAGGGACATTAACATACCTTAGCCTGAGGCAATGAGCAGAGCTGGAACAGCCAGGTAACTAATTACAATAACCGCAGGGGGGGTGAAGCAGTCCTAAACACAAGTAATCAGTGGAGCACAGAAACTCGTTCATACCAGAGCTTCATACAGGTTGGATCAGAAAATACCACCCACACTTAGGTAGTCCAAAGCACAGCCGAATGGGCTGACAAATAGAAGCATAAACCAGATAATGGTGCTGAAACCAGGGAAAATAAAACATTGTCTATGATTTCCTTTGGTTCTGAGAGCCATGAAACCCAATTATCGCATTTAGTAATAAACATTCAATTTTTCGCATGAAAAAAAACAATGGTTAAATACCTGTAACAAGACATTGGCACATGAAACAAATATACATTACATTACATAAACAGTGCACCTTATTTTAAAATAGCAAAAATTGTTGAGCTCAACTTATTATTAATATGTATTACTTAATACATATTAATACCACGTGGATTTTTGTTTTATGGTATACCAATAATTCCCCAAAAAAAAATATTCACTATGGTGAGGAAAAAAATTAGCAACTCGCAATAAAGCATTTTTGCCATTTTTCAACAAATCATACTTCACCAGAAAACCTCTTGCAGAACTGTCTTCTGGAAAACAAACATTTTAGTAAATGCACCTTTCAATTCATTAGTACAGATCTCAGGTCATTTGCATGTCAATACAGTTCTTTTTGCATACTCACAGATCTGGTCGGAAAGAAGGGGGGTCATTCGGGTGGGCTGTCAGCAGCTGCGACAACAGACATCACAGGACACAAAATATATATGGCATATTCCACACACTCACACAATTAGCTGGGTCAAAGATGACCTCTAGACGTCACACATATTTCATATTCCACACACTCACACAATTTGCTGGGTCAAAGATGACCTCTAGACGTCACACATATCAGCATGTCTTCTATAATAACCTGGGCTTCTTCTTAAACCCATAACCTCTGTTTGGTAAGGTTGGAATTCTTTCAGAAATCCATTTCACATCATCAGTTCTATGCATGGATTCTACCATCCATGCGCTCCATGCATCTCTTTCATTTGTTCGTGTCATCTTCCCACGGTGATTGTACCACAGGGCTTCCCAAGTTTTTAGCTTAAAAGTACCTCTTTTAGAATAAATTCTGTCAGTCCAGCAATCCTAATCTTGCATATTTCACAACCCAAGACCCATATTTATACCCATCCTTTACGGACGATGGACCTTGAACTGATCCCCCAACCTCTTTAGAGGTTGCCTACTTCAGAGGTAGCTACTCTCTGGACAAGAATTAGGTAGACAGGCCCCGCCCCTGCCAACGTTGCTGCCTTTTTTTCACTACTTGCCAGAACAATATTCTCTGTCCTGGCTATAGTCCTTCAAAAAATTAGCCTAGAGATTTCCTGAACCAAATAATAGTCCAATCCCCTCCGTGGACTTTTCAGAAATATTCCAAAAGAAATGCTTAACAAAAGCTTATTACTTCTGTTATCTCAAGAATGTTTAGCACAAACTAGGATAATCAGGACCCTATGCGTATTATTACAGGAGGTAGTTATCTGATGTACACCTAATTGCAATATGATTTATAGTAGTTACAACATCGCCAGTGTTTACAGATCTAATTACAAAACTTACGATCCACAGTTAGCAGTTTATAAAGAGAAAGATTCATACTAGGGCTGAAACAACTAATCGACTAATCGACAACTAATCGACCATAAAATCAATCGACTACTACCTTCACAATTGATCAATCGGCCAGTAACACAATGGGATTAAAAAACAAAATGAGCCCTCTATTGTACAAAAAAAAAATCAACAATCACAAAGGTAAAATATAGCTTTCACAGTTCTACAGTAAAAATGAACCCCATACAGTAGTGACTATCTGCTCCCCAAAAAGCCAACTCTAGCCTTCTCAACGCCATTACATTCAAAACCACGAACAGGTCTCAACCAGCATTAGTCTTCCCCAGTCAGCTCTTTAGAGCAGGCAGGGACAGAACGAAAACTGAGGACTCTTATGACAAAAAAAACAGTTCCTCCTCTGAGAATCACAAACTACACATCCATCCCATTGATGGATGTGTAGTTTGTGATTCTCAGAGGAGGAACTGTTTTTTTTGTCATAAGAGTCCTCATTACAGATTTCTGAAGCCACAACTGAACTACTTCCAAAATATTTTTTATTCTGGGGTCTCGTACCACCAGACATCAAAAATACCCTCCACAGGAATGCACCTTGCTGTACCCTCTGACCTCCACACTTTAAGGGGTCTCATGTCTGGAGCTCCAAACCCAGATCTCATGTGTAAGGCAGCTGTCTGACTGGTGTGGAGTCTCATCCAGGGCACCCTTGCACTAATTTTCGGATCAGTACTGCTAGTGACTTATTTTTACAATACTGGCAACCGGCATTCTCCGATTATTATACACGGCCTCCCGGTGTGCTAGCGTACTAATCCTCACATTTACCTGCTCTACTACCGGTTATCGGTAGCCCCATAAATGTGTTGTCAGACAAACTACAAAACACCATGAAATCCTCCACTATTCAAAACAAATATTATGGCAATTCCACCCAAACACAGCGGACACAAAATGGCAGCCGGGCCAAACAAAAATCAAGACCTGGCCCATGGTGAAAAATGGCGCCATTAATTCAGTACAAGATTTCTCTCGGGGCTAAAATTAGCAGAGACAAAAAGGCAGTTGCAGTAATCGCAAATTGGTCAACGGCAAAATGGTGGATGAAATCCGGACTGCAGAAAAATGGCCGACATTAACAAATGGAAACCAACACCAAAACTTTTTCTCCCTACAAAAAAACTGACCATTTAATTAAGACACCAATATTAACACTTATCCCTAGACAAACCCTTTAGGCTATGTCAGTTAGGGTCTATACTAAAATATAGGCATATTCAACTAAACAGTATTGGGTGGCACGGTGGTGTAGTGGTTAGCACTTCCGCCCGGCAGCAAAAAAGCTGCTGGTTTGAATCTCAACCACAACACTACCTGCCTGGTTTCTGCATGCCCTCCCTGTGCCTGTGCGGGTTCCATGAGGGCAGGGACCGATGTGAGCATGTGATGCATGTGCAGGGCCCTGTGCAAACTGATGGTGCTATACAGGACCTTCTTAATGAGACCCAATGCACAGGGACAAACTGCAGACACACACACTCACTCAGATTAAACTGGATGGACTGGTGTCTCTACACAACACTACCAACTCATGCAACCATGTAACCATGTACCCATGTAATATATCCAAAAATGCCAAAGTTACATAAAAGATGAAATACAATGTCATTCTTGTCCCAAATACAAAACACAATATTTGGCTCTAAGAGTCCACAGCACTTCCCTGTGCTAGAAGCTAGAGAGACCCCCCCCCCCCCCCCCCAGGGTGTAAACAACTTCTATTGTGTCCCAACAATACATGGTCTACTTGATAAGAAACAGGTTTTTCGACTTAAAACCAAACCCTTTAAAAATATTTTTACACTTATGGGGACTTGTATCTTGGTCATAAAGGTAAAAATCACAGTTCATTTCCCATATACATCACAAATATCATACAACATATAGTTACACAGTCTGCTCGGTCACACACAATCATTGTACGCTGATTATACATACACTCGGGCGGCCAATCCAACACACACACACACACACACTGTGCGAACTAGGCTCCGTTTTCACGAATGCAATTTGCCATGCGACCTTGGACACAAAGTCGCATTACAAGTCACAGCCCATTGATTTCAATATCACCAGTCCCAATCTATGCGACTCAAAGCTGCAATGACTATGAAAAGGTACCTGCACCACTCCTATGTGACTCCGGATGCGACTCCGACCCAGAGTGTAAATTTGGATCAAAGTCGCATTCAAAGCCACACCAAAGTCGCACCGCACAGTCATACTCTAAATCATGTGACTTTGGAGTTGCACAAGTGGAAACGTAGCTCTAGGCCTACCGGTGTGTGTCCCAATCACAACGGTTGGCCTAATCTCATTCAAATGGTCAACTGAAATTGCTTTTTGGCAGAGGCACATATCCTTTTCCACTGTCTCCAAGATTTCAAATGGAGCCCTTATCATTCGCACGTACAATTTCATTTTATATATACACATTATTCAAAATCAGTCTCATCACAGTATTATTGCAGACAAAAGGTAAACAGTAAAGTTCTGATAAGTTTTTTTAGTATGGGTATTCAAATAGGAGACACAAACCCAGCTTTGTCTTCCATACAAGAAATTGCATTCACCCCAAACATTAAACTTCCTTACACAGGGGGCACCATCTGTTGTAGCTGAATTTATAGCTTACTTAAATGATTATAGATACAAAAATAATAAAGTGATTAAAGTGATTAAACCTTTGTCTGTATAAGAATATAAACGTACGATAACAGTGCGAAAAGATAAACAGATTACATTTATTTATATAGAAAAGAAACGTTAGAGATTACCCAACATGGTATAGAGATGTTATAAATGCCATGTTGCCAGTGTTTATAAAGATAGTTAATGCAACAAGGGGATATAATTACAATGGACATACACAGGCTGTTACTTGAATCTTAGGCAAAATCTTAATAAAGAAGAAGAGTAGGCAAAGGTAAAGAGAGATAAGGGAATACATTACACTTATTATACATTATCTTACGTGTCCAGTCCATGAGGCTTAAAAAGGGCTCGCATCCCTAAACTGTTGGTTTTTATGTTGTTAGAATAACCCACTCCTACCAATCAAACACCTCATTGGTTCAGAGGTGCATTGTATCCTGATTGGTTACCCCGGCAGCCTAATGTTCATTGGTTGAGTTGCCTAAAAATTCTGATTGGTTGTAATTTCAAGCCCAGTCAACAAAGCATGCTTCCCACACTAGTAACTCTGATGCCTGGGTGTCTGTTACTTATCTCTTGATTTACAACCATCAGCCCTCTTTGATATAACATAAATTAGTATGTCAAAAGGAACTATTGACAATAGGGTAAATTAGTTACTAGGCCACAGCAGACAAACACGTTGGTGTGTTTGAGATACCAGAAAAACAAAATAGGCCCATCTTACTTATTGTTCTAATAAACCATACACATATATATATGCACAACACAGGGCATGGTAATAGAAGTCCCTGTACTGGTTCCCTTGGAACTGCTGGATATAAATATGGATTTCAAAATCTCCAGCACAAGTTCAGCCATACAACTGTATGACTCATTTCATTTGTGCAAAAATAGTGCAGGGACTTTTTTTTCCCTGCACTAGAATTGGATTGCATGAGCATTCTCACCTACGAGATCCGATTCTTGTGCGAGTTCACAGTTCAAACTGCGATCTGTGAACCGATCCGGGGGTGTCATTTAACAATGTATTGACACTCGCAGCGGTTCACATAGGGCAGTGTGAACTGCCTGCTGAAGAGATGCGGGCACCAGTGCTGTAATCGCTCTGGTTCCCACATCGCACAAATATGTGAACCTAGGCTCAAATGTGCTTCAACCACCCTCTCCTGGACGTGAGAGAATAGGGGGAAAAGGGGACTAGCCTGTCTTAAGGCTCCCCTTTTACTTATGGGATTGTGGCAGGTGCAGTTTCCCTGCTGTGAGGAATCTGCAGGAGAGCTGGCATTGGTTGGTCTTAGTCAGCTGTTTGGGAATGTTCTGGAATTGGAGGCACTTAGGCATATGATAGGTCAAAAGGGGTCAGATGACCCTTGGAATCTTCTAGAACCCCTAAGGGTCTCTATATAAAGGGCAAATCAGCTGGGATAGGGGCCAGTCGCCTGAGGAGAATCTACAACACTGCTTCACGCTTCAGGTTTATTTGTTCTTTTTTTCTCTCAGCGCTATGGAGACTCTTGTTCACCAGCTGTTAGAGTGGGTTAAAGCAGAACAGGGTGAGGATTGGATTCGGCAGTGTTTAGCTTTACCTGCAGGTCTAATAGACGCAGCGGCTGACAGGGACATTGCAGAGCAGAGTGCTAACCCACCAGATGACAATGGCGCTGTGGGAGGGGAGGCGGAGTTTGGAGCGGCACATCCTTTTCCAGGTCAGGTCACAAATGATGCGGACGAAGGAGGAGTTGTGGAAGACAGGCAGGCAGGCCCAGAGGCGAAAGATCCGCCGGCGCAGAGTCACCCCCTCTCCGCCTAGGAGCGTGTCACGCAGGAAGGCGGAGCCGAACCCCGCAGGCAAGCGCAGAGGGTCCAGAGCAGCCATGACAGGAGAAGCAGTTTCAGGACTAAATACTCAGGAGGCCTCCTCCAGGAGCTTGCGGTCTCCTAGACAACGAGCGGCATATAGCTTAGGTTTGCCTAAGTCACTGCACGCGCCTGCTGGAGTGCATGACAGTTTTTCTTCTCAGGACACATTACAAGCACGGGCAGCTGGTTCAAGTATACCAGTGCTCTGTTCTTCTCCACAGCCTGTGTTACAAAGCAGGGCTGAAGGTGAGGCTCGTCAGTTATATTTAATTAGTCAGTTATCATCATCTTTAGCAAGTTTTGTAACTGAGTTTAAATCTACTATCTCTTCTTCTGGTCAGACAGCACCTGTGTCTTCTGCACCAGTGTTTTCACATAATATTATGTCTACTCCTCAGGATTCTTCTGCTGTCATTTGGTCAGTGGATAAGGTTTCAGGGGCAGTGGAGGCAGTCCCAGCTGCTGAAGTTTTTTCTACAAACAGGGCAACTATGGTTCCTGGGGATGTCAGTAATTTACCTATTTTAAATTGTAGAGTCTATGCCTTGTTTTTTGTCTCCTTAAGTTTTCATTTACACACTACCGTTAAAGAAAAGATATGGATAGGGGAATTTATGGATATTCTCTCTCTATTACCAGCTAGTAAGGAATCTTTTTTGAAATCAGATAAAGGTGAAAACAAATTAGAGGAAGAGCGTCGTTGGAATATTCCTAAGTCTTTCTCTAATTGGTTGCAGGGTTTTTGTATTTTTTCTAGTGTACTTTGTGAGCGTTTCCCGGATAAGAGTCCGGGTCTTTTTCATCATATTGACATTATACAAGAAGCATATAAGTGTTTTTCTGGTATTTCTTGGTTTCAATATGATGAAACATTGACAAAAAATGTCCGTTTACCCAGGTTTACAGTGGGGTTCAAAAGATGTAGGGCTCTGGCCTAACCTTTTCCTTCCACAGAAGCCGAGTCTACCAAGAATGAATACAGGTAATGTTGCCACTATGCCGAATACGGTTCCGTACAAGAAAGGTATTTGTTTTTCTTTTAATGACAGCCAATGCAGATGGCCTGCTACATGCAGATACAGGCATGAGTGTGCTCTTTGTGGCGGCTCTCACCCTGTATCCAAATGTTTTCGTAAATTGTCAGCAACAAACCAGCAGCAGCCTCAAAGGGAGCTTTTTCTTAAAAGCAACCTCCCCGGTGAATTTAGTAAGCATGCTCCCATGGCTTCGGCTTTACCCAAACCGGCAGACAGCGGATCTTCTCACTAGAGGCTTTAAGGAAGGGTTTTTAATCCCTCCATTCCAAGGTTTGGTAGATAATTTAAAATCCGTCTCTGATTTGCCGTCATTGGTGAGACAGAAATTGGATGCAGAGCTCGCTCTGGGTAGAATTTCTGGCCACTTTGATCACCGTCATTTCCCCAATTTCCATTTATCCCCTTTGGGTTTGGTTCCTAAAAAAGAACCCAATTCTTATTGTTTAATTCACCATTTATCTTTCACTGCTGGTTCGTCTTTGAATGATCAGATAAATGAGGAATTATCGTCAGTGTCTTATGCATCTTTTGAGCAGGCAGTACAAAAGATTAAATTATTGGGTGGTTCAGTGTTACTAGCAAAAGCAGATATTAAATCTGCTTTTAGGCTTCTTCCAATCTACCCTAGTTGTTTTAATTCTCTAGGTTTCCAATTCCAGGGTAAATTTTATTTTGACCGCTGTCTGCGGTTGGGATGTTCTTTATCTTGTTTTTATTTTGAAGAGTTTTCTACTTTTTTGGAATGGGTAGTATCAAATCGTTCCCAGTTTTTGATTCACTATCTGGACGATTTTTTGGTTTATAGGTCTTTTGGATACTTCCCAATGTTTTTCATTGTTAAAAATTTGTATGGATACCTGCAAAGAATTTGGTATTTCTTTTGGCATCCGAGAAGACGGTGCTACCCACTACGTGTATTGAATTTTTAGGTGTTACTATCGACACCGTGCGGAAAGAATTTCGGTTGCCTTTTGAAAAAATTGTTAAAATAAGGAATCTTCTTTGGTCTTTTCTAAAGAGGAAGAAGATTTTACTAAAGGAATTACAGTCACTTTTGGGCTTTTTAGCCTTTGCTTCCCGTATATTACCCATGGGGAGGGTTTTTTCTCGTCAGCTTTATGTGGCAATTTCGGGTTTTAATAACCATAAATCTCATATTAGGTTGACTTCGGAGCTAAAGGAAGATTTGTTAGTTTGGCTCACTTTTTTAGCACAATTTAATGGGAGAGCTTTCTGGCAAGACAATTTCATTATAGACAAAGATTTCTGCTTATCTACTGACTCTGCGGGCTCGGTTGGTTTTGCAGCCATTTGGGGTGACCATTGGTGCGCCTCTTCATGGCCATCGAACTGGGTTAGCAGAGGTATTTGTACGAATAGTGTATCTATTGAACTATTTCCTATCATTGTTGCCCTGGAAATTTGGGGTGACCAATTTGCAAACAAACGGATTCTTTTTAGTACTAAGGCCGCATTCACACCTGAGCGTAGTGGAACGAGCGTTTTTACCAGCGGTTTTACCGGCGTTTTGTCGCGCGAATACGGTCGTTTTTGCACATTTGCATACAGCGTTGTCAGGCGTTTTTCAACTTCAGCGTTTTTCTTGATAGCCAATAGGAAAAATGATCATCACTGTCATCATTTGTTGCTATGTTTTTAGATTTTGTTCAACTGCTTCCTGGGAGCAGTTGCAGTGACAAAACGCCCGTAGAAACGCTCGTTGTCGCGCTAGTCGCTTGAATCGAGCGTTTCCATTAGTTTCTATGGGGATACAAACGCCCAAATCTGCCCGATTTGCGCGATAAAAAAGGGTCCGGAACTTGTTTGAGCTTCAGGCGTTCGGCTTCAGGCGACATGGAGTGGAGATGTGAACCATCTCCATAGAGAATAATGTATTTTTTCCCCTCGAGCGTTTTGTAGCTTCAGGCTTAGGGCGGCTTAGGGCGACAAAACGCTCAGGTGTGAATGCAGCCTGACAACAAAGGAGTTTTGTTTGCAATTAATTGTTTATCCTCCAGATCTCCACTGGTAATTTCTCTGTTACGTTACATGGTGTATAAATGCCTTTGTCTGAACATATGGTTTAAGGCCCGTTATATTCCAGGTAAAGTGTATGAGACAGCTGATGCTCTTTCTCGTTCACAGATGGAGCGGTTTTTCTCCCTCTTGCCAACAGCGGATCAGATCGGGACTCCTTGCCCATCTCTTTTATGGGACATCGTCTGATATCTGATAATGTTCAAAAATCTTTAGCTGCAGCTTCTTGGTCTAGTTACAGGTCTTCTTGGTTGCTATGGTTGCAATTTTTGAATAATCAAAATGTTCCATTATCTGATTGTTCGGTAGAGGTAGTTTTAGCATTTCTGGAACTGCTTTTATCTAGGAATCATTCATGGTCTCATGTTTACAAGACTTTGGCTGGTATTTCATTTTTTCAGAAATTAAACAACCCAACTTCCTGTTTATCTTATTTTTCCGTTCAACAGACTCTTAAAGGTTATAAGAAGCTTCATGCTCATTTGGATACTAGAAGTCCTGTTACACCAGAACTTCTCACCTCTTTCTGTTCGGTTACGAGTTCAGTGTGTTTCTCTTCTTTTGAAGCAGTTCTCTTTAATGCAGTGTTTACTTTGGCTTTCTTCGCTGCTCTGCGGATTTCTGAAATTGTGTCAACTAGTAAAAAACATCTTTCGGGTTTACAATTGCAACATATCATTCTGGACGATACTACCCTAAAAGTGTTTATCAGTTCTAGTAAAACTGATCAAGCCCGTAAGGGTATTTGGTTACGTTTATTATCTTGCCCAGGTTCCTCGATCTGCTCAGTGGCTCGGATGGCTTCTTATTTGGCTATTCGTCCTTCCTCAGTTGGAGTCCTTTTTATACATGAAAATTCTTTTCCCCTCACGAAGTATCAATTCAATAGCGTTTTGTCCAGATGCTGTAAATTGCTGCAATTGTCCAAAATCCACATTTCTTCACACTCTTTCAGAATCGGCGCTGCCACTGAAGCGGACAAATTAGGTTTTGGTTCCGAACGTATTAAGAATATTGGAAGGTGGAGATCCAATTCCTTTAAGTTATATGTACGTCCTAATTCTGTTATTTGATTATTATAGGTGCGCCTGGAGTGGTCTGGATTATTGGACACTCTTTCATATTTTGGGCACATCATCGTGCGAATAATCGTCCATATACTTCAAATTTGGGTCTGGATCCCGAGAAATTCAGAATTTTTTGGTTTGGCCATAGAGGTATGCGTTGGGATGAACTTTTATTTAATTTTAGTACACTGCTTCTTTCTTGGCCTACCCCTCGCATCCTCATTTTACATTTGGGTGGAAATGATGTAGGACAGATGTGTACATTGGATCTCGTGTTTCATATGAAGCACGCGATCCAAGTTATAAAAGCATCTTTCCCGAATTTGGTCATCATTTTCTCGGAAATCATTCCGAGATTGAGATGGTTGGATTCGGTAGTTTTGCGCCCTTTTGAGAAAGTTAGAAAAATAATTAATAGGGCTTTAGCTAAATTTATGTCCCCAAACTTTGGCTTTTCCTACCGTCATGTCGACCTTGAAGGTGGGATTGCAGGTTTTTATAGATTTGATGGGGTTCATCTCTCAGATATTGGCCTGGACATTATAAACATTGCTTTCCAGTCGTGTATTGAAAAGGCCCCGTGCTGGGGTTTTGTTTGATGACAGGCGGGGTTTGAAGTCAACCCCGTCCTGTCTTGTGGGGACCGTTTGGTGAAAAACATTAAATACAGATTGTTTTAAGCTTGAGTCTTAGTGGCTGAGCTGTATTTTCGTTAATATTTTGGTATTGAGTTATTTATATGGTGAATAAATGAGTATGGTTTTATTATTTATCAAAAAATATTAATAATCCAGTAATATTGCCGCGGCCAAGTTATATCCAATAAAGTTATTTTAAAGATACTCTGTGTTGAGTTTTGTTATTTCATAATGTCCAGGCCCCTCCTGCCTTCAATCCCATAGCATTCAGGATAGGAACATTTTGACCCCGGCTATGGAAAAACACTGCTGCAAAAATGTGCCACGATTTTGACACCTTTTGCTGCGGGTGCAGTAAATGTAGCCCATTGTACATGAAGCCTTAATGCAGGAGAAGTGATCCATTTTTAAGTCTAGACAAATTTTTATGTCCCCAGATCATTTTTTCATGCATTTAGCTGTTCCTGCTTCAGAAGAGTTTTAGGCTCAGTTCACACTGGTGTGATGTGGGAAACCCTGTGACTACAGTGCAGGTTCCTGCACTGCACCTGAATCGCCAGCAGTTCACACTGCCCTCGGTGAACCACTGCGGGTATCGATATATAAAGTTGATGACCCCCCAGATTGGATCGCAGTGCAAACTGTGAATTCGGACAGGTATCGGATTGCATGGGCGTGAACACTCATGGGATCCGTTTCTGGTGCGCATTAAAAAAGGGTCTTGCATGAGTTTGGTCAGAATGCAATTCAGCCATACAGTTTGTAAGGCTATTCAGCCAAACAAACTGGTTGAATTCGCATCGCATGTGATCTGCACAGCAATGCGGTGCAAATCGCATGCGATATCTGGCATTGAACCAATGTGAACCGAGCCTTAGTGGCAATGTATATGCATTTTGAGCATCTAATTAGATCCTGGATGCACACAATTCTATTTTCTCTCACGGCAACTGACTACACCTAAAATACAGTCAAAAGTCAGTGTGCATGGCACCTTGAAAAACCGTTCCATTTATTTAGAAATGGCCTCAAAATGACTATAGATGCAAACTTAACAGTGCCAGTGTAAGGCTCCATTCACACTAGCGCGTTTTTTGATGCATTTTGCATTTTGCATAAATGCAGGGAAATTTTTTAACATGGGTTCCTATGGAACCTGTTCACATCAATGCATTTTGTGCCTCTGCATTTTTGGAAAGGGTCGGGGACTTTTTTCATGCAAAATGCAGCGTTTTGCATGTAATAGAAGTCAATAGACCCGCATCCAAAACGCAAGTGCCGCGATTTGCGTTTTTTCATTTTTTTTATACTGTATATAGCTGGTTGCTAAGCAACCACAGTGTAAAAAAAAAAATGTAAAATAAATAAATAAATTAAAAAAAACGCAAAATGCGGCAAAAACGAGTGTCCAAAAATGCGGCAAGTACCGCAAAAACGCTCAAAAGCAAAATGCATAGATGTAAATCGAGCCTAAGGCCTGATTCACACTTGTGCAGGTTGCAGTTTGCATATTGGCACAGAGGCACAAAAATGCATTGATGTGAACATGTTGCATAGGAACACACATTGATGTGAACATGTTGCATGTTAAAAAAATTCCCTGCATTTATGCAAAATGCATCAAAAAACACGCTAGTGTAAATGGAGCCTTAGACAGAGATATAGAAGCTGCAGTGTGCATGGGCCCTTAGGCCTGATTCACACCTATGCATTTTTTGTGCTTTTTGCATTTTGCAGATTTGCACTACAGTCCATTTAACATGGTTTCCTATGGAACACGTTCTG
Organism: Lithobates sylvaticus; assembly: GCA_028564925.1. NCBI lineage: Eukaryota > Metazoa > Chordata > Amphibia > Anura > Ranidae > Lithobates > Lithobates sylvaticus. The sequence continues at coordinate 176,516,978 of CM053031.1, read as the reverse complement.
TAGTGCAAATCTGCAAAATGCAAAAAGCACTAAAAATGCATAGGTGTGAATCAGGCCTTAGGCTGGATTAACACCTTTGCATTTTTAGTGAATTTTGCAGATTTGCACTACAGAACGTGTTCCATAGGAAAATATGTTAAATGGGTTGTACTGCAAATCTGCACAATGAAAAAAGCTATAAAAATGCATAGGTGTGAATCAAGCCTTATAGCTTATGAAGAATAAAAACTATCCAAGGAAAAACCCTTACCTTTTTTATGTATAGGTTCTGCTTGGAAAAACGTTCTTCAGTCTCCAAGGATGCCAGTTTGTCAGACAAGGGATTGGCAGCATTTTTTTTATATTTGGAGCCCTGGCCTTTGCTTGTGACCAGACAGTGAACCCTAACTTGTTACAATGTTGTATCCTCCTATCAGGATAGGTTTTGGACTCTTTTTAAACCAGATGACTCTGTGCTGTTTCTTACTTTCCATTTTGGATTTTATCTAGAGTGGATTGAATTTATTAGTCTGCGACCAGATCATCCAGCGCATTGGAAGAAGTGAATATCAAGTCACATTAAGGTATGTACACCACTTTCATGTTGTGAAGTTTGTCAATCACTATAAAGGTGAAATAGGGTCTTATTTTGAAGTGCAGGCCCTCCCTCCCGTGCACTTTGCAGCTTATTGTAAATTTGTGTGATGCTGTCTATTGGTGACTGAGGGATTTCTCAGGAAAGTTGGTTTGCAGGATTTCTTCTTCTGTTTTTATTTTTAAATGTTATATGCTTGGGATGCAAGGGTAGAGGAGACTGTATTGTGTAGTATGTGATCTTGAATGCAAACATCTTGCATCCTGTAGTTTTTCTGTCTTGTAAGCACATGTAGTGCCGGTTTACACTGAGGCAGCACGACTTACAGTGCGACTGCCTCAGGCGACCTGGACATGACAGCAGCAGCGACTTGCAAAACGACTTCTCTATAGAAGTCAATGCAAGTCGCCCCCAAAGTTTTTATGTCTTGTTATGCACATTTAGGGTGGTCATACACTATACAATCTGATTTATACAATCTCCTTAAGACCTCTTTCAGACCGAGGCAGTTTTCAGACGTTTTAGCACTAGAAATAGCCTCTAAAGTGCCTGGAAACTGCCTCCCATTCTGTGCATTGTGTGCGTTCACACAGGGGCAGTGCACTTGCGGGATGTTAGGAAAATCCCTTAAAGCAGCATTTTTTGAGCGGCTTGGGAGCACTGTATGTAGCACTTCCAAAATGCCCCTGCCCATTGAACTGAATAGGCAGCGCTTTGAAAGCGCTGCAAAATGGGGCTTTTTATTTTTCTACCTTTTTTTTATTTATTTTTTTAAATGCAGCGCAAAAACAGAGTGATTCCCCGCTGAGCAAGTGGAGTGTCAAAATGGACATGCCATGTGTGAAAGGAACCTAACATTAATGTACTATTAGCCTTAAACAAAACTTCATTAAATAGGTATGTTTTTAAAAATGTGAGCCACCATCGCCATGGACATTACTGCATTGCTGCTGGAAATGGCAAAGGGCCATGTAACTTTTTTTTTTTTTTGTTTTTTTTAGCCCACATTCACATTGAGTCGATTTGCCATGTGATTTGACATGTCAAACTGCACGTCAAATCGGAGGCTATTGCCAGCAATGGCACTGTCCGAATTGGTGCGACGCCGACTTTGCATCAATGCACCGATTCCCAAAAGTAGTTCCTGTACTAGTTTTGGCTACTTCAAGTGTGAGTTGAATGGACATCTTTGTATGAACCCACACAGATGTCTGTCAAATCACCCCCAAAGTCTGACTGCATGCAGTTCCGTGCACTTTTTTTTCTGCGCTAAAAATGCATGTACAGTGTTTTCCATGTATTCCAATGGCTCTAGTTCACACCAGTGCAGTCAGTTCCAGTCAATTCACCATGCAGAAACTGACGGAAACTGACTGGAACTGACAGCATTGGTGTGAACTAGAGCCATTGGAATACATGGAAAACACTGTGTATGCATTTTTAGCGCAGAAAAAAGTGCACGGAACTGCATCTGGTGTAAACTGGCCATAATCCTAGGTTCACACTGCTGCAATGTGGGGAACAGTGCGATTCCTGCATTTGTTCCCACATCGCTCCTCTCCTGCAGGCAGTTCACACTGGCTTCTGCGAACCAGGGCAGATGTCATTACATTGTTATTGACACCACAAGATCGGTTTAGAGATCGCAGTGTGAACTGTGAACTCGCACTGGATTCAGATGGCATAGGTGAGAACACCTATGCCATCCGATTTCAGTGTGGGGGGGGAAGTCCCATTACTTTTGTTTTTCCTGTGAATTTAATGCTAGTTCAGCCATACAACTGTAAAGCCCCATACACACGCGCGGATTATCTGAGGACCAGGTCCGTCGGACCATGTCCGTCATACTTTGTCTGATGTTGGTTTTGCGTACACACGGTCAGACAAAGTTGTCGGAAAATCCGATCATTCTGAACGTGGTGACGTTTGTTGCCTACGACTACGTAGAGGCTAGTAGCCAATAGCTTTGGTCTTGTAATGTGATCTGAGCATGCGTAGCACTTTGTCCGGTCGGACAACCGTACACACGATCGGATTTGGTGTGATCGGACCGTGTTGTCGGCAAATCTATCCAGCAGGAGATAGGACTTTGTCCGTCGGACAATCCGACGTACACTGTCCGATGGTGCATACACACGGTCTGATTTTTCAACAACATTGTCCGATCGGACAGAATCCATGCAAAAATCCGACCGTGTGTATGGGGCTTAAGACTGTACTCACATAGCATAGACATTGCATGTAATCGACACCTGCAGCGCGGGTGCGAATCACATGCTATGTTTAAGATCGCAGCAGTGTGAAACTGGGCTAAAACTTAACATTGCAGGTACTAAGTCAGAAAACTAAAACCACATATATTAAAATGAGTTCTAGGATTTGCATATTTGGGAAGAAGTGTTTTTGCAAGTAAAGAGATTAGACTTTTATAAAATGACAATTATGAAGCAATTTAAGACACAGATGTCTCTATATTTCAGTAGAATATATACATCAACATTGAAGAGCAATACTGTAAAACAGGTGTGATTTATTTTTTTCCATTTTTATTTTAAATGCTAATAAAGCTTGCTGTCCCACACTTGTCACAGACAAAAGTGTAGACGAGAAATCAAAAAAGATAGACACAGACCTCAAGGCTCCTCATTTTCAGACATCAGAGTAAAAAGGCTTAGCCAAAAATTGGTAGTATATAAAAAAAAAGAAAAAATCCTATTGGTTGTCTGCTATTCAAACCCTCTATAAATTCTACAGACACAGCCATTTCAAACAGAACTCCTGATCCTGAGATCGCTTGGGATATTGGATTGCCATTTTGCAGATTGCCTCTTTTGCAAATTTTGATTTTTATCCTTTTAATATTCACATTTGCATAGATTTATCTTGTGTTTGTCTATCCCTTCATAGTTCTTTATAGATATTGTTTTCATAAATTGTAAAGTTTATTATTGCCAGTTACTGTGTACTGAAGTATTACTGTTTAATATTTATATTTCCATTTGCATTTGAAATTCTGTTTGTATTATAACCTGTTTTTTTATTTTAGGATTTCAAAAAAATCTACCATGGCATCCGAGGGGTAAGTACTTTTGATTTTATACTGTTCATTGAATCTTCATTTAAGCCATTTATCTTCTATGCTAGCCATCATTGTTTTGTCCCTGACATTTGATTGAGGAACATTCATTGCGCTATTGAGCTGCGGCCACATATACATAGACATGATTTGTGGGTCCCATTTTATTTATTTATTTTGTTTCATATGTGTATTTTATATCTGGGTTAGATACACTTTTTTGCGCTGGTGGGTATTTGTATTTTGTATTGGTATATTTTTAATAGGGCCATATTTACATTTTAAGCAACCCGTGGATTATTTTGATTTTCTTTCCTTGTTTCCCCATAGACATATCTGTATTGATGGGGAATTGCTCCCACAACGCTATTGCGTTCTGCCGGCACAGCACAATGGGGTTGATTTATTAAAACTGGAGAGTGCAAAATACGGTGCAGCTGTGCATAGTCGCCAATCCACCTTTAAACTTTTGCTTATTCAATCAAGTTTTGACAAAAAAACCTGGAAGCAGATTGTTTTCAGTGCAGAGCTCCAACAGATTTTGCCAGTTTCAGTAAATAAAGCCCAATGATTACTGCTAGCGGCTATAGCCGCAGCAGAAATTGCATGTAAAAACTCTCTGAAAGGCTAATTGCCCCCAAGTAGATCAATGGATAGACTTGGGTACAACCAGCCTGCCCATTGATGACTTGAATCTCAACTGGTCTCTGCTGAACAGTTAACTTATGTGCCATAGTTGGATTTTAATTTATGAGATTTATTTCTCATTGGTGTGTTGAAGGGAGGGAAGTGGACGGTTCAGCAGGGACCAGCTGACCAACTTGCACTGGCTGTGCTATTGTATTCTGAAAGTGGGGGGTTCCCTGTCAGAATGTAATCACTGCAGTGACCATAGAATGCTGGCTGTACCAAAGTCGATTGACAACAGGTTGTACTGAAATTGATAGATTTCAGTACAAATGGCTGAGTTGCAAAAGTCTGATAGCTTTAGCATATATATTTCTCCCCAGTTGCTCAGATATTCCACTGGGATGAATTATACCCCACCTTAACTGCCCCTTAATTCTAGGAATTGCAAATGATTTTACTTGATTTGATTTTAAAGAGCATCTGTCTTCTCTGTTCAGCATGAGCTCCTCCTCTGACCTGCTGTTGACTCACGACGGTCCCATTCACTTCAATGGGATGGCTGGTGATGCAGCAGTTGCACAACGGGGTGAGGCACACGGCGGCAGCAGGTGAGTGGATGCCTGCTAACAGGCGCTGCCATGATGGATCTGAAATGACAGGTGCTCTTTAAGGGCCAGTTCACAGCAGACGCAGTTCCATGCCTTTTTGTTTTCTTCACTAAAAATGCATGCACAGTGTTTTCCATGTATTCCAATGGCTCTAGTTCACAACATGCAGTCAGTTTCTGGTGTGGAAACTGACCAAAACTGATTGTATTGGTGCAGAAAAAAACGGAACTGCATCTGGTGTGAACTGGCCGTAATGTCTTGTTATTGCTGGTAGTTAAAATCTTTAATACCTGCAAACAAAATTTAAAGGGGTTGTAAACCCTTGCCTCCACTGTGCAGTTCGTTTTGCACAGTGTGGCCCCGAACCTCATCTTATGTTGTCCCCGGCAGCGCTCACTGCTCCTTTTTTAACATCAGTAAACCCCCTGGGTGAAGCGCTCTCCCTGGGGGTTACCTTGCGGGCGTGCTCCCGAGTGCAGCATTTGCGTGCATAGACACAGAATTCCAGACTCGGCACCTGCATCATTGGATTTGATTGATAGCAGCGGGAGACTGGCTGCGCTGCTATCAATCTATCCAATCCAGAGCCGAGAACCCCGGGTAGAGAGGTACAGCGCATCTCCGCCGAAGGAATGGCGAAAGGCGAAATGGAAAGGCTTAGGTGAGTAAAACGGGAGTCTAGGGGGCCAGTCAGTGTCAGTATTTTTTTTCGGCTGCATTAAGGTGAAAAAAACATAAGGGTTTCCAATTTGGGCCCTTTCACACAGACTTTCCGATCAGGTCCGCCTGTCAGTTTTTCAGGTGGACCTGATCAGAGCCTCCATTTACTACTATGGAGCAACGGATTTCAGTGGTTCTTAAAGCGGTTCTGCACACATTTCATTTAGTAAATCTCTTTGCCTTCCAAATCAGGCAAAGAGTACTAAATGAAATGTGTTTTTTTTTATTTTTTTCACTTACCTTGTAATCGATGACTTCCTGTCTTCTGTCTCTGCGGGGGTGGGCGGGGGGTCTCTTCGTCGATCGTAGTCACACCGCACTGTCTCCTGGGATCTGGTGTCATTGATCCCAGGAGTCTGTGCGGGCATCTTCCGAAATCTCGCGAGATTTCGGCCACATCTTCCGAAATCTCGCGAGATGTCGGCAGATGTGCCGACATCTCGTGAGATTTCGGAGAACGTGAGCTGCACTTTGCCGTTACTGCGCACGCGTGAGCTCGGCGCAGTAACGGCGGTGCATGCTGGGCCATCTAAAGTGCCTGTGGGGTTTCACATGCCCACAGGCAAGATGGCCCCCAGCAGAAAAGCAGCATCTAAATATTTTATCGGAGGAAAACCGGCTGCGATCGAGATGGAAGATGGAACAGGTGAGTCCCCCAATTTAGCTATTAATACTTTGCATATTCCCCCCAAAAAAAAAAAAAACACAGTGCAGAACCGCTTTAAACATATAGAAAATATCCCATATCAAAATCATTAATATTCCATCAACCCCTTATATACACAAAATGACATAATATAGTGAAAGTAGCACTTCCTCATAAACGATGTGCTATGATTCAAACTTGTGTCAGTCTATAGGGCCCTTCACTCTTAAAAACAATGTGCTTCATTGAGAAAAGCATCCAAATAGTTTTTATATTAATTTAATACTATTTGGAAGCTTTTCTGAGTGAAGCACATTGTTTTTAAGGGTAAAGGGACTTAAACAATGACACTTGTTTAATCCTGTAGCACATAGTTTAAGAGGGAGTGCTACTTTCAATTCATTGATGTTTGGGAAGCACCTGGGTGGCAGTGGAGCACATACAGGTCCTTCTCAAAAAATTAGCATATTGTGATAAAGTTCATTATTTTCTGTAATGTATACTGATAAACATTAGACTTTCATATATTTTAGATTCATTACACACAACTGAAGTAGTTCAAGCCTTTTCTTGTTTTAATATTGATGATTTTGGCATACAGCTCATGAAAACCCAAAATTCCTATCTCAAAAAATTAGCATATTTCATCCGACCAATAAAAGAAAAGTGTTTTTAATACAAAAAAAAGTCAACCTTCAAATAATTATGTTCAGTTATGCACTCAATACTTGGTCGGGAATCCTTTTGCAGAAATGACTGCTTCAATGCGGCGTGGCATGGAGGCAATCAGCCTGTGGCACTGCTGAGGTGTTATGGAGGCCCAGGATGCTTCGATAGCGGCCTTAAGCTCATCCAGAGTGTTGGGTCTTGCGTCTCTCAACTTTCTCTTCCCAATATCCCACAGATTCTCTATGGGGTTCAGGTCAGGAGAGTTGGTAGGCCAATTGAGCACAGTAATACCATGGTCAGTAAACCATTTACCAGTGGTTTTGGCATTGTGAGAAGGTGCCAGGTCGTGCTGAAAAATGAAATCTTCATCTCCATAAAGAATTTCAGCAGATGGAAGCATGAAGTGCTCCAAAATCTCCTGATAGCTGCATTGACCCTGCCCTTGATAAAACACAGTGGACCAACACCAGCAGCTGACATGGCACCCTAGACCATCACTGACTGTGGGTACTTGACACTGGACTTCAGGCATTTTGGCATTTCCCTCTCCCCAGTCTTCCTCCAGACTCTGGCACCTTGATTTCCGAATGACATGCAAAATTTGCTTTCATCCGAAAAAAGTACTTTGGACCACTGAGCAACAGTCCAGTGCTGCTTCTCTGTAGCCCAGGTCAGGCGCTTCTGCCGCTGTTTCTGGTTCAAAAGTGACTTGACCTGGGGAATGCGGCACCTGTAGCCCATTTCCTGCACACGCCTGTACACGGTGGCTCTGGATGTTTCTACTCCAGACTCAGTCCACTGCTTCCGCAGGTCCTCCAAGGTCTGGAATCGGTCCTTCTCCACAATCTTCCTCAGGGTCCGGTCACCTCTTCTCGTTGTGCAGCGTTTTCTGCCACACTTTTTCCTTCCCACAGACTTCCCACTGAGGTGCCTTGATACAGCACTCTGGGAACAGCCTATTCGTTCAGAAATTTCTTTCTGTGTCTTGCCCTCTTGCTTGAGGGTGTCAATGATGGCCTTCTGGACAGCAGTCAGGTCGTCAGTCTTATGCATGATTGCGGTTTTGAGTAATGAACCAGGCTGGGAGTTTTTAAAAGCCTCAGGAATCTTTTGCAGGTGTTTAGAGTTAATTAGTTGATTCAGATGATTAGGTTAATAGTTCGTTTAGAGAACCTTTTCATGATATGCTAATTTTTTGAGATAGGAATTTTGGGTTTTCATGAGCTGTATGCCAAAATCATCAATATTAAAACAAGAAAAGGCTTGAACTACTTCAGTTGTGTGTAATGAATCTAAAATATATGAAAGTCTAATGTTTATCACTACATTACAGAAAATAATGAACTTTATCACAATATGCTAATTTTTTGAGAAGGACCTGTATTTTGTAAGGGTGAAGAGCCCTTAATACTTGCACCTTTTTTTTATTTTTATTTTTTACTTTTATTGCTGTTTTTCATGTTATTGGATTTTTTTTTTCTTTGTCATTAAGTGTAGGGCTTGATGTCCCATGAATATGATTTTGATATAAAAGATTTTCTTTAATATGTTTTTAGCACTGATGATTATACCAGAGGTTGGTTATACAATTAGGCAATCAGTTTTTTTAAAGTGGTTGTAAACCCTTACAGACCACTTTGACCTACAGGTAAGCCTAGATTAAGGCTTACCTGTAGGTTCAAGAAATATCTCCTTAACCTACACAGTTGAGGAGATATTTTACAAAAAAAGGGCACCGCTGTCTATCGCGCAGGCGCACCCGGGTTTACTTCCTCTTTAAGCAGCGCAAAATACACACTTTTTTTCAATCAGCAGTTAACATTGTGGGAACACAATTTGTATTTGTAGCAGCTTAGAGTTCAATTTACCAACTTGCCGACCGCCGCACGACGATATACGTCGGCAGAATGGTACAGGCAGGAGGGCGTATATATAAGTCCCAACCTGCCTGCGGGTGGGGGGCCTCATCAGGCCCCCCCCCTCGGTGCCTGCGGCAGTCGGCATCGTTGGGGGAGCGATCGGAGATGAGGGGGAGGCCACTCATTCGTGGCCACCCCCTCGCGATCGCTCCCAGCCAATCAAACACTTCCTCTAGCCCCGTCATGTAAACAGGGCTAGAGGAAGTGATGTTATCCCTAACAGCCGCGGGTGGGGGGCCCGATCGTGCCTGACTCATTCGTGCCCCCCCCTCGCGATCGATCCCAGCCAATGGAATGCTTCCTCTGGCTCTGTATTGTGTACAGAGCTAGAGGAAGTGAGGTCATCTCTCCTCGTGGCGGTCTTTTCGAACCGACGCCGAGGAGAGAAGACACATGAGTTGCACAACACTACACCTACACTACACTACACTAACAGTAGAACACTTTAGGCACACTTTTCACCCCCCCGCCCCCCCCCCCCCCCCCGATTGCCCCCCTGCACCCCCTGTCACAGTGACACCAAAGCATTTTTTTTTTTTTACTGTTAACTGCATTGGTGTATTGTGACACTAATAACTGTTAGGGCAGTTAGATTTAGCCCCCTTTAGGTCTAGGAACCCCCCCTAATAAAGGTTTAACCCCGTGATCACCCCCCATCACCAGTGTCACTAAGCGATCGTTTTTATCGCTGTATTAGTGTCACAGTTGACGCTAGTTAGGGAGGTAGGTATTTAGGTTTGCCGCAGCGTTTTATAGCGTCAGGGACCCCCCATATACTACCTACTAAAGGTTTTAACCCCCTGATTGCCCCCTAGTTAACCCTTTCACCAGTGATCACCATATAACTGTTACGGGTGACGCTGGTCAGTTTGTTTATTTTTTATAGTTTCAGGGCACCCGCCGTTTATTACCTAATAAAGGTTTAACCCCCTGATCGCCTGGCGGGTGACATAAGTAAGGTTTTAGAGTCAAATAGGGTCTGCGTCGCCCCAGGCAGCGTCGGGTTAGTGCCAGTACCGCTAACACCCACGCACGCAGCATACACCTCCCTTAGTGGTATAGAATCTGAACAGATCGATATCTGATCTGATCAGATCTATACTAGCGTCCCCAGCTGTTTAGGGTTCCCAAAAACGCATTGTTAGCGGGATCAGCCCAGATACCTACTAGCACCTGCGTTTTGCCCCTCCGCCCAGCCCACCCAAGTGCAGTATCGATCGATCACTGTTACTTACAAAACACTAAGCACACATAACTGCAGCGTTCGCAGAGTCAGGTCTGATCCCTGCGATCGCTAACAGTTTTTTGGTAGCGTTTTGATTTAGTCGCTAACAGTCAGGAGCTTTTTTTTTTCCTGTGAGTCTCACTAGTGTACTACTAAATTTAGAGCCCAAAATGGCAAGTCAAACGTACACTAGTGAACAGGCCTACTTGTTTCTGAGTATGACAGATAGTGAAGAGGAGGTCACTCATCTGTCAGAATCAAGCTCAGAATACGACCCAGTAAACGACAGCGGCTCCATGACAGATAGCTCTGACGGCGGAGTTGTGGTCCCTGCTAAGGTCAGGCGTACCAGACCCCAAACTCCTTCTTCTGTTGTTGAGGTGCAGGAACCGCAGGTCGCTCGTAGGAGGCAGAGACGTACTAGAGCCGCTATTCCTTCTGGTGAACAGGCAAGCACCAGCGGCCTAGTACACCCTGGACGTAGTCAAACCAGCACTGCAGTATCACGTGGTGACATGGCGAGTCCCATAAGTGCAGTTCCAGCTGGCGAGGTGGCAAGCACAAGTAGTGTCCCGCTGCCACCAAGAAGAAGACAAAGACAGGCCCGTCGTGCCCATAGTGCCCTTCCTGCAGAATTCGCCAATCCTGATTGGGTGCCCACCACTTCTGCAGAACCCGTACTTCCCCCATTCACTGGCCAACCCGGTCTTCAGGTGGAAACAGCTGATTTTACGTCACTTGATTTTTTTTCGCTGTTTTTCACCGAAGACCTCTATAGATCTATTGTGGACCAAACCAATTTGTACGCTGGTCAACACATCGCCGCTAATCCCCAGTTGTCCACCCTTGCCAGAGATTGGAGACCAATTACGGTCCCCGAATTTAAGCTCTTTCTGGGCCTTTCCCTCATCATGGGCGTAGTTAAAATGGGTACTTTGCGTTCATATTGGTCCACTGAGCCAATGTACCATATGCCCGTGTTCTCTGCCTCCATGTCCAGGGCACGATATGAACAGATTTTGCGGTTCATGCACTTCAACGACAATGAACTCTGTCGTCCTCGTGGAGACCCTGCATACGATCAGCTCTATAAAATTCGGCCCCTCATAAACCATTTCAACCAACGTTTTGCAGACTTGTTTACTCCCCATCAAGTTGTCTGCGTTGACAAGTCCCTGATTAAGTTTACTGGCCGCTTGTCATTCAAACAATACCTTCCCAGCAAGCGTGCCAGATACGGGGTCAAGATGTATAAGCTCTGTGACAGGGCCACAGGCTATACATGTAGTTTTATGGTTTATGAGGGCAAAGATAGCCACATAGAGCCGACAAACTGCCCTGACTACATAGGGAGCGCTGGCAAGATTGTGTGGGACTTGGTGTCACCCTTATTCGGAAAGGGGTACCACTTGTACGTGGACAATTATTACACGAGCGTGCCACTGTTTAGTCATTTGTTTGATCAGCAGATTGGAGCATGTGGCACCGTGCGACCTAATCGCCGGGGGTTTCCCCAGCGGCTTGTAGATTCCTGTCTTAGGCTGGGGGAGAGAGCCTGCTTGAAGTGTAATAACTTGCTCGCTATGAAGTGAAGGGATAATAAGAATGTTTTCGTTCTTACCTCCCTTCATGCAGACATGACGGTCCAAATTACTACGGCGGCTGGTGTTGTGACGAAACCCCTCTGTGTCCACGAGTACAACCAAAACATGGGAGGGGTGGACCTCAACGACCAGTTGTTGGCGCCGTACCTAGTTGCCCGTAAGGCTAGATGCTGGTACAAAAAAGTGTCTATTTACCTTTCCAATTAGCTTTGCTGAACGCTCATGTGCTATACGGAGCTTCAGGACGTACTGGATCCTTCCTTAAATTCCAGGAAGAGATCATCGGAGCCCTTCTGTTTCCAGACGGTGCTCCACCTCACCTTCCCAATCCAAATGCAGTTAGCCGGCTGCATGAGCGGCATTTTATTTATGTCCTCCCGAGTACCCCTACCCAACGAGCCCCCCAAAGAAAATGACGTGTCTGCAGAAAGCGCGGATTTAGGCGTGACACCCGCTATTATTGTCCCTGCTGTCCTGACAATCCTGGTCTTTGTATTGGTGAATGTTTTGAACGCTACCATACACTAGTTGAGTATTAGCGTAGTGTACAGCATTGCACAGACTAGGCACACGTTCTCAAGAATGCCATCGCATTTTGAGACCAAAACCGCTGGAACCGTTACAACAGTTCTGTTAGAACTGTTACAGTTACAAACAAAAGTTTAAAAAAAAAAGTAAAAAATAAAAAAACAAAAAAAATATAAAATAAAAAAAACAAAAATAGTTGTTGTTTTATTGTTCTCTTTCTCTCTATTCTCTCTCTATTGTTCTCTTTTTTACTATATTCTATTCTGCAATGTTTTATTGTTAACCATTTTTTTTTGTTTTCAGGTACGCCATTCAGTTGCAGCGCGGATTTATCTATCTTGACAGCAACAGCGCTTGCTCCCACGATACATAAAGCTGTGACTCCAATGCTGTAGGAGGTGATTTCACCACCACAGTTAAAAAAAAAAGAGCATATATGCCGAAGCATGGGGGCAGCAGGGGCAGAGGAGCGATTTGCTCCTAATGCCGCCTACATACAGTCGAAATTCCGACGGAGGCTTGCCCGTGGAAAATTCCGACCGTGTGTATGCGGCATAACTTTTTTGCGGAAGGATGCCCCCATGCTTCGGCATATATATATTTTAGGCACAGGTTGCGTTAAAAAATGTTTTATTTTTTACTATGTTTTTTTTGGTATTTGCTTTGCAGGTATGGTAAATCTTACTGTTATACTGTAATGTTACTTTGTTTTATTGTTAACCATAATTTGCTTAGCAGGTACGCCATTCAGCTGCAGCGCGGATTTATTTATCTTGACAACAACAGCGTTTGCTCCCACGATACATAAATCCGTGACTCCAGCGCTGTTGGAGGTGATTTCACCACCACAGTTAAAAACAAAATGGTGCATGTATGCCCATCATTAGAAGTGAGTGGATGAAGGGAGGTATTCTAATGGTGGGCATACCCACCGATCAATCTTTTTTTTTCATTCAGCCCACAGGCTGCATGAAAAAAAAGATTACCGTATATACTCGAGTATAGGCCGTCCTGAGTATAAGTCCGAGGCCCCTAATTCACCACAAAAAAATGGGGAAAACGTATTGACCCGTGTATCGCCGATGGTGAAAAATGCAGCAGCTACTGTAAATGGAAAAGAGGGTCAGCAATGCCCATCTGCAGTTGCATGCCCCGTGTCCCCATTGCACCCCGTGTCCCCATTGCAGCCTACCTGTGCCGATCCGCCGATCTGTAGGTCCTAGGTCCGGTGTCCGGTGTCGCTTCCACCATTGCAGCCGATGTAGCCTTGATCTGTCCCCCTACAGCGTGTAAGGCGCCATTCCACCATTACAAAAACCGCGCCTCCTCCTCCTCCTCGTCCGTGATAGGAGGAACACTTTTTTCCCAGCAGTCAGTGTGCAGTGTTCCGCCTATCACGGATGTCCTCTCATCCTCGTCCATGAGATGAGAATGACAGGACGTCCGTGATAGGCGGAACACTGCACTGACTTACTGCTGGGAAAATTAGTGTTCCTCCTATCACGGACGAGAAGGAGGAGGAGGCGCGGCTTTTGAAAACTGCCGTCTGTCTGCATGACACGCTGTTTATGTAGGCAGACGGCGGTGACTCGAATATAAGCCGAGGGGGGGACTTTCAGGCCTAAAAAAAGGTCTGAAAATCTCGGCTTATATTCGAGTATATACGGTACAATATATGCCAAACAAGGGCCAGCAAGGTACTGGTATGTTGCTGGACTTTAAGTGGTTATACCAGAATGATGCCAGCGGGTTTAGGTATTATATTGGTATCATTCTTTTCAGCCAGCGGTCGGCTTTCATGTAAAAGCAATCCTAGTGGCTAATTAGTCTCTAGACTGCTTTTACAAGCAGTGGGAGGGAATGCCCCCCCTCCCGCCGTCTTCCATGGTTTTCTCTGGCTCTCCTGTCCCAACAGGGAACCTGAGAATGCAGCCGGTGGTTCCACCAGCTGACCATAGAGCTGATCAGAGACCAGAATGGCTCCAATCATCTCTATGGCCTAAGAAACCGGAAGCTACGAGCATTTCATGACTTATATTTCGCCGGATATAAACAGCGCCATTGGGAAAGTATTTTATCACACCGATCTTGGTGTGGTCAGATGCTTTGAGGGCAGAGGACAGATCTAGGGTCTAATGGACCCCAATTTTTTCAAAAAAGAGTACCTGTCACTACCTATTGGTATCATAGGGGATATTTACATTCCCTGAGATAGCAATAAAAATGATAAAAAATATATATAAATGAAAGGAACAGTTGAAAAATAAAATAAAAAAGCAAAATCAATAATAATAAAAAAAAAAAAAAAAAAAGGACCCCTGTCCCCCCCCTGCTCTCGCGCAAAGGCGAACGCAAGCGTGGGTCTGGCGTCATATGTAAACAGCAATTACACCATGCATGTGAGGTATCACTGCGAAGGTCAGATCGAGGGCAGTAATTTTAGCAGTAGACCTCCTCCGTAAATCTAAAGTGGTAACCTGTAAAGGCGTTTAAATGCTTTTAAAAATGTATGTAGTTTGTCACCGCTGCACGTTTCTGCGCAATTTTAAAGCATGTGGTGTTTGGTATCCATGTACTCGGCCTAAGATCAAATTTTTTATTTCATCAAATATTTGGGCAAGATAGTGTGTTTTAGTGCATTAAAATTTAAAAAAGTGTGTTTTTTTTCCCAAAAAAATGCGTTTGAAAAATCGCTGCGCAAAAAAAATGAAACACCCACCATTTTAATCTGTAGGGCCTTTGCTTAAAAAAAATATATATTGTTTGGGGGTTCAACGTAATTTTCTTGCAAAAAAAAAAATTATTTTCTCATGTAAACAAAAAGTGTCAGAAAGGGCTTTGTCTTCAAGTGGTTAGAAGAGTGGGTAATGTGTGACATAAGCGTCTAAATGTTGTGCATAAAATGCCAGGACAGTTCATATGTTGAATATTGCTCAAACATGCCATGGGCATATGTGGAATTACACCCCAAAATACATTCTGCTGCTTCTCCTGAGTACGGGGATACCACATGCGTGAGACAATTTGGGAGCCTAGCCACGTACGGGACCCCAAAAACCAAGCACCACCTTCAGGATTTCGAAGGGTGTGAATTTTTGAATTCACTCCTCACTGCCTATCACAGTTTCAGAGGCCATGGAATGCCCAGATGGCACAAAATGCCCCCAAATGGCCCCATTTTGGAAAGTAGACACCCCAAGCTATTGGCTGAGAGGTATGGTGAGTATTTTGCAGATCTCACTTTTTGTCACAAAGTTTTGAAAATTGAAAAAAGAAAAAAAAAATACATTTTTTTTTCTTTCTTCATTTTCAAAAAAAAAATGAGAGCTGCAAAATACTCACCATGCCTCTCAGAAAGTAGCTTGGGGTGTCTACTTTCCAAAATGGGGTCATTTGGAGGGGTTTTGTGCCATCTGGGCATTTTATGGCCTTCAAAACTGTGATGGGTAGTGATAGGTAGTGAGGAGTGAAATCAAAAATTTACGCCCTTAGAAATCCTGAAGGCGGTGCTTGGTTTTCGGGGTCCCGTACATGGATAGGCTCCTAAAAATTCCCACACATGTGGTATCCCCATACTCAGGAGAAGCAGCAGAATTTATTTTGGGGTTTAATTCCACATATGCCCATGGCATGTGTGAGCAATATATAATTTAGTGACAACTTTGGGCAAAAAAAAAAAAGTTTGTAATTTTTCCCGCTACTTGTGGCAAAATATAAAATATTCCATGGACTCAACATGCCTCTCAGCAAATAGCTTGGGGTGTCTACTTTCCAAATGGGGTCACTTGGGGGGGGGGGGGGGGTTTGTGCCATCTTGGCATTTTATGGCCTTCAAAACTGTGATGGGTAGTGATAGGTAGTGAGGAGTGAAATCAAAAATTTACGCCCTTAGAAATCCTGAAGGCCGTGCTTGAATTTCGGGGTCCCGTACACGGATAGGCTCCCAAAAAGTCCCACACATGTGGTGTCTCCGTACTCAGGAGAAGCAGCAGAATTTTTTTTTGGGGTGTAATTCCACATATGCCCATGGCATGTGTGAGAAATATATCATTTAGTGACAACTTTGGGCAAAAAAAAAAAAAAGTTTGTAATTTTTCCCGCAACTTGTGGCAAAATATAAAATATTCCATGGACTCAACATGCCACTCAGCAAATAGCTTGGGGTGTCTACTTTCCAAAATGGGGTCATTTGGGGGGGTTTTGTGCCATATTGGCATTTTACGGCCTTCAAAACTGTGATGGGTAGTGATAGGTAGTGAGGAGTGAAATCAAAAATTTACGCCCTTAGAAATCCTGAAGGCGGTGCTTGGATTTCTGGGTCCCGTACACGGATAGGCTCCCAAAAAGTCCCACACATGTGGTATCCCCGTACTCAGGAGAAGCAGCAGAATTTATTTTGGGGTGTAATTCCACATATGCCCATGGCATGTGTGAGAAATATATCATTTAGTGACAACTTTGGGCAAAAAAAAAAAAAGTTTGTAATTTTTCCCGCAACTTGTGGCAAAATATAAAATATTCCATGGACTCAACATGCCACTCAGCAAATAGCTTGGGGTGTCTACTTTCCAAAATAGGGTCATTTGGGGGGGTTTTGTGCCATATTGGCATTTTATGGCCTTCAAAACTGTGATGGGTAGTGATAGGTAGTGAGGAGTGAAATCAAAAATTTACGCCCTTAGAAATCCTGAAGGCGGTGCTTGGATTTCTGGGTCCCGTACACGGATAGGCTCCCAAAAAGTCCCACACATGTGGTATCCCCGTACTCAGAAGAAGCAGCAGAATTTATTTTGGGGTGTAATTCCACATATGCCCATGGCATGTGTGAGAAATATATCATTTAGTGACAACTTTTTGTAAACATTTTTTTTTTTTTGTCATTATTCAATCACTTGGGACCAAAAAATAAAATATTCAATGGGCTCAACATGCCTCTTAGCAATTTCCTTAGGGTGTCTACTTTCCAAAATGGGGTCATTTAGGGGGGTTTTGTACTTCCCTGCCATTTTAGCACCTCAGGAAATGAGATGGGCAGTCATAAACTAAAAGCTGCGTAAATTCCAGAAAATGTACCCTAGTTTGTAGACGCTATAACTTTTGCGCAAACCAATAAATATACGCTTATTGACATTTTTTTTTACCAAAGACATGTGGCTGAATACATTTTGGCTTAAAAGTATGACTAAAATTGAGTTTATTGGATTTTTCTTATAACAAAAATATCATTTCTTTTCGAAATTTTCGGTCTTTTTCCGTTTATAGCGCAAAAAATAAAAATCGCAGAGGCAATCAAATACCATCAAAAGAAAGCTCTATTTGTGGGAAGAAAAGGACGCAAATTTCATTTGGGTACAACATTGCATGACCGCGTAATTACCAGTTAAACCAGTGTAGTGCGAAATTGTAAAAAGTCCTCTGGTCTTTAGGCTGCATAATGGTCCGGTATGAAAGTGGTTAAATAAGGTCACTGCATTTTATGTATCACTTTGGCAGCACGCAGCTCCAATTTTTGTTTATGTGACATGTCCGCTGACACTCGCTGCTATCCGATCCTGTCCATGAAATCCAGAGGGATGGTGACTTGTTTTCCATCCATCTGGCGGATGGGATGAAAACAGACAGGTTGTCCATTTTCATCTGAGCTCCCCATAGAGGAGAGCGGGGCTCTGACAGGTCCGTCTCTGCACAGTGAGTCGAGATGGACCTTTTCATCCACCTGCTCTGCAGGGATCAGCGATTCCCCCGCTGAGCAAAATGGAGTCTGCCGGGTGGACCATCCGTGTGAAAGGGCTCTTTAGAATAATAAGCTGTCAGGTTAGTAAAACCGCAACATCGGAACCAATTTAACCATACAGTTTGTAGTGCACATAGATTGGCCAAAAAATAGGATAAAGGAATGTTCCTGAACTTTTATCTCATGGTTGCTGTGAAATTGTGTGAATACATTGATGCAGTGCATGTCATCTCAGCTTGCATAACTTGGATTTATTGAATGAGTTTACCAAAAATATAATTATTTAAGAATATACAGCCTCATGCTACATAACTAAGCTTCATTTCATGCTGAATAAACTAAATTATTAATGTATCTTAAATAATCTTTACATCGATATTTTACTCCAAAAGTATTTTATTAAACTTGTATAAAAATCTACTTTTTAAATATATATTTTTTTTAATCCATGTCATTCCCCCCCCCCCCCCCCCCTTGAGCTATGCTAAAGGCGCTACAGCTTAAAGTTATAATCGTTCCGTTCAGGCCCAAACGGGCAGTAGCCTACCTCAACTGTAATTACCACTATAATTGTTTTTACATTACAGCTATATGGATCAGACACTTGCTCACCTTTTGCGAGTGCATGGATCTTTCTGTACTGATACTATTTGTATCCTAAGAAATTTGTAAAACTTTTCAATAAAAAAAATGTTTGCAAACAAAAAGTAAACCTCTCCTAAACTATATTCTAGATCTTAAGTTCCAGTGAAGGAAGTCCAAGAAGATCCCACCGGAGGGGATGAAGCTCTGGAAGGAAGGAAACATCCAGGGTAAACTTACTGTGGTTTAATAAGAAGTTCTAGCTGTGCAAATAAAAATTTAAGTCAGAAGCTACAAATAATGTAGCTGCTGACTTTTAATAGGACACTTGCCTGTCCAGGGATCCAGCACCGTCCTCACCCTGGCTTCACTAGCCTACAGGTTCCTGGCACCCTAACTGTGGGCAGCCACTTATGCAGCTTTTGGCTTCAAATCCAGCTCTCCGCTGCACTTTGTGAATGGTCCTGCAATCTTTGGGAACCTGTGACGTGTCACAGAAGACTGCAGGGGGGGTGGAGGGGAATGAGCACTTCTTTGTCAATACTGGGTACCTGTAATCACACCCCCTCTAAAAATAAAAAATAAGATGCCAAATATGGGAGAGCTCCAAAGAAAAATGTCCCCTTTTTTGGGTGGTATTTCCACTTTAAGGAAAGATGAATATAAAAGTCAGTTTTTACACAACATTTTTATTGTATTAATTGTATTAGCTGGATATTTGCTTGGGGTTACTTGCATTTTTATATTATCGGTTTTGTTTGGAGTCCACTTTGTAGAGAATTTTTGTCTATGTAGTTTGTGTCACTTCTAGAATTTGTCAGATTTGAGGCATTTGGACATGCCTTTTTAAATTAAAGTACCGTATATACTCGAATATAAGCCGAGATTTTCAGACCCTTTTTTAGGTCTGAAAGTCTACCCCTCGGCTTATATTCGAGTCACCGCCGTCTGCCTACATGAACAGCTTGTCATGCAGACAGACGGCGGTGTTTAAAAGCCGCGCCGCCTCCTCCCGCCCATCCGTGATAGGCGGACACTAATTTTCCCTGCAGTACAGTGTTCCGCCTATCACGGATGGCCTGTCATTCTCATCTCATGGACGAGGATGAGAGACGGTCCGTGATAGGCGGAACACTGCGCACTGATTGCTGGGAAAAAAGTGTTCCTCCTATCACGGACGAGAAGGAGGAAGAGGCGCGGCTTTTAAATTGTAATGGCGCCGCACGCCGTACACGCTGTGGAGGGGGACAGAGCGGGGACACAGCGGGAACACAGCGGGACCACATCGGCTGCACGGACCCCGGACACAGGACCCCGGACCCACGGATCGGCACAGGTAGGCTGCAATAGGGACACGGGCTGAAATGGGGACACGGGGGTCTGTACAGGGGACATGCAGGTGGGCATTGCTGACCCTTTTTCCACTTACAGTAGCTGCTGCATTTTTGCCCCTCGGCCTATACACGGGTCAATACTGTTTCCCCATTTTTTTGTGGTGATTTAGGGGCCTCGGCTTATACTCGGGACGGCCTATACTCGAGTATATACGGTAGTATAAAAACACAGATTAAAAGTTGCAATCATAGCCTAAATTTTATGTTTTAAGTGGAACCCCAGTTGTTGATCATTTAGAAATTTACTGCATCAAAGAGTCTGACTGTTTTAAAGATGCCTACAGTAGGAGGGAATCTAAACTATTTTTGCTTGGGTTACAGAGCTCAAGGTCTGGCGAATGTAGTCCATTTTAATTTGGGTTACCTATATTTTGTAGCCTGCCAATTTGGGCGGAGTCCCGTTAGCTGGGATATTAGTACATTTCAATCCGTCTTCGAGTCCCGATATTATAGACTCAAAAGGTGGAGAAAATGTCAAAATCTCCAAAAAGGAGGACTCCACTCAAATCCAATTGAGGTTTTTCCAAAAATACAGCACAGGACTCCATGGGGTGAGGGATTTCTTAAGTGTCAGTAGCTACTGTACATGTAGCTAATTTGGTTTTAATTTTCAAACCTTGGGTGAAGGTATATTTATAGGGCTGGCCATACATTATACATTTTATTTTTATTTTTTCCTGTCAATCAAACAGGAATCTACCTAATAGATTGCTAAAATGTTTTCTCCCCAGAACCACGAGTATTCCCTTGGTCTGCAAGATGTGCTTGAAGATTCAAAACACGCTTTCGACACATCTTAGAAGAGTCTGCGTGAAGAATGCGGATGAGGCTGAGATCAAGCAACTTGTTGAGGAGGCACGGTCGAAGATGCAACATGTGATTAGACGGCTTGGCATCATCTCGTACGAAGACCTGGAGCATCCAAGTTCGGGCAGGCCTTGTCGGTTCTGTGTAAGTTTTCTCGAGGCCAGGGGAAGCGCTGTCCTCACGGAGTCAGGAAGACAACGGTACGTATTGAACCAAGCTTTATTTAAAGAACGGTTTGTAATGCTGTAAAACTGCATAGACTCATTCATGGCTCTATTAACAGATCTGAAGAAGCACAGGAAATGGAGATAAAAGAGAAGCAGCCAAGGTAAAAAAATATATATACTGCAATGCATCTTCTCTATTCATATGTCTGATGTACAAACATTTATTGTACTTCCTCTTTCCCATCCCCTAGCACATCCACTCATCGGAGCCTAGAAGAGGAGGGACTCTACAAGCAACATTCGGTGGATTCTCCTTTGGTCCAAGGATTTCAGAAGTACTTGGAGACATCTGGATCAAAGGAATTCATCAGACGGCAGGTAAAAATATGTCAAATGTTACACACTGCAAGGTTAGTTAATCTAGATACTTTATTAGGAAAGACAATTTTTAAAAAGTTTCTGATCTTAAGCAATTGTAACCCCCATTTGTAATAACATGTCATACTTGCCTCACCCTTTTGGAAGCACTTTAAGATGTTTTCTTATCTATTTTTCAGGTTAACTTTGTGACCCGGTTCCTTTACTTCATGGACAGCAAGGAGGTTTCGTTGAAGAGTATCGACCAGACAGACAGGACCGTCAAATTCTTTAATCAACTGGAAGCATCTGGAGTCAGCCAAGCCACCGTGATCAACTATCTGGACAGCATTCAGAAGTTCGCAAGGCACATCTCCTCAGAACAAAGATGCCTGGAGGATCATTCTGCCAATCAAGCCGCATCAAGATTTGTTGAGCTTCTGAACGACATCCGTAAGAAGATCAACAAGAAAGCTGCCAAGGGCAGAAAGGAAATGGGGTAGGCAATATTGATGGCAATAGACATTGTATTGCCTTTAGCCATTTTTTTTCTTTTATGCATTTTGATTTTGCTAAATATGCAATCATATATATATTTTTTTCTCTTATCCCCACAGACATTCGGCTCAGGATCCAGAGGTAAGCCAAAGGATTCTCTCTCTTGCTAAACCTTATTTTCTTACCCTGATAGGTAGGGCGAATAATGGACTAGAGCTTGAAGACAGAGACCGGATGACCTTCCTTTACTTCCTCGAAGCGCTGCTGACATTGGAGCATCTTCAGCGACCAGCTGTCATTCAAAACATGATCGTGAGTGTTTATATGAGTCAATAGTGTTTTACACCAAATGTTGCAACGAGTGTCACTTGCAACAACATCTGTTTTGTTATCCATCAACAGGTAAATGAATGGCTGCTGAGGACCCATGAGACCATCCACGTCGACACAGAGGCTGTGGATGCAACGATCATCAAGGTGGATGTCGGAAGCGTGGAAGCTCCTTCGCAGATGGGTACAGTGGTCTTGGAAGGATCTGAGGAAATGTGGTTCACCACCTATTTCCAAAAGATTCAACCTTTTTTGTTGAAGACCTTCAACAAAGGGGACAACTTCTTCATCACCAGCGAGGGAGGGAAACGCTTGATTTCTGATGACCTCACCCAGTTCCATAAGAGGCAAGTAAAATATAAAATCTGTCATGCAGCTATGCCACTAATGTAAAATGACTCATCAGTGTTAACCAAAAACTGTGTTTTCAGTTGTACAACCAGACCATAAACTAACAAAAATCTCTCACCCTTTAGATTCAACCTTCCTGTAGTTACTTACCAGCAGGCAAGGAAGGCTTTCGAGCAGTGTGGTTTATCCCACTGCAATGACGAAATGAAGGCTCTTATGGAGGAAT
The DNA here is from genome assembly GCA_028564925.1 of Lithobates sylvaticus. Taxonomy (NCBI): domain Eukaryota; kingdom Metazoa; phylum Chordata; class Amphibia; order Anura; family Ranidae; genus Lithobates; species Lithobates sylvaticus. The sequence goes on along the minus strand of CM053031.1, from coordinate 176,494,333 downwards.
ATTTCAGCAGTTCCAAGGAAGGAGAAGACGTTGAGGGCAAGATTGTGAAGGGTGCCTTGATGGGTAAGAGGATTCAGAGAGACTGGATGCCTTCTACTTCAGGGTAGGTTGTATATTGCTGATCGTAATCTAGAAAGTCACCAAGTAAAAATATTGATCATGTTACTATTGACAACAAAAATGTCTGTACAGAGTTTAACACTTGTATTAAAGAGGAAGTAAACCCTGGGTTTACTTCCTCTTTGTTTCCATGCAAAGGTAAAGCATAATGGACTACTATGCATCGCATAGTAGCCCATTATGTGTCACTCACCTGACACAGGAGCCAGCGATGTCACTGATGTCCCCTCTTCCACAAAGCATCCATCTTCCTTCTGGGTATCGCTGCTCCGGCGCTGTGAGTGACCGGAGCATCAATGACGTCACTCCGGCGCGTGGGAGCCGTTACGGCATGTTTGCCTTCACTTGCGGTGCGCCTGCACCGTAGACAGCGGTGCCCTATTTTTGTAAAATATCTCCTTAACCGTGTAGGTTAAGGAGATATTTCTGGGACCTACAGGTAAGCCTTAATCTAGGCTTACCTGTAGGTCAAAATATGAGCACTCATTCAATCCAGTGCTGTGCACATCTACAGCTCTTCTCTCCCCCCGCACTCACTCTTTGCTCATAGGCTTTGCCAAGGCACCAGAAGCCATTGCCTCCTACTGCTGTCCATAAAATCAAGAGATGGCGTGGGGGGGTGGTGCAGGGCAGAGTCCTGCTTTCTATAGACAGCAGTGCTCAGGTGCAAGCCTGCATAGTGCCCCCATAGGAATTGACTTCCCATGTGGGCACTAGACAAATGAGGAGCCAGGAATGCCAGTGGGGTACCCAAGAAAAAGAGGTTTGGTTAGGAAAGTGGGAACAATTTTTTTTTGGTGTGTGTGTGTTGTGTTAATGGTTAAACACCCATTTTGATTTCTAGAGACCCGAGGACAAGATGGGAATCGGTGCCAGTTGATGACCAGGAGGTGGCCTTAAGAAGACTCCGAGATGCGTTTCCGGTGGGAACCAACGAAAAAACGCTGGGTTTGAAGGAATGCCGCCTCTTTACAACTGCACATAATGTACTTCCGGGGCACAGGACATCATGTCTTCTTGTGTGGGGAGCCCTCCTGCAGTCTTCTGGGACCTGCTAGTAGGAAACTGGCAGTGAAGCCGCAAGGGCTTATGTGTCCTTATTAAAAGTCAGCAGCTACAGTGCTTGTAACTGCTGACTTTAAAAGAAAAATGTGTCTGGAACTCTGCTTTTAAGCATATTCTATTCTTGCATTATATTGTAATACACAGTCTTCTGCTTTCAGGACGTTTCAAGAGGAATCCCCCACAGAAGGACAGGTAACTACTTTTTCTCAAACGCAGGGATGGACGACCAACAAACCGAAGATGGAGGACATCCTTGCAAGCTGGAAACCCATCATGGAAATGGAGAAGGCTAAAGAAGAAACGGACCTAGAAAGTCACATCACCTTGCAAGACTGGAAGGGGCTTGCCATCGTAGAAGACCATGTTGGAAATACTGGGGAGATGGTCTTCACGACGTTGCCCTTCAAGAAAGGCGAGGTGGTCTGTGACTACCATGGACAAATCGTTGCAAGTGAAAGAGGAGAGGAACTTATGAATGCCATGGCAGAAGGTAAGATGGTGAGGTTAGCAAAACATGATCACACATGTCAATCTGATACCATCGATTCTGCACACTACACTTCTCCCCCTGCTGTCAATAACAGCCAGTAATAATGGAGCATGTATTTGGAGGATGAGCCATGCACTGTGTGTCGGTAGGCATGCACGCGCACACACATAGCTGTCTTGGGAGTGAGCATGCACAAGTGCCTCCATAACAAGTGGTTCCAAGAGAAGGAGGATTGGGCCTGCTCTGTGCTAAGAAAAAAAATTGCACAGAGCAGATAAGTATAACCTGTTGTGTCTTTTTTTTTTTATTTTTTTTTTTTAGAAAAGTGCTCTTTTGCAATCACTTTCAGGGGGTCAAATAAACGCCCACCTAAGGGGGTTCAAGTGGTAAATATGGAGGTGTAGTGAAGTTCAGTCTATCAATTAAACCAGCACTTGGATAACAGTGGGGGGTTTAAGAGTTTGTCATATAGACTAGTCTATGGCACTGATTGATACAAGCTGTAACTTATTGGCAGAAAACCTGCATGTTTTGAACATTTTTATATTTCATTTATTCAACAGCATTTTTGTTTTATGTTTTATGGGTATAAGGATATTTTGATATACGTGTGTCCGTTTTCTAGTTACTGATTTTGCTGATTGAGAGATACATTTATTTATTTTTGTCTTTTTAATTTATTTTATTTTTTTATCATTAGCAGCATGGCACTTATTATTTGATTTATTTGGCAGGTGAGATGGGCTACGTCTTCTTTTTTGAGGACAGGAATAACCATCGGAAGCTGTGCGTTTATGGCAAGAACGTCCCGTGTCCTTGTCACCCCTCCCTACCAACAACTTTTGGGAGGAAGATCAACCACTCGAGGAAGCAACCAAACCTGAAGCCAAGGCTGAGTTACCGGAGTGATGGCACCACCCCCGTTCTTCCAGTTGGCACGGAGCTGAAATATGACTACGGGGTCACAAATCGCTCCTTCGGGGGGGAAGGGGCAGATGTTGCCTGGCTTAATACATGAGAACCCAGCTGACACCTGCCTCTATGCTACCGGTAGCAGGATGACCTCTAGGGTAAGTCATTTTTTTCCCTCCTCCTAAACTGCCCTTCATCTATTCTCCAAACATTCCATTTTCTTCTCATCCATCAACCTTGCTCATTTCTGTCCTACCAAATTCTTCTCTTTACATCTTACCCTGCCTACTCATCATTTTGACTCTTCCTCTCTTTCAGTCTCCCTCATTGGTCTTTTTGCTTCTTGAATTGACATGCATTTATAAAAACCTTTCATTGTATTACCCCCCTTACTGCATCACTGGGAGCTGAGTATCGATGTCGCAAGAAAAGGAACCTTGACCATTACCTGCGTAACCTTGACCATATCTGCGTAAGTTCTATACAGCCATTGATGTGACTTGAGCTTACTGATCATCAGGCAAATGTGCTTATTTTTTTTCATTAGCAATGTTTTTCATAAGTCATAATATTGACCCAAGCAACAACCTGGATGAGACAGACTTGTGTGTTTTGGCTTTTTAAGTGTTTAAAGCTTTGAGTCTCATTGTCCTTTATTAAAAAAACACAGGAGGAAAAGAAATGAGGCACAACTAGAACTTACTCTCTTGGTGGGACTTAGACCAGCCATACACCAAGTGCATTTATTTCCTGGGTTACAGGAAAGATACTTGCTTGATTCTACCATCAGCACAGACAGTGTTGATTCAGGAATCCCTCCTTCCATGGCCATTGTCTTCTCCCAGCAGGGGGAAGCTGTCCCGATGGGAGAAAACAGTGATTATTGGAGGAGCAGAGAAGAAATGCTGAATGGCAGTCAGCAGCTCTCCTCTTGGATCTGTGAGAACCAAGCCATTGGCAATGTTTAGTAGCTCGGTTCTCAGCGCAGAGATGGCGGGGGACAGCTGCAGCATCGGTTTGCTGCTGCATCCACCTGGGTAAGTATGAATCTAATCTTTTAATTATTCTGAACTTGTATTAAATTGTATACTTACCTGCTCTGTGAGATGAAATTGCATAGAGTTGCCCTTATCCTCCTCTTTTGTCAGTGCCCCTGGCTGCTCCTTTTTTTCTCTTCGCACCCCTAATCACAAGCTGATGCTGTGCTGCCTGCATCCACTGACACAGCATGGCTTGGCCCTGCCTCATGCTCGCTCCACATAGGTTTCAGCTGACAGCAGAAGCCATTGGCTTGTGCTTTAGCAAATCCTGCCAGAGGGAGGGGGAGAGCTGCTACCAACTGGCATAGAGCTGATTGAGTGAGGACTCAGGTAATTATAAAGTGAGGGGGCAACTGCTACCAAAACATTTGTACCTTAGTCTAAGGAATGTATTAAGCTAAAACATGTTTTTAGGCTTTAGAACCAAAAGACCCTTCTCTAGGAAGAGGGGTTATTCCATCAATACGTGACCAAGATGGCTTCAGTCCTCCCTTTTACAGACCATGATTATAGATTTAAACTGACGGCTGTAAACACATTATAATGTCCATAGCTGCAAACTTAATCATTTATTGATTGGAGAATTGCCTGTTATGTGCAGACTTTTTGCCCTGGGGTTAAAGGATACAGCCAACCCTGCTGTATGTAGCAAAAAAGCCAAGGGTTTCCAACCCCGTATACTATGTAAATATAACAGTCCAGAATGTAAATGTGATGGACAGGAGTCACAAATTTTATTCTCCTATCAGCGCTTTAGTACTCACTTTGCACAAATTTTATTCCACCCTCTACAGAGGAAGGCACCAGAAGAAGACCCCCCTGAAGGCACCAGAAGAAGACCCCCCTGAAGGCACCAGAAGAAGACCCCCCTGAAGGCACCAGAAGAAGACCCCCTGAAGGCACCAGAAGACACTACTTTGAATCTACAGAGTCTGAATGAGATGCCTCTCATTTCAGCACAAGATTACCACAATCTAATAAGAAACACAACGGCTCTTTTCAGAGCTACCCAACACATCCAAAAAGAGCTGATAATTTTGTTCTCCATACACACGCATATATAGGCACATGTGATAAGTTGACCTGGCCACACAAGCCTCAAATTTTGGTTGGTTCAACAGGGACCAGCCACATTGATCCATGTAGGGGCTGGTTGGTTGTACATAAGTTGATCTGTCAACTGACTTGTGTGAAACCAGCCTGTTTGTTTTTTCCCCAAACAATTAGTGCTGCCAGCTTTAGCCAGAAACACTAATCATTGTGTTCTGCCGACAGGAAAGCCTCCCCTGCCAGCAGAACATAATAGTGTAGCAAGAAGGCTTCCCCTATCAACACTAAAGCCCCATACACACGGTCGGACAATCCGCGGACCAGGTCCGTCGGACCATGTCCGTCATACTTTGTCCGATGTTGGTTTTGCGTACACACGGTCGGACAAAGTTGTCGGAAAATCCGATCATTCTGAACGTGGTGACGTTTGTTGCCTACGACGGGACTACGTAGAGGCTAGTAGCCAATAGCTTTGGTCTTGTAATGTGATCTGAGCATGCGTAGCACTTTGTCCGGTCGGACAACCGTACACACGATCGGATTTGGTGTGATCGGACCGGGTTGACGGCAAATCTTTCCAGCAGGAGATAAGACTTTGTCCGACGGACAAACCGACGAACACTGTCCGATGGTGCATACACACGGTCTGATTTTTCAACAACCTTGTCCGATCGGACCAAATTGATGAAAAAGTCCGACCGTGTGTATGGGGCTTAACTGTGTTATTGGGTTCCCCCAATAGCAAGCTGCTTGCTGAGGGGGCAATAAACAGGAGGGAGGCTCCAGGAGTGCCAATGAGGGGCCAAATAAGAGGAGAATCTAGGCTGCTTTGTGCAAGACCACTACACAGAGCAGGTAAGTATAACATGTTTGTTATTTTTTTAAATTATAAAAAAAAAAAAGACTTTAGTATCACTTATTTTATTCCAAGTCAAACTAGCATGCCACCATATCAAACTGGCTTCATACTCACTGTGACTATACAACAAATTAAAGAATGTGTAGTTCATAATCTGTCAAACTGCTTTTACTTTTAAATTAAAGTGTAAATATACAGGTCACATTTTACCCAGTAAAGCAACCGTTTTAAACAACCACATTCTTTATCAAGCCGACATTCAGCATGTCACACATTGTCATTTGAAACTGTTTTAAATATTCAAATCCCATTTTTAAGAACAATTTAAAGTCATATACTGTATAATACTTGTTTGTCATTTGTTTTATGCTATGCCATTTTTACCATCTTGTTTGTTCTACCTGTTCTTGTATCTTGTCAAATAAAAATGTAATTTGTTTACAAAAAGATTGGTACAATTCATCCAACAGATTGAAATGTTCTTAGGAACAACTTTTTTGGTGGTTTATACTTGCAATTGGGGGCAGTAGAAAAATGCTAATTTTGAGCTTGGTTTTTTAAAACCCCAAACTGCTTCACCTTAGAGCCTTTTTACACTGCTGCACTGTGGTTTGGCTGCAGCACTGTATAACTCATTTTTTAATGTGGGTTACCCACACTTTCCCATAGTTCTCAGAAAACACATTTCTGGTGAGTTTTCTGAGAGCGCACTGAAAAAATGCAGTCTGATAGAAATCTATGGGAAAATGCAGATAACAAACATTTAAGACCATGGGTACACTGCTCTGCATAAAATGCAGCAAGGCAGAACTCTTTAGCTGCCAAAGCATCAGACGCATGCTATGAAAAGTTTAAATTGACTTGTGTTTGGGGAGTAGCACCCACCAAATGCAACCCATTCAACTGAAGTGGGCTGCACTGCAACCACCCTACAAGTACTACTTGCATTCCACGAGCTAGAAGCCAAATACAATATTGCTTCAAAAGACTTTATCAAATACCACAGACTCTCCTGGATACATTGGTCAAATGACCCCTTCTTCTGGCACCTTCTAACGTTCTATGACAGAGAAACCCACAACCAAAAATGTATCTCCTTGATCTACAAACTCCTTACCAGTGATGTAAGTAACTGAGTTAAAATAAACTGAGTTACCTAACGCAGTTACTTTAGAGGGTAACTAGTAATCTAACTGATTACTTTTCCCCTCATGGTAACTCAGTTCCCATTACTTTGGCTTAGTTACCCCAATTACATCCACCGCCACTAGATGGCAGTAGTGTAATTCCGGTGTACTGCCGAAAAAGTTCCCCCGCCGGATAAGGACCCCCTGTACTGCGCAGGCGCAGGGCTTGCGCAGTACGAAGGACTACGGAGCTTACTAAAATTGCCGAACCTAAACAGCTCTGAGTGAACTCTACACCACGCAGGTGCAGTTAACATGTAATTGTACGAGGCGATGCCGCACGCTCCTGATGCTCGTGCTACTCTGCAAGGGGCGTCTATCGTGTAACTAAGGGGCGGGTCTAGTATTACTGTAACCAAGGGGCGCATTTATTGTTATATATCGAGCTCTGACCATTAATTTAACATTCCCCCCCTTCTGTAGCCATCCGGCCCTTACACAATATAATAATAATAGACCCGCCACTTGTTTACACGCTATAACAGATCTGTCCCTTGGTTAGAGTAATAATAGAGCAGCCCCTTGGTTACACGATATATAACAATAATAATAAATGCGCCCCTTGGTTACAGTAATACTAGACCCGCCCCTTAGTTACACGTATAGAATATTAAAAAAAAAAGTCAGTTACTTTGCTGCGTAACTAATTACCGTATATACTCGAATATAAGCCGAGATTTTCAGACCCTTTTTTAGGTCTGAAAGTCCACCCCTCGGCTTATATTCGAGTCACCGCCGTCTGCCTACATGAACAGCTTGTCATGCAGACAGACGGCAGTGTTCAAAAGCCGCGCGGCCTCCTCCCGCCCGTCCGTGATAGGCGGACACTAATTTTCCCAGCAGTACAGTGTTCCGCCTATTACGGATGGCCTGTCATTCTCATCTCATGGACGAGGATGAGAGAATGTCCGTGATAGGCGGAACACTGCACACTGACTGCTGGGAAAAAAGTGTTCCTCCTATCACGGAGGAGGAGGAGGCGCGGCTTTTAAATTTGTAATGGCGCCGTACGCCGTACACGCTGTGGGGGGGGACAGAGCGGGACCTCATCGGCTGCACGGACCCCGGACCCACAGACCCACAGATCGGCGGATCGGCACAGGTAGGCTGCAATGGGGACACAGGCTGCAATGGGGACACGGGGGTCTGTACAGGGGACATGCAGATGGGCATTGCTGACCCTTTTTCCACTTACAGTAGCTGCTGCATTGTTGCCCCTCGGCTTATACACGGGTCAATACGTTTCCCCATTTTTTTTTGTGGTGATTTAGGGGCCTCGGCTTATACTCGGGACGGCCTATACTCGAGTATATACGGTACTTTTCCAATGTAGTAACTGAGTTACTAACGCAATTACTTTTTGGGAGAAGTAATTTGTAACTTAACTAATTACTTTTTTAAAGTAAGATGACCAACACTGCTCCTTACTATCCCACAGCTCCAAAACCCAACCTCTACAAAGCTCCACTGGGAATGTTTCCTAAAGCGCACCTATTCACCCCAACAATGGTACCAAGCCCTCCTTTTACCAAAAAAACATTCAGATGCATACTTCATTAGGAATATATCCAAAAACTGCTATACGAATGGTACCTTACCCCATCTAAAATAGCACAGATTTATCCCAACACCCCTAACTTATGTTGGAGAAACTGGACACCATGGTACCTTATTGCATATATGGTGGAACTGCCTGGTAATTGCTCCCTTTCTGGACAATCCTTTCCAGGTTTATATCCTCCATCGACTTCTGGTCTCCAACCATGTCCACCGATCTATCTCATGTACTTAGTGCCCAAAAAAGTGATCAATGAGTAAGCAAGTCCCTCTTCTAAATGAATCAAACTTTACTGTTAACAAGTCGCCCAGACTATGAACCCCACCTGCCTTTAGCCCCTAGAAAACGAAACTCAAGAATACTGCAACGAGTTATCAGATTTTTTCATCAACAAAATAGACAACATTCAAAAAATAATTCAACAAAAAAAACCAACAACCAATTCTACTCAACCAAACCCAGGTAAGGAATTTCTCGCTGACCCCAATCACCACAGATGAAACCAGAAATATCATCAAGAGCCTCCGAGACAGTACATCGCCAAACGACATCGATCCTACAAAACTCTTGAAAGAATGCTCCGACATTCTGGCCCCCTCTATTACACACCTAGTAAATCAGTCGTTCAAAGAAGGGTTGGTTCCTATTTCCCTCAAGCAAGGCATCGTCAAACCACTGCTAAAGAAGCCCAACCTTGACCCCAAAGATCCGAACAATCGCAGACCGGTAACAAGCCTGAACACCATTTCCAAGATTATGGAGAAAGCAGTAGTACAACAGCTTCAACTTCACCTGGACACACACAAGCTCTTGGACCCACTACAATCGGGCTTCCGACCAGGCCATGGCACAGAAACGCCCTAGAAGCGGTGGATGATGGAGAATCATGTCTTCTGGTACTGCTGGATCTTAGCGCGGCGTTCGACACAGTGGACCACAACACTCTTCTTAGCCGCCTCAAGGAAGTGGCAGGAGTTACAGATGGAGATCTGCCATGGTTCGCTTCCTTCTTAGGAAACCAGTCGCAGACAGTGAAACTAGGAGCCTTCACTTCGGAAACCCAGGGCAATTTCTTATGGAGTCCCTCAAGGATCACCATTGTCACCAGTACTCTTCTACATTTACATCCGGCCACTCTTCAAAATTATTAGCAAATCAGATCTATGCTTCCACTCATACGTGGACGACACTCAACTATACTTCCATATCACCGGACAAAAAGACCAATACTAGGAAAATGTCTCACATTTATGGATGACCACTAGCTCCCTCAAACTAAATGGATCAAAAACAGAACTACTGCTCCTCGACGCAAACCGAAGGAAAAAAACGAAGACCCCATGGACACCACCGACCAACCTTGGACAGACCATCCTCCCAAGCACCAAAGCCAAAAGCCTCAGAGTCATCTTTGATTCAGAGATGACCATGGAGGCACAAATAGGATCAGTAATCAGCGGATCCCATCATCTCCTTTGCATGCTTCGCAGACTTATCCCATTCATCCCGTAAAAGGAGAAAGCAGTAGTAGTAGGAACTATCATCAATTCGCGTCTCGACTACGCAAACTCCCTCTACATAGGATTACCAGATTGCACGCCTTCAAGTCATCCAAAACACAGCAGCAAGACTAGTCACCGGAAAGAAACCATTGGGAATCCATCTCCCCATCCCTAAGGACCCTCCATTGGCTCATGGTAAAAGATAGGATCATATTCAAGACCCTCTGCCTCACCCACAAATGTACACAAGGAAACGCTCCTCAATACCTTTGTGAGAAAATAGAAAAATACATACCAAAACCGCCTTTTCATCCCCAAAGCCCGCTACAAATCGAAGGGAGAATGAAGATTCGCAGTACAGGGACCTCGGCTATGGAACGCTCTACCAAACAACATCCGCTTGGAAGAAAACCATCAGGCCTTCAGGAAAAAACTCAAGACCCACCTCTTCTAATATAGCAGGAAAACAAGGACAGACAAGCGCCTTGAGGCGATTCAGTTCGCATTTGCAGCACTATACAAATCATTCATTCAAGTATTTCAAACTTAAAGTAGTTCCATTTTCAGATCACTTTAGTTCAATATTGATTAAATGTTGTATCACTATCATTTTTTTCCACTGCCGATTACTTGGCAATAACAATACTTGTAGGTTAGCTAGTTGCAGGTATGTCACTCCTCCTATTTGTTTCAACTAAAATGTCATTATCTGTCACACAGTGGAAAGTCTATACATTATAGATCTGTGAAGGAGAAATGGGCAACACTGTTAAGGCCATGGTGCCATTCTTACTCGGTACAGAGACCACTTTTTGCCTGCCATGACATTTAATGTGTATATACACACACAAACATTACATGTATAGAAGAAATATGCATATTTCCCATTTCATCTCTTTAATGACAAATGTTCACTAGGTCCAGGCATCGCCCTATCTCATCAGCAGGGACTTTGTAGGCCCACAGTTAAGCCCCATACACACGGTCGGACAATCCGCGGACCAGGTCCGTCGGACCATGTCCGTCATACTTTGTCTGATGTTGGTTTTGCGTACACACGGTCAGACAAAGTTGTTGTAAAATCCGATCATTCTGAACGCGGTGACGATTGTTGCCTACGACGGGACTACGTAGAGGCTAGTAGCCAATAGCTTTGGTCTTGTAATGTGATCTGAGCATGCGTAGCACTTTGTCCGGTCGGACAACCGTACACACGATCGGATTTGGTGTGATCGGACCGTGTTGTCGGCAAATCTTTCCAGCAGGAGATAAGACTTTGTCCGTCGGACAATCCGACGTACACTGTCCGATGGTGCATACACACGGTCTGATTTTTCAACAACATTGTCCGATCGGACAGAATCCATGAAAAAGTCCGACCGTGTGTATGGGGCTTAAGACTGCTATATAAATCAGTGTAGATGTGGAAAGCCTGTACATTATAGACACCAGAGTTGTATATCTGTGAAGAGGGCTAAGTCCATGATGCCATTCTTACTCAGTACAGAGCCCACTTGGGGCCAGTTCAGACTGCATGCAGTCCAGAGCATTTTATTTTCTGCAGCAAAAATGCATGGAAAGTAGGTTATATGGTTTTCAATGTCATACTTCACACCAGTGCTTGCCGTTCCAGAGGGAAAAAAAAGTAGAACTTGCTGCATTTTGACATTACTAGAACACGCATGTCCTTATATAAGGGTTAAAATGCACAGAACTGCGTCAAAAACGTGCATGCAGAAACGCCTCTGGCACTCAAACATGACATGTATAGAAGAAATATGCACAAATTTCCCTTCCACCTTTTTAATGAGAAATGTTCAATAGGTCCAGGCATCCACCTACCTCAGTAAGACTGCTATAGAAATTAATGTAGATATGGAAAATATATGTCCAGAGAAGATAGTTTATTTTTATTCTTTTTAATGGGTTGTGATGGTCGCACAACTCTCCAGGATTGCATTAGAATGTTTTTTCTACTGTATTGCCAATAACATTTTACCATACAGAAAGTGAGGGTGTGTCTGATTCAGCAAAAAATACACAAAATAAAAGTGATTTTTCTTTAATAGACTAAGAGAAGCCTAGAACAGCTTCCGGGTGGTTCTGTCTGTGTCCCTGTAGAAGACTCTCTATACTGTCTGGCAAAAGTTTTGCTAGCAAGAAAAGGAGAAAATATACATCTTTATCCCAAAAATTTAATTTTAAGACATTTCAAATAGTAAAGATCATAGAATCACCCTTTAGCCCAGGTTCACACCGGTGCAATCAGACATCACACATGATTTGCACCCGCACCTGTGGTGCCGATCACATGCGATGTCTGTGAAATGCGAGTTCAGCCATACAGTTGTATGGCTGAAAAAAGTGCAGGGACTTGTTTTTCCCCACACTAGAAACGTATCGCATGGGTGTTCTCATCTATGCAATCCAATTCCTGTGCAATCTGAACCGATCAGGTGGTGTCATTAACAATGTAATGAAACCCACAGCGGTTTGTAGAAGGCAGTGTGAACTGCATGCAGGAGAGGAGCAACGTGGGAAACAGCGCTGTAATTGTGCTGGTCCCAGCATCACATTAGTCTGAATCTAGGCTCAAGGCAGGGTTATGTCTGTAAGGCTGGCCATACATTATACAACTTTTGTCTATAGATTTCCTTTAGATTTACCAAAACCATATAATATGAGGTCAAATCTAAACACTTTCAATTTGTATGCAATTAAGCAGGCCCTTGTACTACACAGTTGAAGGTAAATCTAAAGGAAATTTAATAAGAAAATTGTATGGTGTATGGCCAGCTTAAGCTTTAGAATCCAAAGTTTGGGGGAAATGTATTAAAACCATTGCAGCTGTGCATGATAGCCAATAAGCTTCTAACTTCAGCCTGTTCGATTAGGGTGCATTCACAACTGAGAGTAGCATTTTTGTACAGGCGGGTTTGAAGTCCATAAGGTCACCAATGTAAAACGCCTATAATCTGCCTAAAAAGAAGCTCATGTACTTTTTTTAAATTTCAGGTGACAGAACGCTCTGATGTGAACAGGGGCAATTTAAATGAATGAGACTTTGTTAGGTGTTTTGGAATTTTTGAGATGAGCATTTTATGAGCTGAAAATGCTCAGGTGCGAATGCCGCGTTAATCTTTGGCAATATATCCTGGAAACTGATTTGTTTCTATGCAGTGCTGCACCAGATTTTGCACTCTCCAGTTTTAGCAAATAACATCTCTAATTCGTTCTACTGTCCAGGAAAGTTTTACACCTGGCAGATATTGCTTTACATCTTATGCGGCGTACACACGAGCAGACTTTCCCGTGGGATTGTCCGCCGAACTGAAGTCCGCCGGACAATCCACCCGTGTGTGGGCGCCGGCGGACTTTTTGGCGCCAAAAGCCTGGCGGACTAGGTTTTAAGTTTTGTTTTAAAATTGTCCGCTGGACTTTTGGAAATGAACGGAAATGCCGATCATCGGAAAGTCCGTTCATTTAGAACGTGACTGCAGGTAGACGGGACTAGCGTAGGCAGTGAATGCCGCCGTGCTAGCCCCGTCACCTGGTATGGATTTAAAGGGAATCCCCACGCCGAAAAAACGGCTTGGGGGATGCTGGGACTGTGACATCATAGGGGGACGGGGTCACCATGTGACATGAGCATGTGACCCTGCCCCCTTGTCCCTATATAAGTCCCAGCACAGCGCGGCTCTGCCATTCCGGCCAGAGACAGCGACGAGTCAACATCGGAAGAAGAAGAAGAAGAAGGCGCAGAAAGCGACGACAGCGGCAAGAACAGAAGAGACCCCGGAAGACCCCCGAAGGCGGATCAAGACCCCCAGACGACGGCGGCGACGACGAAGAAGGTAGCTGGGCTCCTCTGCTCGGTAAAAGAGCTAGGTAAAATAGCGGAGGAGTCCGGCGAGAAGACCCCCCTAGACGGAAGAAGACCCCTGGAGCAGTGCAGTAAAATATTTTTAAAAAATTGTGTGTTTTTTTTTATTTACACTTTACACCTTTAGGTGAATGGGTAGGGGTACATCGTACCCCATACTCATTCACATAGGGTGGAGGGCCGGGATCTGGGGGCCCCCTTATTAAAGGGGGCTCCCGGATTCCGATAAGCCCCCCGCCCGCAGACCCCGACAACCAACGGCCAGGGTTGTCGGGAAGAGGCCCTTGTCCTCATCAACATGGGGACAAGGTGCTTTGGGGTGGGGGGGCCGCAGGGCCCCCTTTCCCCAGAGCACCCCCCATGTTGAGGGCACGTGGCCTGGTACGGCTCAGGAGGGGGGGCGCTCGCTCGTCCCCACCCCTTTCCTGGCCGGCCGGGCTGCGTGCTCGGATAAGGGTCTGAGATGGATTTGGGGGGGACCCCCACGCCGTTTTTTCTGCGTGGGGATTCCCTTTAAATCCATACCAGGTGACGGGGCTAGCGTGGCGGCATTCACTGCCTTTGCTAGTCCCGTCTACCTGCAGTTACATTCTAAATGAACGGACTTTGCTCCGTGTGTGGGCAAGTCCGTTCATTTTCAAAAGTCCCGCAGACTTTTTCCCGCGGATTGTCCGCCGGAGAAGTCCGGACGTGTGTGGGCAAGTCACACGCTCGGAAAGTCCGGCTAAGCCCCGCTGGAAGGTCCGGCGGTTTGTCCGCCGGACTAGGTCCGGCGGACAATCCCGCCGAAAAGTCCGAGCGTGTGTACGAGGCATTAGTCGGGATGGTCTATCCCCTCCCGACCCCTCTGGTTTGTAAGTTCTATGTTCAGTTTATTTTCATGTTTTTTTTTTCAGCTACGGGACTCTTTTTTTATTTTGATTAACCTCACATGCATTGCTCAATGCTGCACAAGTGCACTTATTCGGGCCAGTCAGACTATGGTCAGATTGACCCTACTGCTCATTTGCATACAATGTGGGTTAGCACTCACCCCTCATGTATATGTACCAGATGTGTCCCACTCCTCTGGAACGGCTCCCTCAAGCCCTGGCTTGCTAAGTGACCCCCTCAATTCCCCATGGGTATCAGAATAATATCACACAATGTTAAGGGGTTTAACTCCCCTCAGAAACGGAAAAAAGCCTTTAAAGCCTACAAACACCTCAAGGCAGATGTGATTCTCCTACAGGAGACACATTTCTCCAAAGACAATCATCCCTCATATTTTGACAGATCATATGCTATAGGGCACTACACGCAGTGGCGGAACTACCGCCATAGCGACACACGCATTCGCTATGGGGCCCGCAGCCTAGTAGGGCCCGCAGCCAGGTGCGGTTCTGTCCTAGTTGCCATGAAAATTTCTCGTTTTCGCTGCCCGCCGCCACCGCCGCTAGAGGTCCGCGGCCGGCGGAGATATTGTCTCCGCCGGCCGCCATTTTCCAGAAGACCAGAGTTAAGACACTAGAGGGGAGCCTGCCGAGTGGCTACAATAGAGCTGTGGCTCCGCCCACACCCCGCCCCGGTCTGTCTGTCATCTGTAACCTGCTGTGGAAAGGGGTGGGGGGTGGGCGGTGCTGCAGCTAAATTTCTATTGTAGCTGGCCGGCTCCGCCTCTGTTTTGTTCCCCCCTTGGCCTTCAGTAATGGCAGCAGAGACACTGCTGTTATATATATATATATATATATATATATATATATATATATATATATGTATGTGTAGTATGTTGCCTATATCTCCCTGGCATCTCCAACATCGTTCGGAGGCGTCAGGGAAATTTTTTTTTAGTCTTGCTGGTGTTCTGTACCATCTAGTAAGGATTTTAAGTTGGTTTCCTGTGTTTTTGTACAAATGGAGGATCTGTGCGTAAACCTGAGTATATGTTGTCTCTGTGATGTATTGAAGGTTTTATCCAAGTCCCGTTCCCATTCCGTGATGCAGCTCAAGACTTGGGGTTCCGCAGGAGAGATTAGTAACTCGTAACAGGCGGATAGCGTATGGTGCATTGCCCCTGTTTCTGAGCAAAATTCTTCGAAAGTGGTGAGGGGCCTGTCAAACATCCCCGGAGCCGGGAGAGTTCTAAAAAAGTGAACAATCTGGAGGGTACTCCAAAATCTCAATCGGAAAGCGCCTGACGGGTCCATCAGCTCCGAAATTGTCGGCCAAGCCCCTGTCGTAACGTATTTGGCGGCTTGCAAGCATCCTGTTCT
>CM053031.1:175848596-175877915 GCA_028564925.1 Lithobates sylvaticus | reverse complement strand
TCCATCTCATATGCTCCCTTCCTTAAGGGTTTCGTGTCGGGCAAGACCCAATAAAGTCATTATTACAATCCTGCGATCATTCCTGCTTCGTCTTCCCCCTCCTTTCCCCCCCCCCCCCCCCCCCCCCCCCTATCGACACCATAAGGGACTAGGATCCAATAATAATAAAAACAAGGAAATTCCTCTTCCTCCCCTTTTCCTTGTATATTTGTGGTTAACCTTTTTTCACCATTCACCCTATCAAGAGAATTACCTAACATGCGGACCATTTTTATGTATATTTGGCGCTTGTGTATCCCTCTCATTGCTATTCCTTTGTTCTCCGTTTATTCCTATTTTTTTAAAAAAAAGGATAGGAAAATTTATCAGAAAATAAAGGACTATTAAACATAAAGTGCTTTCATTGCACTATGTGTAAAATATGGACATCACAGTATAATGTATTCGGACTGTCCAAAAAGATATAGACCAAATTTCCAACCATATCTACTTCATTGTTTAAACATGTTTGTTTCCAATTGTTTTTTGTATTTGACCATTACTTCCTTGTTCCCCCTCTAGGTGGCATCACCCACTCCCCCCTGGTAATGACGGGACTCTGGACGTCCGGATCCGATGTATCTTCACAGCAAAGGTGAGGGAGTGGACTTTTAACTCTGTCCCTCCCTCTATCCTCCCCCCACAAGACGTCCAGGCTGGTCCTGGGCGTCTCGGGGGGTTGGTCCTCTGCTGGCGGCGTCCTCCGACACTTCCGGACGTTGCGCGCGCGTGCGGGGCCCCGCACGCGCGCGCACGTCGATGACGTCACGCATTTGCGACGGAAGTGACGCTGATGCGGGGCCTCGGCCTTCGGAGAACGCCGGGGGATTACACACATGGCGGACAGTTTTGTCCGCCATTACTGGCCCTGGAGGCCTCGATGGGACTCCGTTCGGTCGCGGTGAATTCCGGGAGGGGAAGGGGCGGGACCCGTTCGGCTGTCCACCATTATCCTGAACCAATCAGGACAGGGCACAGACACTTATAAGCAAGGCATGTCTGGGTATGGCACCTCATTCCTGCAGGAGGCCCAGCACATCTTTGATGCACTTGAGCCCTCAGTAAGTACACCTTACCCTTTAGGGGAATTTTTTCTTGTTCCCTATATACAATTTTTAAAGAAAAGGACCTCCAATGGAAAACCTTTCCTTTTTTCTCCCCTCCTCCTTTTCCCTCTTCCTATCTTATTTATAGATTCTATCAGAGACCTTTTTGCCTGATCTCCTCAAAATTGGTGCACCGTTGTGGAGAATCAGGTGCATTACTAGTCTGTGGCCTAAACGATTCAACACCATATCGCAGGTAATGACAATCACCAACCTAGAGTATATGTCCTCTCTTTCCTCCTTTTTCCTCCGGCTTTCCCAAAAAACCCCCCCGTCTTCCCCTGCCCCACCCCCTCCCCCCCCCCCCCCCCCCCCCACTTCCATCCACTCACATGCCACCCCCTATTCCACCCCCAACCCTCCCTTCCCTTCCTTGCCTCACACCACTACCTTCCTCTCCTTTTCTCCCCCTTTTCCTCACTCCATTCCCTCCACATCCCCTTTCCCCTCATCAGCCCCCCACTCTCACCCTCCCTCCAGTTAACAAGATCCCAGCACACATATTTCACTCACCACATCTACACTGTCACTACTCACTTCACATGTACCCTACTCACCAGTTTCCCTTGTTTTGATTTGACCCCCCTTTTCATTTACTTCACTTTTCCCCCCCCCCTTTCCCCTTCTATCCCCTTCCCCCCTTTCCCTTCACCATCACCCCACACATCAATACCCGTCATCCTTTCCATAGTTCCTTTTCCCTAAGGGCTTGGTCCCCTTCTCCTCCACACTCCCCCCCCCCCCCCATCCCACCACTCCTCTGTCCCCCCTCCCTCGCCCCTTTCCCTCTCCTTATCCCCTGTTCACTTGCCCGAAACTGTTCACCTCTTTTTTCCCCATCCTACACGTCCCCCCCACTCCCACACTATTATCCACACTCCCGATTCCACTTCTGGTTTAGCTCACTACCCAACCCTCCCTCCCCCCCCCCCTCATTTCCCCCCCCTTTTTTTCCCCCCCCCCCCGTCGGGCTGTCTTCCCCCAGCTCTTCTTTTTCTACCAGGCTGTGTGCATGAAGCGCGCCATACACACATGCCCCCCACATATCCCCCCCTCCCCCCCCAGTCGCCCTCCCCTTTTTCTCCCCTTCCTCTTTTCCCATCTGCACCCCCCTTTCCCTATTATTTATTTTTTTTTTTTTTTTTTTTTTTTTTTTTTTTTTTTTTTTTTTTCACCATTAGACATATCTCTATCTCATTACCTAATTCGCCCCTGACCACACTCTAATCTCTATAAATATCTACTTTTCTATTAAATAAGACATACTCTAACCATGACCTCGAGGAGGCTGAGGCCAACCCTCTGAGCCACACACCTAACATATGGAAAGGTGCCACTCCCAACCATGCCCGAGTGACTCTCTCTTATAAAGAGTACTTTCTCTCCTTTTTGCCCTTATTACATATAGATATGTGCCATAATGACTTTTTGGTATATTCCAGGAGTCTGTTACCTGTGGGCGCCCTACCGCCTGGTCCTTCCCCTACCCCTTCTTGGGGCCCCCCCCTCTCGGCTCCCCGTGACCTCGGGGTCTCATCTAGGGGTCTCCTCCATGAGGCAAGTTGAAATGTGTGACTCCTCGTAAGATACATACGGTTTGGACGATCCCTTGTACCCGGACTTATCGGTAGGAAGTGGGAATTGGTAGCCACCAGGAACAACGACGGGACCCCCCTACAAATACCCATGCAGAAGACTATCCTACACACTACACCCATACCGGTAACTATATCGATAGTAATATATAAAAATATATATAGACATGAGTATAAATGTACAGAAACACATAACTGAGAAGTTGTTGTTACAATGTCCTTTTATTTCCAGCTGACAAAAACACTCTGAGGAAGACCAATACAGACAACAGGTCGAAACGCGTCAGTCTTTTGTCACACCTTACAATCACCACCCCCAATTCCATTGGTAGTGGTGTTAGGGGATTCTTTGCTGGTTTTTTATTTTGTGTACTGTGTTTGTATTTTTTATTCTGTATGGGCTTGTGTTTTTACACTCCTTTTTATGTGTCATTTCATCTTTTAAAATACTTTTGAATAAACATTATAAATTGATTTGGATGGATTCTGGTCTATCTTTTCATATAATCGTCTGACTACGTCTATCAGACGACTATTTGCTGCCTAAAAACCCCACCACCCAGGGAGAACCTTTTCCTTTTTTTTCATTCAACCCGGGGTGAGCAGCCATCTATAGCTCCTGATTGTGTCAATTCTCCTCTTTTCCATATATAACCGGGTGGTTAAACACCCTCTCTCCCGCCCTTGACACCCTCGAGCTAAAAACACAAGCCTAACCAAATATATATGTTTTTGACTGTATGAATTTATGTACTCTTGATTTGCTTTTGAATAATAGTGCTACATACGCGAATTGAAGTGTTCAATATGAGTAACTTTCAGGGCAATGAATGGATTAACCTTATGACAAGTTATGAAAGTGACTTTGAGAAAAAAGATCAAATCGAAACCCAAATTTCTTCCCTAATGGACAAACTCAACAAAACCTTAGAGAAGAAATCTGCCCTCTTTTGGCATGTAAAGTCCTTTAACCGCTACAGTAAGGAGCAAATAAACCCATTGGGCCTACGTGTACAGATCTTTCCAAATCTAGACCTAATCAGTAGTGAATGCAAGAAAGAATGGGAAGACAATCTAAATCATTGTTCACAACAAATGATGACCATATTAACAAACGAATATAATAGACAGATTTCCCTGCTAGACATTGAAATTAACTCATTAGAAAATCTACTCAAACCCTTCGCACAGCACACCCTATATGTGGAATCTCTGTCCAAACTCTGTGAGGACCTGAGTACCTACAATAGGGGTATCCTACATAAAAAGGAAACCAAATTCTGGAGGGATAAAATGTCCTTCTCTGAGGGACGGGCCTACAAATGGAACACCAATCCCCAAAATAAAAGATACTCAGTCCCCAAGTCACAGATACAAAACAATCCCAATATGACAAAGAATAAAAATATTCCCAATCCGGGTCCAAATACCAACATCCCCCCAAAGGGAAGGGGGAAATATAAAAGGAATAGGAACAACAAAGGGTCTCCTGAACAAGAAAAGAAGAAACGAACCATTGACTTAGAAACAAAAAGAAGTCAGGACGCCATAGATCTAGATAGTAGACACATGACAAACATCAAGGATGTATCCTCGAGCATAGATGCAGACAATTCTGACTCTGCATCTTCCAACGGCTCGAGTAATACTAAACAAATAACCCCTACCTTGGAACGTCTAAAGCAGGCTTCTGGAGCTACTTTAAACCTGACACGGGGACTACTCTCTCCCCAGTCAAACAAGGGAGTGGGAAACCTAGACGCGTACATCATCCGGACACAATCAAGTCCCTTAGCGTAATTAACCTTTCTTCCCACCCTCTGTCTTTAGCTGAGACCAAGATCCTCTCACGAGGTCTAACCTTCTGCCCTGAACAGAGTTGTGATATTTTCGGTGTTATCGTTGACCTGCAACTCTTCGCACGCAGGCTCCTCCTCAAGAGCCTGCATGCGAAGACTACCAGTGTCGACGATACCGATTGGTCAACATTTAGCATGAAAGAATTCAAGGCCCTACGGGACCTGACCCTCCTATACCAGGAAAACAACACAGTAGATCTCATTGATCAAATTGACCTAGAAGCACTCTTAGAAGAGGCTGAGAGACCACAAAAAACTCAAACTACTACTTTTAAAAAACCATCTTCGAAATTTCCACCTTTAAACTTGAACCCCAACATCGAAACATTTGTAAATCAGGTACTCCGGGATTTGAATAAAATCACCTTAAAAAAGGCCCCCCCCAAAAATCTGGGACGAGATGAAATTGATGCGATGAGAGAACTCTGTATGAATACAGACATCACAATTAAGCCTTCAGACAAAGGCGGTAATGTGGTCTTAATGGACAACCATGACTACATAGATATGTGCCAGTCTATTCTTAACAACGACGAGTGGTACAAGAAAGTACCAATGGCCGCAATACATGCCTCCCATGACCACTTCTATGATTTGATATATAATTCCTTCCTAAGAGGAACTATATCCAAAGACCAATATGAATATATTAGAGTGAGGTATCCCCGCATAGCGACTTTTTATAGTCTACCTAAGATACACAAAGAAAAAACCAAACCTCCCGGCCGACCAATAGTTTCCGGCAACGGTAATATTTCTGAAAACCTTAGCAAACTAATCGACTCCTTTTTACAACCCTTGGTGACTTGTCTACCCTCCTTCCTCAAAGATACCATCCATCTACTTGAGATGGTTTCCAACATGCCACTCTCCACAGAATCCCGCTTAGTGGCTATTGACGTGGAGGCCCTGTACAGTTCGATCCCCCATACTAAGGGGATCGAGACTGTACAGCATGCTCTAACACAAAGTCAAAGATACAACCATGATTTAAATGCATTCATTATAGAAGGTTTGGAGTACATCCTCACTCAGAATTACTTTATGTTCAACAACTCCCACTACCTCCAGGTACAAGGCGTAGCCATGGGCACTTGTTGCGCTCCGGCTTATGCCAATTTGTACCTGGGGGAGTGGGAGAAAACCCTCCTAGATGACGAGGACCTCCTCGTGTATACCAGCCACATCAAACTGTGGCTGCGATACATCGATGACGTCCTCGTCGTCTGGGAGGGACCAGAGGCACTACTGCAGGAGTTCTTCACTCGCATCAACGTGAATTCCTTAAATTTGAAATTCACAATGACTCACGACCCAGACACTATTACTTTCCTTGATGTACAGCTGCTGCGCAATACCAAAAACGAAATCTCTACCACACTATTCAGGAAAAGCACAGCGGGCAATACGATCCTTCACGCCTCCAGCTTTCACCCTGACATCTTAAAAGATTCCATACCATATGGACAGTACTTGCGACTACGTCGCAACTGCTCCGAGGACTCTTCTTTCAAAATTGAGGCAGGGCATTTACAGGAGAGACTTTTGGCACGAGGCTATAGCCGTTCATGTCTACGGAAGGCCTATAATAGAACCATTCTAGAAACACGTTCTAACCTACTGTCCAAAAACTCCAAAAAGACGAATGAAGTAAACAATACCAAAAACGATCACATTCGAATGATACTCCGTTTCTCCCATCAGCACAAGCATATTCGGAACATTATAAAAAAACATTGGAGCATCCTCTTGGATGACCCCAAAGTAAACACCTTTCTGTCCGACCAACCAGCAATCACCTTTAAAAGGGCCACTTCCCTTAGGGACAAACTTGTACAAAGTGAGTATAAAAACGAACAAAACCGTCGTAAACATTGCACCACACTTGGGTCTTTCCCTTGTGGGCATTGCTCCTTCTGCCAATATATCAGACGGGATAAGACTTTCATTTTACCTAATGGGACCACCTTTAAACCTTCTCATTATGCCAATTGTCAAACTAGAGGCATTGTCTACATGATGTCGTGTGAATGTGGGGCTTTTTATGTGGGGAAGACGAAGCAGGAGTTCTATCGCAGGATGTCTAAACATATATATTCCATGCAAATTGGCAATCACTACCTAGCCTTGGGTAGGCATGTTGTTGTACAACACAACTACAAAATGCCCTGTATTTCCTTCACCGCCCTCGACCGGGTACACATTCCCGGTCGAGGCGGTGATTGGAATAAGACACTCTTGCAGCACGAACAAAGATGGATTCACAGGCTGCAGGCTAATGTGCCTCCAGGACTTAATGAATCCATCTCATATGCTCCCTTCCTTAAGGGTTTCGTGTCGGGCAAGACCCAATAAAGTCATTATTACAATCCTGCGATCATTCCTGCTTCGTCTTCCCCCTCCTCCCCCCCCCCCCCCCCCCCCCCCCCCCCTCTATCGACACCATAAGGGACTAGGATCCAATAATAATAAAAACAAGGAAATTCCTCTTCCTTCCCTTTTCCTTGTATATTTGTGGTTAACCTTTTTTCACCATTCACCCTATCAAGAGAATTACCTAACATGCGGACCATTTTTATGTATATTTGGCGCTTGTGTATCCCTCTCATTGCTATTCCTTTGTTCTCCGTTTATTCCTATTTTCTTTAAAAAAGGATAGGAAAATTTATCAGAAAATAAAGGACTATTAAACATAAAGTGCTTTCATTGCACTATGTGTAAAATATGGACATCACAGTATAATGTATTCGGACTGTCCAAAAAGATATAGACCAAATTTCCAACCATATCTACTTCATTGTTTAAACATGTTTGTTTCCAATTGTTTTTTGTATTTGACCATTACTTCCTTGTTCCCCCTCTAGGTGGCATCACCCACTCCCCCCTGGTAATGACGGGACTCTGGACGTCCGGATCCGATGTATCTTCACAGCAAAGGTGAGGGAGTGGACTTTTAACTCTGTCCCTCCCTCTATCCTCCCCCCACAAGACGTCCAGGCTGGTCCTGGGCGTCTCGGGGGGTTGGTCCTCTGCTGGCGGCGTCCTCCGACACTTCCGGACGTTGCGCGCGCGTGCGGGGCCCCGCACGCGCGCGCACGTCGATGACGTCACGCATTTGCGACGGAAGTGACGCAGATGCGGGGCCTCGGCCTTCGGAGAACGCCGGGGGATTACACACATGGCGGACAGTTTTGTCCGCCATTACTGGCCCTGGAGGCCTCGATGGGACTCCGTTCGGTCGCGGTGAATTCCGGGAGGGGAAGGGGCGGGACCCGTTCGGCTATCCACCATTATCCTGAACCAATCAGGACAGGGCACAGACACTTATAAGCAAGGCATGTCTGGGTATGGCACCTCATTCCTGCAGGAGGCCCAGCACATCTTTGATGCACTTGAGCCCTCAGTAAGTACACCTTACCCTTTAGGGGAACTTTCTCTTGTTCCCTATATACAATTTTTAAAGAAAAGGACCTCCAATGGAAAACCTTTCCTTTTTTCTCCCCTCCTCCTTTTCCCTCTTCCTATCTTATTTATAGATTCTATCAGAGACCTTTTTGCCTGATCTCCTCAAAATTGGTGCACCGTTGTGGAGAATCAGGTGCATTACTAGTCTGTGGCCTAAACGATTCAACACCATATCGCAGGTAATGACAATCACCAACATAGAGTACATGTCCTCTCTTTCCTCCTTTTTCCTCCGGCTTTCCCAAAAAACCCCCCCGTCTTCCCCTGCCCCACCCCCTCCCCACCCCCCCCCCCCCCCCCCCACTTCCATCCACTCACATGCCACCCCCTATTCCACCCCCAACCCTCCCTTCCCTTCCTTGCCTCACACCACTACCTTCCTCTCCTTTTCTCCCCCTTTTCCTCACTCCATTCCCTCCACATCCCCTTTCCCCTCATCAGCCCCCCACTCTCACCCTCCCTCCAGTTAACAAGATCCCAGCACACATATTTCACTCACCACATCTACACTGTCACTACTCACTTCACATGTACCCTACTCACCAGTTTCCCTTGTTTTGATTTGACCCCCCTTTTCATTTACTTCACTTTTCCCCCCCCCCTTTCCCTTCTATCCCTTCCCCCCTTTCCCTTCACCATCACCCCACACATCAATACCCGTCATCCTTTCCATAGTTCCTTTTCCCTAAGGGCTTGGTCCCCTTCTCCTCCACACTCCCCCCCCCCCCCCATCCCACCACTCCTCTGTCCCCCCCTTCCTCGCCCCTTTCCCTCTCCTTATCCCCTGTTCACTTGCCCGAAACTGTTCACCTCTTTTTTCCCCATCCTACACGTCCCCCCCACTCCCACACTATTATCCACACTCCCGATTCCACTTCTGGTTTAGCTCACTACCCAACCCTCCCTCCCCCCCCCTCATTTTCCCCCCTTTTTCCCCCCCCCCCCCGTCGGGCTGTCTTCCCCCAGCTCTTCTTTTTCTACCAGGCTGTGTGCATGAAGCGCGCCATACACACATGCCCCCCACATATCCCCCCCCCCCCCCCCCCCCCCCCCCAGTCGCCCTCCCCTTTTTCTCCCCTTCCTCTTTTCCCATCTGCACCCCCCTTTCCCTATTATTTTTTTTTTTTTTTTTTTTTTTTTTTTTTATCTTTTTTCACCATTAGACATATCTCTATCTCATTACCTAATTCGCCTCTGACCACACTCTAATCTCTATAAATATCTACTTTTCTATTAAATAAGACATACTCTAACCATGACCTCGAGGAGGCTGAGGCCAACCCTCTGAGCCACACACCTAACATATGGAAAGGTGCCACTCCCAACCATGCCCGAGTGACTCTCTCTTATAAAGAGTACTTTCTCTCCTTTTTGCCCTTATTACATATAGATATGTGCCATAATGACTTTTTGGTATATTCCAGGAGTCTGTTACCTGTGGGCGCCCTACCGCCTGGTCCTTCCCCTACCCCTTCTTGGGGCCCCCCCTCTCGGCTCCCCGTGACCTCGGGGTCTCATCTAGGGGTCTCCTCCATGAGGCAAGTTGAAATGTGTGACTCCTCGTAAGATACATACGGTTTGGACGATCCCTTGTACCCGGACTTATCGGTAGGAAGTGGGAATTGGTAGCCACCAGGAACAACGACGGGACCCCCCTACAAATACCCATGCAGAAGACTATCCTACACACTACACCCATACCGGTAACTATATCGATAGTAATATATAAAAATATATATAGACATGAGTATAAATGTACAGAAACACATAACTGAGAAGTTGTTGTTACAATGTCCTTTTATTTCCAGCTGACAAAAACACTCTGAGGAAGACCAATACAGACAACAGGTCGAAACGCGTCAGTCTTTTGTCACACCTTACAATCACCACCCCCAATTCCATTGGTAGTGGTGTTAGGGGATTCTTTGCTGGTTTTTTATTTTGTGTACTGTGTTTGTATTTTTTATTCTGTATGGGCTTGTGTTTTTACACTCCTTTTTATGTGTCATTTCATCTTTTAAAATACTTTTGAATAAACATTATAAATTGATTTGGATGGATTCTGGTCTATCTTTTCATATAATCGTCTGACTACGTCTATCAGACGACTATTTGCTGCCTAAAAACCCCACCACCCAGGGAGAACCTTTTCCTTTTTTTTTTTTCCCTATTCCTTATCCCCCCCCTTGGCTCTTTCCTCCCCCCCTCTCCAACATCCCCCTCCTTTGCCTTCCCCTTCTCCCCTCCTTTCTTCCTACTCTTTTGTTTATATTCAGTTGTTATTCTTTATTTCAATTATTTTCATTCACGTTTATTCATTTTTATTTTTATTTCATTATTACTTATTTTTCATGACCTTTACTATTTATCATTTACCTATTATCATTTAATTATGTATCACATAATTTTATTTTTCTTCCCCCTTTTTAATAATCCCCATATTTATCCCCCTCTTTTTCTCTTTCTTTTTCTTTTGTCTTCCCCTTTTCCTTTCTTGTTCCTTATTTTATCCTCTATTTTATTTATTTTTTCTTCTTCATCTCCTTTTATATGTATTACTATTTTCATCCATGTTTATTTTCACATCTGTATTTAATTGTTTCATTTTCCCCTTCTTTGTTCTCAATTCATGTCTTTATCTCTGTTTCATCACTTTCGCTCTTATTCTTATCAGTCACTTCGCCACTATCCCCTTTCTCCCCCTTTTTTAATGTATTTCTTTTCTCTGTTTGCCTGCTTACCCATGTTCAGCCTGGGACATTGTCCTGTTTGGCTGTAATGGGTGCATTACCCGTTGTGACCTCCCACGCATGCGCAAGCTCTATCTGCGCATGCGCGTGGTTATCCCGGTTGGATCTAGTTATCCGGCCAGTGAAACGTCCATTAAGAGGGAGGGCTGGTGTGGGCGCGCGCTAGCCCACTCCCTGCCCACTATGTCTCTGTGGACAGACTGACCCCATGACGCCAGATGACGCCTTACGGCGGCACATACTGACGTAGTGAGGGTGGGGAGCTTAAATGGCGGTGTGTATCACACCGCCATTGAGCATGTGTGCGAATGGTACCGGGCTTCCTGAGCGACAACCTGATACAGGTAATGTTTCTGATGCACTGCACTTACTATAACAGCCTGCCTACCTTACCAGGTATGGCAGATGTGTTTGAGCACTATCTTTATGATTGCTTCAGTTTTGTTTTAGACAGACCTATTATGGATTAAGCCCCCAGGTCCAGCCAGAGTTATACCTCTATCTTCATTAGGATTAAATTATCTATATCCTTTGTAATACCTGGCAGTGCAGCCTTTCATTTTGCCCCTCAATCCCGGTACCATATTTGGCTCTATTTTCTCTTTGGTGAGTGTTACTCTGAAAACTAACTGTATATGGTGTTGGTGATGGTAGTGGTCTTCACTCCTTCTGGTGATCCTAGCCCTTACCCGGGATACTTATTTTACCCGGTGCTCCTATGCTGTACGGTGTCTTTTATTACTTTGGACTGCTCCCGGTCCTCTCCCACTTTCCACCTCCCTCCTTTTTCTTCCTCCCTCTCTCCTCTTTTTTGTCCCTCCCCTTCCAACCAACCCCTTCCCTCTCCCCCTTTCCCCTTCCCCCCTGTTTCTCCTCCCCCCTTTCTCTTCCCCCCTTTTTTCCCTCCCCTTCCCCCCTTTCTTTCCCTTCCCCTCCTCCCTCTAATCCCTGTCCCCGTCCATCTCTTTATTCCCTCCCTTTTTTCTTTGTCCCCCTTCCTCCCATCATTCCTCCTTTCCCTCTTTTGTGTTTTTCCCCCTTTCCCTCTCCTTGCCTTCCTCGTGTCTTCTTGCCGGTCTCTTCCAGCGCTCTTCTTCCTCTCTCCACCTTTCCTCCCTTCTCTCCCTCTTCCCCCCCCCCCCTTTTTCTTCCCCATTTTTCCCTTCCCCTTTTTCCTTTTGCCCTCACCCTTGTTGTCGTCCCAGACACCTGTATTTAATATTACAGTATACGTACCCATTACCAATGTATAATATATATCTATTTACAAATACTAGAGCCTTCCTGCATAATCCCCCACATCTGCCGCAGGGGGAATTTATTGTGGGTTCCATGCATCCCTGATTCCGCCAGTGTTGGTGAGCCAGTTTCTTTATTTCTTATGATGTTGTTAACTGTATAAACCTTACATTACCTTATCTGCTGTCTGTTTAATATACTCATATAAATTATGATATTTTCCAGATTTTACTCCTGACGAAGCGGCTTTGACCGCGAAACCGGTTGAGGAACCGCACCCAACATTTGTTCAAACCAACCATATGGGCAAAACCCAACACAGTGTCATTACATTTGTTGTGGGGCGGTTAACCTGATTTCTCAACAATTCATAAATTGTTTATATGTACATATTCTTTGTGTTATATGTCAAAAATTGTATTATTACATTTTTTTGTATTTTTTCTAAATTTCGTTGTCTTAACTTGATCAGTACCGAGATAGTCCTACTCCCCAACCACTTCTTGAGGGTTCGGTGTCTCTGAGGTACGGTAGCAGCAACTGTACCCCTGACCCTATTACCCCTTGCTCTTTAAAACTATAACATGGATGATGGTACTTGGAATTTGATTTTCATTTTTATTACCTGAGACCATACTCACCTCACAGTTATATACATAGGGTGGATAACACACCCATTTTCGTTTGGTACCCTTTCTGAATGGCAACCGTATTGGGCGCCTCCCCCTTCTTTGTGAGTGTCTCTAAATAATATTGGTTTATTACTTTTAATTATCTATTTTCTTACATTACGTTATCTGCTGTCT
This sequence comes from Lithobates sylvaticus, assembly GCA_028564925.1. Classification (NCBI taxonomy): domain Eukaryota; kingdom Metazoa; phylum Chordata; class Amphibia; order Anura; family Ranidae; genus Lithobates; species Lithobates sylvaticus. Next base: position 175,865,056 of record CM053031.1, on the reverse strand, counting down.
GTATAATATACTCATATAAATTATGATATTTTCCAGATTTTACTCCTGACGAAGCGGCTTTGACCGCGAAACCGGTTGAGGAACTGCACCCAACGTTTGTTTAAACCAACCGTATGGGCAAAACCCAACAAAAACGGTTAACCTGATTTCTCAATAAATAGCTTTCTTCATAAATAGTTTATATGTACATAACATTTGTTTATATGTACATATTCCTTGTGTTATATGTCAAAAATTGTATTATTACATTTTTTGTATTTTTTCAAAATTTCGTTGTCTTAACTTGATCAGTACCGAGATAGTCCTACTCCCCAACCACTTATTGAGGGTTCGGTGTCTCTGAGGTACGATAGCAGCAACTGTACCCCTGACCCTATTACCCCTAATTCCTTACATCTAATACACATGGGCCTGCTCTTCCCCAGTTTGTTAACATGTGTGGAGTGCAATATATCCTGTATGAATACATGAATTAATCAATTTATCTCTAGAGGATGTTCATTTAGAAATCGGGACTATTCTCCTTTACATTATCATGGACATTAGAAATATCAGGTTGATATTTGTTTTAAGTTTTCTCCAGCATAGTAATGGCTAGCTTTAGTAAAAAAGGAATAGTAAAAATATAAATTGTATATACAGTATATAATATACCTGATATGCATGTCTAACCACCTTAGACCCGCGCTATAGCCAAATGACGGCTACAGCGCGGATCTGATGTGCTGGGACGACGTCTATTGACGATGTCCCAGCAACGAGCTGCCTGCGCGCCCCCTGAAGGGCGCGCTCTGTGATCCGCGAGTCTGTGAGACTCGCTGGATCACAGATCCGAGTAAGGGGTAGATCCCGACCCCTTACCACGTGATCAGCTGTCAGCCAATGACAGCTGATCATGTGAAAATAACCGAGCCGGTAATCGGCTTTTTTTCCTGCTCGCGCTGACAGCGCGAGGAGAAAAAAAAAAAAGCTGATCACCGGCGGCAGTGAGAGGGACATCAGTCCCTCTCACTGCAATATGCCCAGGGTCCATGGTGCCCTCCTTTGGATAATAAAAGTGCCCACTAGCTCCACCTGTCAGTGCCCACAGTGCCATATGTCAGTGCCCACAGTGCCAGTGCTGCACATCAGTGTCACCTACCAGTGCTCATCAGTGTCCCCTACCAGTGCTCATCAGTGCCCCCTATCAGTGCCCATCAGTGCCACCTATCAGTGCCATCCATCAGTGCCATCCATCAGTGCCATCCATCCGTGCCACCCATCCGTGCCACCCATCCGTGCCACCCATCCGTGCCACCCATCCGTGCCCATCAGTGTAGTGATCTAATATAGTCACACATCAGTACCAACTTATCTGTCCCCACCAGTGCAGCCTATCAGTGGCCACCAGTGCAGCCTATCAGTGGCCACCAGTGCAGCCTATCAGTGCCCACCAGTGCAGCCTATCAGTGCCCACCAGTGCAGCCTATCAGTGCCCACCAGTGCCGCCTCATCAGCGCATATCAATGAAGCAGAAAAATTACCTGTTTTCAAAATTTTATAACAAACTATTAAACATGATTTTATTTTTTATTTTAATTTTCCATCTTTTTTTATTTGTTTAGCAAAAAATAAAAACCCCAGCTGTGATTAAATACCACCGGCTCTATTTGTGGGAAAAAAATGGTAAAAATTTCATTTGGGTACAGTGTTGTATGACCGCGCAATTGTCATTCCAAGTGCGTCAGCGCCAAAAGCTGAAAATTGGTCTGGACACGTGGGGGGTTTAAGTGCAAAGTAATCAGGTGGCTAAACTGCAGTAACTTTATTGTATAATAAGTTGCATTTGTGAGCTAAAGTATAACTTAAAATAAAAAAATATATATTTTCCTTGTATGTGTATGGGTATTCTTTGCAATGTGAAATGTCATCATACTCACCAAGTTAAGGGAGAAATCATCTGCAAAGTAAACTTTTTACCCTTAGCCCTTAGCAAATCAATCCTATTGAAAAGGGCAGGCGTCTAATGTTTTCCTCTAGCTCATTTAATTACTTTTTAATCCTTAACTTTCTTTTTTTTGTCCTATATTATATCACTGTAAGATTCAGATGATAACCTCCCTGCACTGAGTATATTAAATAGATGCATTATACTATGAATCCACAAGCTGAGTAAACCATCCACCCACGAGAGTAACAACTAGGTACAGTGAGAAATATTGTGTGGTTTATGTTTTAAACAAAAATAAATGTATTTTAATATCACTATAAACAGTAAAAAAATATGTTTCACCATACTGTCTATCATGCACTGTCAGCCTGACAAATGACAACATGTCCCTTATTGCTTCCTAGATATTGCATATCATTTATAGTATAAATATATGGCCTCTGCATATATATTGTGGTTGACCTAGTTTGCCCCTGAAAACTGCATTAACTATTTTCTATGCCAAACAGCGATTCAATGTGCAAATCCTTCCAGGAATTTATTGCAGCACCTAAATGCAGGGCAGAGTCTGTGCAATAAAAATGTACTGTATAAGCAAAAATACATCCTCCACAGCTTAAAAACATAATTTCTATACAAGTGAACTATATATTTTCTAAAAACACTAGCTTTGTATGAGTATGTGTGTGTGTGTGTGTGTGTGTGTGCGCTAGCTATATATGCATTGCTTTGAGATTTTCTAAACATTATTCTAATTTCTCAAAATTTGGTAGTTAATTACCATTTTTTTCTTAACTAAAAATAAAAAAAACCCTATTTTTTATTTTATTTTTTGGAAAAGCATATGGGAATATGGATTAAGTGTATTGTATAAACTTCTAAAGGCTTTATTAAAAAGCCGAAGAACAGTGTGAAATGTGCATGAATTCAATCCAAGTCATAATTCATAATTTGACTTATTTGATGTCAGTACACATACATATGAATTGATGGTAAGGCAAATTGCAATTTGCAATTCATACTTGTTTTTGTATTGTTTCTTGTAAAAGCCTGAAGGGAGCAGGTTAAAGAGAAACCATCACAATCTCATGCACATTAAAGTTAGTGTGCCATGTAAATCCACTCACAATTGAATAGCTGTTCCTGCCTTTGTTTTCTAATTTTAGTTTTGTTGGTGTTCTGCTAACAGTGCTTAATTTCTTTACCAAGAGTGACAGATGGAGGCTCTGCTCATGCCATTCTTACACTTCGGCTCCCCCTTCTTAGCCTGATATCACCCATGCTCCATACAGTGGCTGGTAAAGTCTAGCAAGATTTGAAAAACAGTGGTAGATTTGAACAATAGGTTTTTGTTCTTTGTTAAAGGGCTTTTGTCAGTGGGTACCAGAATTGCTTCTCTCCCCATAGAAGTCAACTGACAAAGAAAAAGAAAAAATAAGTTATACAGCTTACAACAATGTAGGTCAGAAGGTAGTCTGCTGTAGGTCAAATGCACCTGTAATGTTCTCCATAGTGTATTCAACTGATGTAAATTTCAAGCAAAATGCAACTGAAAGCAAGCTCCATCTGCCTTTTGACACAAGCCCAGAATCCATTGACACAGGTCCTAATTTTTATATACATGGAGCAGTGACAGAATTTCTTTAGGAAAATTAGCAAAGATTTCCATTTGCATTGGACAGACATTAAGATATTCCTAGGAATTCCAGTCGAATCCAACCTTTCAATGTGTAGTAGGTCTAGCTGGGCATAATAAAAACCTCTCAGAGGGCAATTGTGACGGGAGGGCCCGTGGAACCAAGAATCCCTTGGAAAGGTAGGGAAACCCATGTTTCAGCTCCCCATACAACTCTTATGTCTAAGTCACCCTGTGCCATCCTAGCACAGGGTGACTGAGAAAATATATCTTGGATTACTTAAAATAGGACAATAATATTTATCCACAATATCTCCCAGAATATATGTAAAGACTATTCTTGGTTTGTTTGATTCTGAACTCAAAATGTTAGTTAAGAGAGCTGATCACATTGGCCTCTGTACAATGTAGGAGACAGGCCGACTCCTACTGGGGCTCCTGCTATTGTGAGAAGGTGTCCTGTGTTTATACTTATGATAATGTATAATCTACACAGTGAAAACAAGTCTGACCTGTAGTGAAATCCTGATTAATCATAACAATGCTCAGGAGGGCATGGAGTCACATTGGCTGCTTTAAGAGATTAGTTAATTAGCTCATGTTAATTCTGTTTCTGGTTACATGTGTATTGTTAGAATAATATGAGCAGGAGGGGGGACCTCCTCTTCTACTGTATATAAGACTTGTATTTTGGCTCTAATAAACAGTCCATGTTCAGCAACTAAACAAGTATCGTCTTGTTTTGTGCTTGTGAGCAGTTGGAATATCTGATATCTATATTCAGACTGGGAGGAAGTGGTATATGATGAAGGCACTCAAGAGGAGTGTAAGACATTGCGTTACATTGGTGGCAGGCAGTGGGACGCTTCCTGCAGTTTGGGACATCCAAACTTACACCTGGATCAAAGGTCCGGATAGCAGGAGAGGAGAGGTACAGATACAGCCACTATGGAAGAGGAATTCAGAAGGAGGTTTGCGAGAGATACAGATACAGCACAGAGGACCAGTATCAGAGCAGGTCCTGCTTGGATGGTTTGATACTATCTGCTGCAAACTCTGGAAGGAAGCGCTAGCCCGTGAGCAGAAACACCAGGGGAAAGTTCTCCCCTTCATCCAGGAAAGGTACTGGTCGCAGTATGGATTGCGGGTGCTGTTTTTGGGAGAAAAAACACAAAAGGAGCAGACAGTTGAACTAAGCAGGCTGGTCTGGGCAGAGATGTGGCTGAATGAGAGCGACAGAGCCCTCCAGCGGCATGCATCCCAAGCATGTCCTTGGATAGCAGATGACAGTCCAACGGAAGGCTTTGGCTATGGCAGCCTGGGACTGTTGTATGTGAAGCTGACAGGGGACCCTAACTTTGGGAGTGATTTGGAGTGGTGGTTGGATGAAATCATGAATTTCAGAGAAGCCTACTGAACATCTCGGAAGTGCACTGGGCATTGGAAGATATAGATTTTCTGGCTGTTCAGGAATCGGAGCTGGAGATCGCCTACAGACGGCTGCTAGACTCTGCTCAGTGCCAGGGCTGGGCTCCCTTTGCCTGGAACTATCAGGAAATACCAATTGACAACTCTGAAATCCTGGCTGAAGAGTCAGCAATGTGGCAGAGTAACAGTGTGGTTTGCCAACCTGCCCCCCGCAGCTATGGATGAAGAGGTCTTATGATGGATGCAGTAAGTGCTGACTGACCTTGATAAATCTGTTTCTGCATGGGATGATCTTGGATGGAGGAATGCACCTGTCCAGCAGCATGCCAGAGAATCGGCAGTGGAAAATCTGGAGATTGCGACCCCCAAAGCTGAAGTGCTGACAACAGGGCAGAGCTCTGCTAACCTCTGCCCAGCACTATAGCATCTTCTGGGATCCATGGACAGGAGTTGGTGAACCTCTATCCCCAGACACCAGTTGTATAGACTGTTGATTTGATAGGACTTTTCTGCTGAGGAAGAACAACCTGATGAGCCTCCAGCAGAAGAGCTGGTATCGGGGGCAAAACTTCATTGTGCTCTGCCCAGCACCAACAGCAGTATCTGTGGAGTTTCAATGAACTTCCCCAGCTGAAGTGCTGGTCAACAGAGGGTCAAAAACCTCTGCCCCACACCTGTGGCAGTTCCGGAGGCTCAGGGTAAGAAGGTGGTGATCACTTCCCAGCAGCAGACACAGGGGGAGAAGGGAGAGGAGGTGTTTGTTGTCCCTCCACAACAGTCGGCCAGGGTGGAGAAAGTGGCCTTTCCTCCCCAGCAAAGATCCGTGCACCTGGGAGACAGTACCATAGACATGTCGTCCCAGCAGCCAGATGAGGGAATGGAAAAGGAAGCAGCCAGCTCACCTCCCCAATGGCAGATAAATACTTTGGGAGTGGAGGAATCCAGCCTCCTGCCCCAATGGTTAGCCGAAGTGGATGATGTGGAGTCCCCAGCAGAAGTGCTGGCAACAGGGCAGAGTGCTTCTGCCCTGTTGCGGAGTGTGGGACATTTTGTTACAGCAATAATATCAGATTTTCAACCAACCTCTAAACTGCAAGTAGAAGCAGTGCACTAAAGCACCACACAACTGCAGCTTGATCTGATGTCGGTGGATGGGCCTGCTGTCTCCACTAACATAAACCCAGCAGAAGTGCTGGCAAGCATGCAGAGTGCTACCAACCTCTGCCCAGCACCGGCAACAACTACAGAGATCTAGGGAGACGGGGCAGTCGGCCTCCCTCCCCAACAGTTAGCGGGAGCAGATGGTGTGGGGTTTCCAGCAGAAGGGCTGGCAACAGGGCAGAGTGCTTTTGCCCTGTTGCGGAGTGTGGGACATTTTGTTACAGCAATAATATCAGATTTTCAACCAACCTCTAAACTGCAAGTAGAAGCAGTGCACTAAAGCACTTCAAGATCACAGAGTGTCTTGCTTGCTCACTTGACCCTGTTCTTTTCAGTTATTATGATTATATCTATAAGTGAGGCTATAAATAAATATTAAAGTCAAAGTCTCTGCCTTGCCCAAAAATGTAGCTCACTCTTCTGTACCGAAGAATTGTGTTTTATGTTTTATGAAAAACTGCTGCCACTGGGTCAGTTTGCCCATTTATTTAAATGTAACAAACAATAAATGAAAATGATAAAACTCCTCTATAAATATTATTATAGCCTACAATGTTAATGCTTTTAAATGCTGTTTTTTATTTCATTTTTCAGGTCAGGAAACAAAAACATTTAATAAACCAAGATTTAATTTCAATGAGACTAGACCATTTTTATATTTTGTTCTCTAGAGCAGTGGTCATCAACCCTGTCCTCAAGGCCCACTAACAGGACAGGTTTTATTTATTACCTTGGGGAGATGCAGACTAGAATACTGCAATCACTGAGCAGCAAATTATATCACCTGTGATGTATTTCAGTTATCTTGCAAACCTGGCCTGTTAGTGGGTCCTGAGGACAGGGTTGATGACCACTGCTCTAGAGCGTTATTCATGGTGTGTAATTAATCCAATATGTCCCTGGTGGCTATTTGAAGGAACTTTTTGGGCCCCAGGAGTAACAAGTGTTTTCCCTGCCTAAGTGGTTACCTAGAGCCAGAGAAGAAAAAAAAAATTTAGTCTGTTTATCAAATTGTTTTTCCTATTTGCTTTCATTTGTAAGCTGTCCATTCCGTTTTCTTTATGCATTTTTCCTCTGAACCTCTGTAATTAAACTTGATGATAAAAAATCAAGTTTAAATAAAGTAGTAGGTATCCCCGCGCTACTGGGATATGGGAAGAAATAAGGAAATCTAAAAATTGTTTGCAGAAAACCACCGACAGGGGTGCAAACCCCACCCAGAAATAAATCAAAGAAATTCAATATATGGTGTTGCGTTCCAAATATGCTAAGTGCAAAAGTGCCAAATATGGTAATATATCCACAATAAATAATACAATTTCCACAATAAAAAATTAAAAGCAAAATTGCAGTGCTAAAATAACTGGATACTAAAATGAGTCAAATAAATTACAAACAAATAGATTGAATCAACTGTGCTTTCATAAATATAATAAAGTGCATAAGTGACCTGGATGTGAATTAACACTGCTGTCCAGTTTGCTGGAAATAAACATAAAGTGCATATAAACACAGTGCCACTGCAAAACAGAATGAAATAAAGTCTGTGAATGATTTTTGACTGAGTGACTCAGATAAGTGACTGAGTGATCTTGTATCTTCGGAGTGCCCGCAAACAACAGGTGCAGTGGCTCCTTACCTTACTGCTGTAAGGTAAACAGCATAAAATAGTGTCCAAGACACTGTATCCTGCAGATGGTGAAGCTGGGTCTGTAACCTTACAGGGCTGCAAATGTGCCTCTTAGGGCAGTGTATCACATGAACTGTGCAAAGGAGAAGAACAAGGAACCCCAATAGTGAAGTATGCCAAACTCTGATTTAATAAACTACTAGGCATATAATGGTACTCACATAAAACATAGTAAACAAGGTAAAACAAAACAAGCGCCATGCTCGTGCTCAGGACGTCACTTCCGGTGTCCATGTATTCCTGTGTATTCCTATGCGTATCGTCACCTATCATGTGACTTCATCAGGATTCCCTTTGACTGCTATAATATTTGCAGATTATAACCACCCACGGCTTCCAATACCACTTATACGCCGATGACACCCAAATCTATCTGTCTACTTCTCACCTCACTCCTTCTGTCTCCTCTCGCATTACTAACTTACTAACTGACATCTCAACATGGATGTCGCACCACTTTCTTAAATTAAATCTCTCTAAAACTGAGCTATTAATATTCCCCCCCGCCCGTGCCCCCCTCCATGACTTTTCCATCAAAATCAACAATGCAACCATCAGTCCCTCCCCTCACGCCAGGGTACTCGGTGTAATCCTAGACTCGGACTTGTCATTTCAGCCTCAAGTACAATCGATGTCAAAAGTTTGTAGACTTCACCTCCGTAACATCTCTAAAATTCGCCCCTTTTTAACAAATGACACCACCAAGCTCCTCATTCACTCCCTTGTTATCTCTCGCCTTGACTATTGCAACTCCCTCCTCATTGGCCTGCCTCTCCATAGGCTCTACCCTCTTCAGTCTATCATGAATGCTGCTGCAAGACATATCCACCTTACCAACCGTTCAGTGTCTGCCAACCCTCTCCTCCAATCCCTACACTGGCTCCCAATCGCCCAGTGAATTAAATTCAAAATACTAACCACAACTTACAAAGCCATCCACAGCTCTGCCCCGAGCTACATCACCAATCTTGTCTCCAAACATATCCCAAACCGTCCTCTCCGCTCTTCTCAAGATCTCCTCCTGTCAAGCTCTCTTGTTTCCTCCTCCCATGCTCGTCTCCAGGATTTCTCCAGAGCCTCTCCCATCCTCTGGAACTCGCTACCTCAACCTGTCCGGCTATCCCCTACTCTAGCTACCTTCAGGCGATCCCTGAAAACTCATCTCTTCAGGGAAGCCTATCATGTCTCCAACTAATCTTTTACCACTTCCATCAGCTCATTCCCCACAGTTACAACCTTTTGTATCACCTCCCCCACCCTATTAGATTGTAAGCTCTTCTGAGCAGGGCCCCCTTAATCCTCTTGTATTTTATTGTATTATAACTGTATTGTCTCCCTTTTAATATTGTAAAGCGCTGCGTAAACTGTTGGCGCTATATAAATCCTGTAATAAATAAATAATAAATAAAAATAAAATAAAGTAATATGAATGAAGTTTTCAGTCTACTATGCAAACCTTATTAAATAAGTATACTTTGATAGTAGGACATTACTTAAAGGGAATTGCCATTAAGAAATATATGTGAACTACCATTGCTTAACTTCTCCATCTAAAAATTGCAGTTGTCTGGTTGCTACGCTGACTAGATAGTTTTCTGAGTTACTGACCTAGAACAGGTAAACAGATCATTTGTTCTAACTTTTAGCTTTCTGAATACAAGTTGAAGGTTAGTTACTCAGGAAGGATTTGTACTAGAGACAGTTAGGCTACTGCATTTTCAAAAAGAATAGCAATGACGGGCCACATATTTCCTATGACAGATGTTTCCTTTAAAGTGACTGAAAAAAAAAATGCTACAGGGGTAAATTGTTATTTGTGCGTGTACATACCTGTGCCAATATAAAAAAAAAAAACTCCCATTATGTCTGGATCTAGGTCCACATATTAAAATAATTTTGAACTGCCCATGAATAATCGCTTGTGATCTCCACACATGCCGTTGCACATAGTCTCGAATGATCACACAAATGTGGTTCATTTTACTGTTATCAATGATTAATTGCAATTACCTGCTGCACACAGTTTGCTAGCTACACTTAGTTATTCACCTTATATAGTGATCAATTGCTAACTGCTAGCAATAATTGAGGGAAGTTCATGGACAGTGCTTACTCTAGCAAAAATCCCTGCTGTGTGTGTACTCTTAGTTTGAAATTGTGAATGGCATCATGGTAATCAAGCCATATATTAAAGGAGAATATTTGCAAATACACAGTACAGTTGACATGTATTCATTTTCTTATATAATTAGTTGCATAGTTTAGCTACATAGTTGTTAGGGGGAAAAAGACACCAGTACATCAATTTCAATTTGTAAATGATAACAGGAACAAAAAAGACAGTCCAATCATTTCAGGGAGCAAACAATCCCGCTTCATCAGGGTTTAGCTAAGGAATGAAAAGGCTTCCTATAGGCCTTTATCTATAAAAGCTCCTGAAAAGTGTACTATGTCAAAACAAAAAGCATCAATATTACCAGAGTAACATAGAGTAACTCTATGGTAATGCAGGCTAATTAATGGATCATGGTCAAATTGTACTTTATTTTGATGCAGGATATGTAACAGACCATGATAAGATAGTACTCAGGGAATTTTGTTTTTAAATCTCCTGTGGTTAACCACTTCAGCCCCGGACCAATTTGCAGCCAAAGGTCCAGGCCCCTTTTTGCGATTTGGCACTGCGTCGCTTTAACTGACAATTGCGCGGTCATGCGACGTGGCTCCCAAACAAAATTGGTGTCCTTTTTTTCCCACAAATATAGCTTTCTTTTGGTGGTATTTGATCGCCCCTGTGCTTTTAATTTTTTGCGCTATAAACAAAAATAGAGCGACAATTTTGAAAAAAATTCAATATTTTTTACTTTTTGCTATAATAAATATCCCCCAAAAATATATAAAAAAAACATTTTTTTTCCTCAGTTTAGGCCGATATGTATTCTTCTACATATTTTTGGTAAAAAAAATCGCAATTAGCTATTATTGATTGGTTTGCGCAAAAGTTATAGCGTTTACAAAATTGGGGATAGTTTTATAGCATTTTTATTAATATTTTTTTTTTTTTTACTAGTAATGGCGGCGATCAGCGATTTTTATTGTGACTGCGACATTATGGCGGACACATCAGACATTTTTGACACATTTTTGGGACCATTGTCATTTATACAGAAATCAGTGCTATTTAAATGCACTGATTCCTATGTAAATGACAGTGGCAGTGAAGGAGTTAACCACTAGGGGGCGGGGAGGAGTTAGTGTGACGTGTTGCATTTTTTTACACTAGGGGGCGTGGCTGACGTCACTGATCGGCTGTTCCCGATGACAGGGAACAGCAGATCAGTGACAGGCAGTGTAGGAAGTGCCAGGAGAGGTTTGTTTACACAGACCTCTCCCCGTTCTTCAGCTCTGTGACCCGAACGTGGGACACCAGCGGCGATCGGGTCCGCTGGTCCCGCGGCCGTGGTCACGGAGTTCCCGACCGGGTCATGAGTGCGCCGCTGGCGGCACGCGCACGACCCCACGGCTAGGCAATTAAAGGGCACGTATATATACGTGCTTTTGCCTAGCCTGCCATTCTGCCGACGTATATTTACATGCGGCGGTCGGGAAGCGGTTAAAGCTGTTGTTGATTCCTGTGTGCAGTTGCTTCCATGTAGCAGTGTTAATTTTTGTCTTAGACTAAATTTTAGACTTTAGACTTTTGCAATTGTTTTAGTTTTAGTCGTATTTAGTCGACTAAATCTCCAGTACATTTTAGTCGACTAAATTGTCCTACGTTTTAGTTGACTAAAATCTCCAGTACATTTCAGTAATTGCAATTTAGTTTTAGTTATAGTCTTTTGACTAAAATGGCATTTTAGTTTTAGTGGTATTTTAGTCATCTCAATTGTTTTAGTTTTAGTCGTATTTTAGTCGACTAAAATAATATTCATTTAGTCGACTAAAATGTTTTAGTCATTTTAGTCGACTAAATTAACACTGTCATGTAGCTTTACTTGCCCTAATAGAGATGTTAACAGTACTTTACTCCATCACCACAATTGTTTTTCTTTCAAACATTTCTCTTTGGTCACTATGTTTTTTTTTAGAGGGCATGGTACTGGCTAGAGCCCTGTTACAGGCCTCCTCATTGTCTTTGGTATTGTAGTAAATCTGGGCAGCTGGGGCATTAGTTTGGGTCTGCCCCCTCCTCCTTCTCTCACTTTAAAAAATGCCTGTGTCACACCACAGATTAGCAGATCTCCATTGAGCACTGTCAGATCTTCTGGATCAAGGTCGCAGTTCCCCATTTCAAGTGCTGGAATGGTTTCAGAGGTTTTACTCCTTCCATTCACAAATTAGTGGTTGCAAACCTCAGACCTGAAACATCTCTTTGCTACTTCGTTCCTCCTCTTGCAGTATGAATCACCTCTGACAAGTTTTCCTGACACCAAGAGACAAAAGGTGACAGGGGAGGGAGCGCCAGCTGATTTACAGCCTCGGCTCTGTACCTTTGTGCTGTGTGAAGGGTAGTGTGTGCCTTCCCTTCAATTAGCTCTCAGAGCTCTCCTCACTGAGCTCTGCAGAGTGCAAATTCAGCTCTCTGCCCCGTTTTCTGAACACTCAGACAAGCTTTATAAATCCTGGACTTTGAACGGATGTAGAAAAGACAAGATTGCAGATAAACAGGAATCATCTATGTAGAAGGATTTGATTAATCTCTGTGTATCACCTGAGGCCAATCTACTGTACTGTGTGTTTGTAAGGGTTAACAACCACTTTAAATGTCTTCTTTTGAATCCAGAAATTCTACATGAATGCCTCCAAATCTGTCATGGCAAATATCGTGGATATTAAGGATGCATACCTGCACATCCTCCTCTTTCCAGTAGATCTAAATGTCCTACTTTTACTGTGGGGCCCATTCACTACTACTGCAGTTTGTGGCTAGTGTTGGGCGAATGGTTCAGGCCCAGCTAAATTTTGGACCAAAAAAAAAAGCTCAGCCCTCGACGAGACTGACCGCCAAATGCCTTCTCTGCCGGGTGACAGTTCCTAAATAGGTAAGGGGCGGGGCCACCTGGTGACATCATAAGGTGACCCAAATCCTTTCCTACTTAAGAACTGTCATTCCACGCAGGAGGCATTTGGCAGTCAGCCGTGAACGAGTGCGGAGCATTTTTTTCCCTGGGTCCGTCGATGTGGCAGGCGTCATGATTGACGATGGATCTACATCGGGGTACTTTGTTTTTTTATTTTTTTATAAAATACATGTCAAAAACATAAAAAGAATAGCTGCACTGGAAATTATTAAACGTGAAAATCAATTCAGCCTGAAACAAGTGATAATATTTGTGATACTATTTGTGATCAAAAATAAAGTGGACATCCGCTGGATGCAATCAATTGCCCACTAATCGATCTAGATTCAAAATTGAACGACCCAAATTATGTACAACAGATATATAATACAATTTGTACAAACGTGGGTATGTGACTATGAACCTAAGTTCAATGTGATAACACCAAAACAGAGAACCAAAAAGGATGTCACATATAAATAAATAAAAATTAAGCATGCAAAGAGTCCACAATAGGTGTTAGGATTCTGTTGTTGTTGCTTCCATAGTGATGTTACACTCGACACCCTCAGAAAAAGTGATAGCCAGGTAAGAAGGAGAAAAGGATCCTCAACAAAATAAAAGTACTGCAGCTTACCAGCTGATCTGATCTATGTGTCAGAGAGATCAGAAAGGCCTGTGGCTTATCCCCCTGCCAGGGTCTCTATACGGAATCCTCCAAATGGCACTCTCAAGGTGCAGACATATATGTAAATCCTGCCAGGATCCTCATTACTCTCATCAAACTCTGTTTACATAAAAGAAAAATGGATATCCATAGCATAATACGGTTTCACCCTTTTATTCATAAAAAAAGCTGGTATATATCGCACTTACATTTCAGATGTAATCATTAGGCATGTGTGAAAAAACAATACTGTCTGTATTTTTGTGTGTATCTCACATCAAGTTGCGGCAGGAAATATCACTTATTCAATATTATTTTTTGTACTTTTACATAATTTGTCACAGTATTATGTTGATTTTATTTACTGATAACATATATTAGACAGCGCTGTTACTCCAATACACATGTCAAAAACTTGTCTAAGTGTAGAATTTAAAACTGTTTAATTTCCCCAAAAGGGTTAAAAACACTTACACGGTATGTAGAATAGCAGAGCATATCTTCAGTATCGATGTAGGTGGTCCGGCGTGTATAGGCTCTTAGGACTGTGTGTATCCAGTAGAGTGAGATCACGGGGACGCCGGCAGGGGAACAGCAGGGAGCTCCGGGAGAACTGACAGGCCGTTCCGCAGCCACGATCTCAATCAACGGGAAGCGCAGCGTGGACCGCAAACAGGAAACAGTCATCAAAAAGAGACGCGTTTCAGAATATCTAATTGGTTCCTTTTTCAACCTGATGACTATGTGTGTACAAGGATAATTTATACTATATTGGCGGACTTTTGGGGCGGGGAATTTGAACAAATATAATTATGTTGACGCAGCGCTTTCACAATGCAAAAGTATAGAACAGGAGGGGAAACTGAGACATGATCCCCATCCAAGGAGAAACATAATTTCATAGAAAACAAAAAACAATGAAGACATTTAACAATAAAAATCAATATTTTGCAAAGCCTTCAGAAATTATTCAGCTAGGCATATATATAAGACTGGGAGGGGGGGAGAAGGGGATTGGCGAAAGGGAGAAATATTTTAAAAAATATATCTTAAAAATATTAAAAATATCTAAAAAAAAAAAAATATATATATATATATATATATATATATATATATATATATACAGTATAATCATGGGTTGTCGAGAAGAGGCTCTTGTCCCCATCAGCATTGGGACAAGGTGCTTTGGGGTGGGGCAGAGCCCCCCGGCCCCAAAAAAACCCCCCATGTGGAGGGCATGTGGCCTGGTATGGTTCAGGAGGAGAGGTCGCTCACTCGTCCCCCCCTTTCCTGGCCTGCCAGGCTACATGCTCAGATAAGAGTCTGGTATGGATTTTGGGGGGCCCCACGCCTTTTTGTTTTACATTTTGGCATGGGGTTCCCCTTAAAATCCATACCAGAACCAAAGGACCTGGTATGGTTTGGAGGGGGGACCCTACGGCATTTTTTTTTCAGATTTTCTATTGCTGGCAATGGTAGGTTATTCCTGGAAATTTTAATGTATTTTTTTTTCTTTAGAAAAGTAAGTTTTGCTGTAGTAGGTTCTATACATGGTACAGATGTGCCACTTTAGAGGCAGATTAAGGGAATGCCCCATGCACTATATTTAAAGGAATCGTTCATTTTTATTGTTTCACTTTAAGCATCAGTAAAAATCACTGCTCCTTTAAAAACTATCTTTTTTAAAAGTTTTTTTTTGCATTGATAAATTCTCTCAGGGCATTAACCGTACCCATACCCTTTTTATGACCAATAACTTGCATATAGGCCTTCAAAATGCGCACTTTTGATTTTTCAAGTTACGGTCCCATAGGCAGATACCATATTAATCAGCGTACCTTATAACACACACTTTTTCCCCCCTAAAAATAGAGGACAAACTCTGCCTGCGTGTTATATGCTGATATTTTTTTTTTTACCAACGGGGACAGGGATTGGGCGAGGGTGTCATGCCGGTCGCCTTGCCTCTCCTGGCCCTGGGACAGCCCACCGGCATACTCTAAAGATAAAAAAAACACTGCCAGTCCCTTCACATAGATCCTTTGAACATTGTGTAAGTGTCATAGTAGCACCGAAGCCTGCAAATACCTCATTCTCCCCGTTCTTCTTGGCCGCTCTCCTCCTCCCACTCCTCCGAGTGTAGCTATAAATTGGAGGGGGAGAGCGGTCACATGAAACATGAGAGGAGAGCGATCATGTGACCAGCCAGAAAGAATGCAGCTAATGAGGTATTTGCAGGCTTTGGTTTACAATGACAGTGACACAGTGTAGTAAGAATCTATGAGCAGGGACTGGCAGTGATTTTTTTAAACTTTAGAGTATGCTGACAGAGCTATCCCAGGAGCCTAGGGGGTCTCCAAGAGTGCAAGGGGGCTGTGCAATGTAAAGGAGCTCTGTACTGTGCAGGGGGAGGAGGCTGTGTAATGTAAAGGGGCTGTGCAATGTATAGGGGGCTACGTAATGTTCTGGGGGTCTGTGTAATGTGCAGGGGGTCTGTGTAATGTAAAGGGGTCTGTGCAATGTGCAGGGGGGCTTTGGTCTGTGTAATGTGCGGGGGGGGGTCTTTGTAATGTGTGGGTGTCTGTGTAATGTAAAGGGGTCTGTGCAAGGTGCAGGGGGGCTTTGGTCTGTGTAATGTGCAGGGGGTTTGTGTACTGTGAGAGGGGATCTGTGTAATGTAAAGGGGTCTGTGTAATGTACGGGGGGGCTTTGGTCTGTGTAATGTGCAGGGGGGGCTTTGGAATGTAAAAGGGGCTGTGGAAATTTTTTTCCCTGGAACTTCCCTGGTAAAATTAGGGGGCGTGTTATACGCCTGTGCGTGTTATATGGTGATAAATACAGTACTTATAAAGTTCTCAGTGGCATCATTCCAAATGTGTGTACAACCA
>CM053031.1:175738737-175848096 GCA_028564925.1 Lithobates sylvaticus | reverse complement strand
AAGAAAGTAAAGAAAAAAAATTTTTTTTTTTTTCTTTTTTCAATTTTCAAAACTTTGTGACAAAAAGCGACATCTGCAAAATACTCACAATACCTCTCAGCAAATAGCTTGGGGTGTCTACTTTCCAAAATGGGTTCATTTTGGGGGGTTTTATGCCATCTGGGCATTCCATGGCCTCCGAAACTGTGATTGGCAGTGAGAAGTGAAATAAAAAAATTACTCCCTTAGAAAGCCTGAAGGCGGTGCTTGGTTTTTGGGGTTCCGTACGCAGCTAGGCTCCCAAAAAGTCCCACACATGTGGTATCCCCGTACTCAGGAGAAGCAACAGAATGTATTTTGGGGTGTATTTCCACATATGCCCATGACATGTTTGAGCAATATATCATTTAGTGACAACTTTTTGTAAAAAAAATATATATATTTTTTTTTTTTTTCATTATTCAATCTCTTGGGACAAAAAAAAAAAATATTTAATGGGCTCAACATTGCTCTCAGCAAATAGCTTGGGGTGTCTACTTTCCAAAATGGGGTCATTTGGGGGGGGTTTGAACTGTCCTGGCATTTTATGCACAACATTTAGAAGCCTATGTCACACGTCACCCACTCTTCTAACCACTTGAAGACAAAGCCCTTTCTGACACTTTTTGTTTACATGAAAACATATTTTTTTTTGCAAGAAAATTACGTTGAACCCCCAAACACTATATATATTGTTAAAGCAAAGGCCCTACAGATTAAAATGGTGGGTGTTGCATTTTTTTTTTTCCACACAGTATTTGCGCAGCGATTTTTCAAACGCATTTTTTGTGGAAAAAATACACTTTTTTTTATTTTAATGCACTAAAACACACTATATTGCTCAAATTTTTGATGAAATAAAAAATATGATCTTAGGCCGAGTACATGGATACCAAACACGACATGCTTTAAAATTGCGCACAAACACGCAGTGGCGACAAACTACATACATTTTTAAAAGCCTTTAAAAGCCTTTACATGATACCACATTAGATTCACGGAGGAGGTCTACTGCTAAAATTACTGCCCTCGATCTGACCTTCGCGGTGATACCTCACATGCATGCTGCAATTGCTGTTTACATATGACGCCAGACCAACGCTTGTGTACGCCTTTGCGCAAGAGAAGGGGGGGCAGGGGTGCTTTTTTTTTTTTTTTTTTTTAGTTTTTTTTTTATTTATTTAGCTTTTTTATTCTATTTTTAAACTGTTCCTTCCATTTTTTTTCTTTGTTATGATTTTTATTGTTATCTCAGGGAATGTAAATATCCCCTATGATAGCAATAGGCAGTGACAGGTACTCTTTTTTTGAAAAAATTGGGGTCTATTAGACCCTAGATCTTTCCTCTGCCCTCAAAGCATCTGACCACACCAAGATTGGTGTGATAAAATGCTTTCCCAATTTCCCAATGGCGCGGTTTATATCCGGGAGGGGGGACATTCCCTCCTACTGCTTGTAAAAGCAGTCTAGAGGCTAATTACCCGCTAGAATTGCTTTTACATGAAAGCCGATCACTGGCTGAAAAGAAGGATACCAAGATGATACCTAAACCTGCAGGCATCATTCTGGTATAACCATTCAAAGTCCAGCAACATACTGGACATATATTGTAATCTTTTTTTTTTTTTCATGCAGCCTCTTGGCTGAACGAAAAAAAGAGATTGATTGGTGGGTATGCCCACCATTAGAATACCTCCCTTCATCCACCCACTTCTAATGATGGGCATACATGCACCATTTATATATGCCGATGCATGGGGGCATCCTCCCGCAAAAGTTATGCCGTGTACACACGGTCGGAATTTCGACCGTATGTACGTGGCATTAGGAGCCAATCGCTCCTCCCCGCCCCCTGCTGCCCCCATGCTTCGGCATATATGCTCTTTTTTTTAACTGTGGTGGTGAAATCACCTCCTACAGCGTTGGAGTCGCGGCTTTATGTATCGTGGGAGCAAACGCTGTTGCTGTCAAGATAAATAAATCCGCGCTGCAACTGAATGGCGCACCTGAAAACAAAAAAATGCTTAACACTAAAACACAGTAAACAAAATTACATACCTGAAAAGCAAGCATGATAAAACATGATAAAACATAATAAAACATTGCAGAATAGAATGGAGTAAAAAAAGAGCAACAATAGAGAGAGAGAGAGAACAATAAAAAACGACAACTATTTTTGTTTTTTTTTATTTTTTTGAGATTCACAGGTAAAAAAGCTCCTGACTGTTAGCGACTGAATCAAAACGCTACCACAAAAAAAATGTTAGCGATCGCAGGGATCAGGCCTGACTCTGCGAACACTGCAGTTATGTGTGCTTAGTGTTTTGTAAGTGACAGTGATCGATCGATACTGCACTTGGGTGGGCTGGGCTGGGCGGAGGGGGAAAAACGCAGGTGCTAGCAGGTATCTGGGCTGATCCCGCTAACAATGCGTTTTTTTGGAACCCTAAACTGCTGGGACGCTAGTATAGATCTGATCAGATCAGATATTGATCTGTTCAGATACTATACCACTAAGGGAGGTGTATGCTTTGCGCGTGGGTGTTTGCGGTACTGGCACTAACCTGGGGCGACGCAGACCTTATTTGACCCTAAAACCTAATTGATATCACCCGCCGGGCGATCAGGGGGTTAAACCGTTATTGGGTAATAAATGGCGGGTGCCCTGACAGTATAAAAAAACAAGCTAACTAACCAGCGTCACCCGTAACAGTAATACAAAAAAAAAACTGGTTACCTAGCGACACTAATGCAGGGATCAGAAAAACGATCGCTTAGTGACACTGGCAAAAGGGGGTGAAAGGGTTAACTAGGGGCAATCAGGGGGTTAAACCTTTATTAGGTAATATATGGGGGTACCTGACGCTATATAAAAACCTGACGGGGAACCTAAATAGGTAATATATGGGGGTACCTGACGCTATATAAAAACCTGACGGGGAACCTAAATAACGAAATAACTAACTGGCTAACCAGCGTCACCAGTGACATTTTATACGGTGATCACTGGTGAAAGGGTTAACTCTAGGGGCAATCAGGGGGTTAAAACCTTTATTTAGGTTGTAATATGGGGGTACCTGACCTATAAAACTATTTATGAACCTATATAAAACATGGCGGTTAAAATAAAAAAAAAATGGTTACCTAGCGACACAATGCAGCGATCAGAAAAACGATCGCTTAGTGACACTGGCAAAAGGGGGTGAAGGGGTTAACTAGGGGCAATCAGGGGGTTAAACCTTTATTAGGGGGGGGTAGGGGGCTACCTAGGACCTAAAACTAACTGCCCTGACAGTTATTACAGTCACACTGACACTAAATGCAGTGATCAGTAAAAAAATGATCACTGCAATTAGTGACACTGTGACTGGGGGGGGAGGGGGTGATCTGGGGGGTGATCAGGGGGTGACAGGGGGGTGTTTTGTGTGCCTAACTGTACTGGTGTCAGTGTAGTGTTGTGCACTAACCTTAACATGTTCGCCGCTCGGCGTCTCCGGTCACATAGACCGGCGCACCGAGCGTGACATCACTTCCGCCTTCCTGTCTATACAATAGACAGGAAGGGGAAGTTTCTCATTGGCCAGGAGCGATCGCGAGGGGGTGGCCAGAAACCACTGGCCGTCCCCTCGTCCCGGATCGCTCCTGAAGCGATGCCGACCGTCCCCGCCGGCGGAGGGGGGTCCGATCGGACCCCCCAACCGCCTAAAGAATGGCACGTACAGGTACGTGGTTCTGCCTGTACGTGCCATTCTGCCGACGTATATCTACATGGGGCGGTCGGCAAGTGGTTAAAACCGCTTGCGGCTTTAATGTCATGTCTTGTCCTGGCAATATGGATGAAAATCTTTGAGAAAAAATGGCATGGCTACCCCATCACCCCCCCCCCCACCCCAGCCCCTTTGGGTCTTGTATGGATATTAAGGGGAACCCCACACCCAAAAAAAAACCCTATACCTACAACCCTATATACTCTGAACAGCAGTATACAGGCGGTGCAAACAAGACAGGGACTGTAGGTTTGTTCTTAAGTAGAATCTGAACAGGAACATTTTTAAGTGTAGCTCCATCCAAAAAAAAAAATTTAAGCTTTTTGGAGAACATAGGGAAGGGTTATACCCCCTGTAACATTTGTTTTGCTGTCTGTGCACCTGTTCAGAACATTTCACCTCACTTTCCGTCCCAATGACAATTTTTTTTGGAAAAGTGGGGTTTTTATTGAAACAAGGATTGGTGATAAAGCATCAGTAGAGAGGAGATACCTTTTTCCCAAATTAAATCTAACAGGATTCGTTTGTAAGTTGGATGTTTGAAAGTAGGGACCTGCCGTATATACTCTGCAGAAATTTGCCCCGTTAGATGTTGGTGTTGTCACAACACTGTAAGCCCTCACAGTTACTCTTGGTGGGCACAGGAATTGGCCCTGTTGTGAATTATTAGATCAAGATTTGTAATTGCATGCACCTGTTGAACAGGGCAGAAAAATTGGGCCTTTGGTGGTGGTGGTGGACGGTGTTGCCACAAGACTGCAAGCCCTCACAGTTACTCTTGGTGGGCGCAGGAATGGGCCCTGCTGTGAACTATTAGATCAAGATTTGTAATTACGGGGCAGAAAAAAATTGGGCCTTTGGTGGTGGTGGTGGACGGTGTTGCCACAAGACTGCAAGCCCTCACAGTTACTCTTGGTGGGCGCCCCTGTTAAACAGGGGCGGAAAAATTGGGCCTTTGGTGGTGGTGGTGGACGGTAATGCCACAAGACTGTAAGCCCTCACAGTTACTCTTGGTGGGCGCAGGAATGGGCCCTGCTGTGAACTATTCGATCAAGATTTGTAATTACACGCTCCTGTTAAACAGGGGCTGAAAAATTGTGCCTTAGGCACTGGTGCTGGTGGTGCCACAACACTGCAACCCCTCACAGATACTGTACTTGGAGCACAGCAGTCAGACCTGTTGCGAAGCATTTCTTAAAAAATTGTAATTACACGCCCCTGTTAACAGGGGCTGAAAAATTGTGCCTTAGGCACTGGTGCCACAACATTGCAATCCCTTACAGATACTGTACTTGGAGCACAGCAGTCAGACCTGTTGCGAAGCATTGCTTAAAAAATTGTAATTGCACGCCCCTGTTAAACAGGGGCTGAAAAATTGTGCCTTAGGTACTGGTGCCACAACACTGCAACCCCTCACAGATACTGTACTTGGAGCACAGCAGTCAGACCTGTTGCAAAGCATTGCTTAAAAAATTGTAATTACACGCCCCTGTTAAACAGGGGCTGAAAAATTGTGCCTTAGGTACTGGTGCCACAACACTGCAACCCCTCACAGATACTGTACTTGGAGCACAGCAGTCAGACCTGTTGCGAAGCATTGCTTAAAAAATTGTAATTACACGCCCCTGTTAAACAGGGGCTTAAAAATTGTGCCTTAGGCACTGGTGCTGGTGCCACAACACTGCAACCCCTCACAGATACTGTACTTGGAGCACAGCAGTCAGACCTGTTGCAAAGCATTTCTTAAAAAATTGTAATTACATGCCCCTGTTAACAGGGGCTGAAAAATTGTGCCTTAGGCACTGGTGCCACAACACTGCAACCCCTCACAGATACTGTACTTGGAGCACAGCAGTCAGACCTGTTGCGAAGCATTGCTTAAAAATTTTTGATTACACGCCCCTGTTAAACAGGGGCTGAAAAACTGTGCCTTAGGCACTGGTGCCACAACACTGCAATCCCTTACAGATACTGTACTTGGAGCACAGTAGTCAGACCTGTTGCGAAGCATTGCTTAAAAAATTGTAATTGCACGCCCCTGTTAAACAGGGGCTGAAAAATTGTGCCTTAGGTACTGGTGCCACAACACTGCAACCCCTTTACAGATACTGTACTTAGAGCACAGCAGTCAGACCTGTTGCGAAGCATTGCTTAAAAAATTGTAATTACACGCCCCTGTTAAACAGGGGCTGAAAAATTGGGCCTTAGCCACTGGTGGTGGCACCCAGAAACAAAAATGTTCTTCCAAGATATCATCAGGATCATTGAGGAGGAAGAAGATAGTCAGTCAACATAACAGGACAGTCACTTAGCATCAGCATAGGCAGTCTTGAAGGGATGTGGCATTATAAGTTATTCAGTAATATCAGCTTTAGGTGCCTGGTAGCTGGTCGTGATCCAAGACTGATTCATCTTTATGAAGGTCAGTCGATCAACCGAGTCAGTGGACAGGTGCACCCTGTGATCGGTGTCGAAGCCTCCAGCAGCACTGAATGTGCGTTCGGAATAAATGCTGGATGCAGGACAGGCCAGTAGCTCAATTGCATACTGTGCAAGCTCTGGCCAGTGATCCATCCTCAAGACCCAGTAAGCCAGAGGATTTTCGGTGGGAAAGGTGTCCAAGTCTGACCTTGCCCCTAGGTATTCCTGCACCATGTACATCAGACGCTGGCGATGGTTGCTGGAACCGATCATACCTTGGGGCTTGTGTGCACGTTAAAATGGGTGTGATCCATGGAAAATCTGATGGTTTGAATGATGATTTTGATGCATTTTTAAATAAGGATTCTTGTGTAATACTGTGTAGTGTAGAAAGCTTACAAATTATGCCGGCATGTGTATATGTGTATGTATGTGTGTGTGTATGTATATATATATATATATATATATATATATATATATATATATATATATATATATATATATATATAAATAAAATAAGGAAACAGAAGAAATTAGGTCTTTTCCCAGGCAAAGAAATGGCTTGAGGAGGCTAATCGTAGGTTAAAATCATAAAAAGACTATGTTTTTAGACAAAGAGGAAGACAATATGACCGTCCTCCGAAGTTTAGTTCAGCAAGTATTGCCTGAACAAAAGGCACCAAACCAAATGCACCCAACAGCCCCTACACACCCTTTAGAGGACTCCCCAACCCCACCGACAGTCGATGCTCCAATTCCCTATACCCTATTGCAGACCTGCAGTCCCCACCACTGTATGGGACAGAGGTATGCAACAAGCCACCCCGCTGACCCCCCTTACAGCAATCCCAAGGTCAACATAGCTCAATTCAGGGATGGTATCATGGGAATGGTTGCTAGCTATCATCTCAATGGGAGGGAAATAGAGCAGGTCACCAGACAGGTCTTGGAACCTGACTGGCATCATGTAGTGGGAGAAATGCTCATATAGAGAATAGATGGATACGTCAAGCCGACTGGTCCATTATAAATCAGTGTATATGGGGAGAAGAGGAAAAAGTGGATAATTTCATTGTTAGGATAAGGAAGAATTTCAATAACCACTCTAGGATAGACATCTCAGTAGATCAAGTGAACGATAGCCCATATAAACAACAGCTAAAGAATGCAATCCTGAAGGGGCTGCTAGCCCCTTTATCAAGTTTTATTTCCGAACACATGATTAACCATAGGATCTGCAGACCCTAGGAGCTGATCGAGTATGCAAGGCATGCTGAGGGGCACTTCCAACCAAAAAAGAAAGTAAAGAAAGGGAAGGTGTTTATGATAGGTGAAGGTAATAATGTGTATGTGGTTGAGAATCAGAACAGAAGATTGGGAAACACATTCAACATGAGAGGGGGGAGTGTTTCCTATATGGTAAAAGTGTGTCTGCAGAGAGAGAAGCAGAAGGAAAGGATGGGAAAGAATCAGCAATTTTGGATGTGTGTAATGTTGAAACTTGTTTGCATGCTGAAGCCAAGAAATTACCTTGGTTGCAAAGGGTAGTTGGGTAACATTTCTCTGCGATACTGGGGCTTGTAGGACCCAGATACACCCGCTGGATATGCCACCAGGGGTAAAGGAAAAAGGTTTAGTATATGTAAAATCTGCAAATTGGTTGAGTAAGGCCTTACTGTGGAAGATCCACAGACAGGTAAAAAGGTAAGTATCTCCCATGAGAAAATAACAAATTTTACAGCTGTATGGTACAACTGGATAGAATTTAAAAGCTCCCAAGAGTACAAAGCTACTCTCATTTGAGAATAATTTCCATATGCTAGATAGGAATATCTCAGATATATCTGTGAAAAGAATACAATAATTTTGTTTTACTTTAATGTATACCCCCATTCATCACCCCCATACCCCCCCCCCTTTTTTTTTTTCTTCCCTCTCTTCCCCTTCCTTCCCTCCCCCCCCCTATCCCGCCCCCATCTCTACTGTGTAGTGTGGTCTGCCCACACCGAAAAATATATAAGAACACTAAAGAATTATTTCTATTTTGATAAATATATGTCTTTATCTTTCTGTACAGACAAGTGACGATAGTATACTGTTACAATGTTTTGAAAAAAAACTGAGACCTACTTTTACTCTTTATACCATGTAATATGCTTACGTTTTCCTACCAATATTGCATTGTATTATGTTTTCATATTCGTTCAATAAAAATTTATGAAACAAAAAAAAAAAAAGGCTTAGTGTAAAATTGTAATTTCTACTAAATGTCCTGTTAAGTTGTTGGGTAGAGACATGTTGCATGCTCTTGATATTTCTGTCGTACCAGTGGAGGGGGGCCTTAAAGCCCATCGGCTGTGTGAAAAACAAATCACAGCCGTGGATAATGAGCCCCGATACTGATACAGCTTGGATTTGCAAACTGAGGCATTAAAGATGCCCAAAACCCTAACAGAAATAATTGAAGAGCCTGTGAGGAAAGGGTACAAGGTCCAGATGACCCTCTATTGCACTTTGTATTACAAAAAAAAAAATATTCTGCAAATATACAGGCAGGATACTGTACCCAGGGGTGGACTGACAACTCATGGGGCCCCCGGGCAATAGGAGATTATGGGGCCCCCAGGCAATCAGATTATGGGGCCACACAGTATACAATCACACAGTATACACATACATGTACACACAGTATACACAGACATGTTTCTATTGGCTGAGAAGGTACTGGAGAGATGGGGCAGCTATAATCTCTGGATTTTTAGACCAAAAGGATGTCGGTAAGGGACATTTCAGAAACCGATGTTAAAAAAAAAACACAGATTTTTACATACTGTCTCTGGTTTTACTAAGGCTGGCAGCCCTGATGGGGCCCCCTAGTGGCCCGGGGCCCTCGGGAAGTGCCCGAGTGGCCGAATGGTCAGTCTGCCCCTGACTGTACCTTATGTTTTGGTCACCCGGCACTCTGAGGTATCATGGCATGAGCTAGAAGAACTTATCACAGACTGGGTCCAACTAACAGATGAGGAACTAAAATCCAGAGGGATTCAGAGGTACAGATTAGCGTGGTTTGTTGAATGTACAACCAGAACTCGCGTGATTGAAGTTTTGACAAAAGACAGTGACTGACACCTTTTGACCCAAGGGGAAGAGGATGCCTTAAAAGACGTCCCCGATTTCTTGTGATCAAAAGGAAAGACAGACGTAGGACTAATTAAGACAGTCAGTTCTGGTTTGCACTTATGTACAAGGGAAAACAAAAAAGGGTACACATACACCAGGTTACCCCAGAGATATTGTGAAAATCTTGTCACAAGAAATGTTCAATACTTTGTGTCGAGTTGTGTCAGTGGGAGTCAAATTCTCTTGTATGTGGATGACATTCTGGTAGCGGCTCCTTTGGAGCGACAATGTAAAATTGACACCTTGGCTCTGATACATTTCCTTGCAGAACAAGGTCACAAGGTCAGAAAACTAAACTACAACTTTTGAAAAACAAGGTGAAATACCATGGTTACATTATATCTCATCAAGGCAGACATCTGGATGAGATCTGAAAAGAGGCCATCCTTCAAGCCCCCAAACCACATATAAAAAAAAAAAAGAAATGATGTCATTTCTTGGCATGGTAAATTTTTGTAGAGTATGGGTAGCTAATTATGCTACGGAGGTGGCGCCTCTTTCTGATCTCATCTATTGTACACAAAAGTCTGCAAAAGGTTCCATCCAGTGGAATGTGCAAGCAGAGGATGCATTTATAAAGGTAAAGCATCTCATTTTGGGTTCTACTGTGCTTAGCCTGCCCAATTACAGAAACCCTTTATCAGACTTTAGATTGTAGAGAGGGGTACATGACTTTTGTCCTCACTCAGGTTTATGGGAACAAACACAAACTAAATGCATTTTACTTAACTAATTTGCCCCACTGTGTACAAGCTGTAGTAGCAGCCTCATTGGCCATACAGTCATTTGCATTGATAGTATTGTTCTACCTCTGGTACTTAAAGGTCTCGCATCAGTGATCTTACTATAAGACAAAATCTCCTATTTATCTCCAGTCAAGCATTTATCATGCATGACTACACTTCTGGGACAACCACACATTACAATCAAGAAGTGTACTACATTGAATCATGCTACACTAATGCCAACACCTGGTGACAGGGATCCACATGATTGTATAGCTCAAATCGATGAACGGGTATTCCCTAGGAAGGATCTCACTGATGTTCCCTTTCTAGATGCTGACATTTCCTTTTTTGTTGATGGGTCTTGTAGAAAAAAAAACGATAAAGGGATAAATCAAATGGCTTATGCTATAGTAACACATGACCAGATCATTGAAGCCAGACCCCTTCCCAGGTCCTATTCTGCACAACAAACTGAAATTATAGCCCTGTCTAGGGCCTGCAGTATAGGGAAAAAAATATATATTTATACTGACAGCCAATACACTTTCACTACTGTCACGTTCCGGGTCCGGCAGGGAACAGGAGGTGGATCCCCTATGCCAATGGGGCGATAGCACGGGTTGTATTGGAGGACCGTTTTTAATGTTGCTACTGGTTTTCACCAGAGCCCGCCGCAAGGCGGGATGGACTTGTAGCGGCGGTAGCAACCAGGTCGTGTCTTCCAATAGCAACTCGACCCCACTGACAGCTGAGACAGGCGCGGTACACAAGGATTAGGCAGAGGCAAGGTCAAACGTAGCAAAGGGTCAAGGAAGGTGGCAAAGGTTCGTAGTCGGGGGCAACAGCAAAGGTCTGGATACACAGAAGGAGCAAAACACACAAACGCTTTCACTGGGCACTAAGGCAACACAAGATCCGGCCAGGACAGGAAGGGGAAGTGGGTTTATGAAGTGTTTAGGGTGTAACAGCAATTTGGACCAGGCACCAATTACTGGTGCGCTGGCCCTTTAAGATCAACAGTAGTGTGCGCGCGCCTGGGGAGCGGGGGCGCGCGCGCAGGAGAAGGTAGGAGGAGAGAGGCAGGGAGAGTTGAATGCGATCCCCGGGCGGACCGAGGCCGCCACGAGGATCGCATCCTGAGAACCGAGCGGCGCCTGCGGTCAGCGGAGCCGACCAGGGCGCTGCAGAGCCGAGGACGCCGTGGGCGCTCCGGGATGGAGGAGGCACCCGGAGCGCTCGGCGTTACAGTACCCCCCCCTTGGGTCTCCCCCTCTTCTTGGGTCTCCCCCTCCTCCTGGAGCCCAAGAACCTGAGGATGAGATCCTTGTCTAAGATGTTACCCTCAGGTTCCCAGGATCTCTCCTCAGGACCACAATTCTCCCAATCAACAAGAAAGAACCGCTTACCCCGGATGGTTCTAGAGGTGAGGATCTCTTTAACGGAGAAGATGTCGGAGGAGTCGGAGACAGGAGCAGGAGCGGAGACCTTGGGGGAAAAGTGATTAAGAACCAAGGGTTTAAGGAGGGAAACATGGAAAGAGTTGGGGATGCGGAGGGAAGGGGAGAAGATGTAGTTTGTAGGACACGGAATTGATCCGAGCCTTGACCTTGAAAGGACCGAGGTAGCGGGGGCCCAACTTGTAACTGGGGATGCGGAACCTGATGTACCTGGAGGAGAGCCACACCCTATCACCAGGCGAGAAGACAGGAGGAGGTCTTCTTTTACAGTCAGCATGTTTCTTCATGCGAGAAGAGGCCAGGGCAAGCGACTTTTGGGTCTCTTTCCAGATGGACGACAGCTCTTGGGTGACTTCGTCTACAGCGGGGACTCCGGAAGAAGTGGGGATGGGTAGGGGGGGAAGAGGATGACGGCTGTAAACCACAAAGAAGGGTGATTTAGAGGAGGACTCCGATTCTTTCAGGTTGTAAGAAAATTCGGCCCAGGGCAGGAGGTCAGCCCAGTCGTCTTGACGAGCAGAGACAAAGTGTCGCAGGTAGGCCCCAAGGATTTGGTTGACTCTCTCCACTTGTCCATTGGACTGTGGGTGATAGGCAGAGGAGAAGTCCAGTTTGACTTTCAGTTGACTGCAGAGAGCTCTCCAAAATTTAGATACGAACTGGACGCCTCTATCCGAGACGATGTGAGATGGAAGTCCATGGAGACGAAAAATCTGGAGGAAGAAATGTTTAGCAAGTATTGGTGCAGAAGGGAGACCTGGAAGCGGGACAAAGTTTTGGAGAAACGATCCACGACTACCCATAGCTATGTGGACCCAAGGTCGTTCAGGCACAGGCAGAGGGTGAAGCAGGCCAGCAGGTCTTTGATGAGGGGTCTTGTCTCGAGCACATATAGTACAGGCCTGTACGAAGTCCGTCACATCCTTTTTTAAGGAGGGCCACCAGTAATACCTGGAAATCAGTTGGAAGGACTTCTTGATTCCAGGATGACCAGCGAGATGAGAGGAGTGACCCCATTTGAGGATCTGAAGACGAAGACGTGGAGGGACCAAGGTTTTCCCAGGAGGAACTTGCAGCAAGGAGGCAGGAGCAGAAGAGATCAGACACTCAGGGGGTACGATGTGTTGTACAGGAGACTCGGACTCAGAAGAATCGGTGGAACGTGATAGGGCGTCCGCCCTGACATTCTTGTCTGCAGGACGGAAATGGATCTCGAAGTTGAAGCGGGCAAAAAACAACGACCACCTAGCTTGACGTGGGTTCAATCGCTGGGCGGACTGGAGGTAAGAAAGATTTTTGTGATCAGTGAAGATCGTGATGAGATGAGTGGACCCCTCAAGGAGATGTCTCCACTCCTCAAGTGCTAGCTTAATGGCCAGTAATTCACGGTCTCCGATGGAATAGTTCTTTTCAGGGGGGGAAAAGGTCTTGGAGAAAAAACCACAGGTGACGTTCTTGCCCTTGGAGTCTTTCTGGAGAAGCACGGCTCCAGCTCCCACCGAGGAGGCATCGACTTCCAGGAAGAACGGTTTGAGGGGATCAGGCCTGGATAGAACGGATGCAGAGGCAAAGACAGACTTGAGGCGGTTAAATGCCTCATCAGCTTGAGGAGGCCAGGACCTCGGATTCGCACCTTTTTTGGTTAGTGCCACAATAGGCGCGACAATGGTGGAGAAGTGGAAAATGAACTGGCGGTAATAGTTGGCGAATCTGAGGAAACGCTGGATGGCCCGTAGCCTGGTAGGACGTGGCCAGTTCAGGACGGCAGAGAGTTTCTCCGGGTCCATTTGGAGACCCTGTCCAGAGACCAAGTACCCCAGGAAGGGAAGACTGCCGCGTTCAAAGAGACATTTCTCTAGTTTGGCGTACAGACGGTTATCACGGAGTCGCTGGAGCACTTGGCGGACATGAAGACGGTGCTCCTCCAAGCTAGAGGAGAAAATCAGGATATCATCCAGGTAGACAACAACACAGGTGTACAGCAGATCTCTGAAAATCTCATTCACAAAGTCTTGAAAGACCGCAGGGGCATTGCATAACCCAAAGGGCATGACCAGGTATTCAAAGTGTCCGTCACGGGTGTTAAAGGCGGTTTTCCATTCATCGCCCTTACGGATACGGATGAGATTATATGCGCCCGGGAGGTCCAGTTTGGTGAAAAGGCTTGCTCCACGCAAACGGTCAAACAGCTCTGAGATGAGAGGCAGTGGGTAGCGATTTTTTACCGTGATTTTATTAAGACTACGATAGTCAATGCAGGGACGTAGGGACCCGTCCTTTTTGGCGACAAAGAAGAATCCTGCTCCAGCAGGGGAAGAGGACTTGCGGATGAAACCTCTCTTGAGGTTCTCCTGGATGTAGTCTGTCATGGCTTGTGTCTCCGGGATGGAGAGAGGGTAGATCCTGCCACGGGATGGGGTGGTTCCAGGGAGGAGATCAATAGGGCAATCAAAGGGTCTATGTGGTGGCAAGACCTCCGCTTGCTTTTTGCAAAACACATCGGAAAAGTCCTGGTAAGGCTTGGGAAGACTAGGCAGAGCAGCAGCGTTGGAAACTTGTTTAATGGGCACCGCTTTGAGGCAATGCCTGTGACAGGAAGGACCCCAACTTTTGATGTCCCCCGAGGACCAGTCGAGGGTAGGAGAATGTAGCTGGAGCCAGGGTAGGCCCAAAAGGATCTCAGAGGTACAGTTGGGTAACACAAGGAAGCTAATCTTTTCGAGATGGAGAACTCCAATCTTCATGAGGAGAGGTTCAGTGCGATAGCGCACGATACAGTTCAGGTTTTGACCATTTACAGAGGTGATGAAAAAAGGCTTGACGAGACGGGTAACTGGAACATTAAATTTGTTGATGAGTGAAGCTTCAATGAAGTTTCCTGCCGAACCAGAGTCCAGAAAGGCCACAGCGGAGAAAGAGGATCTCTTGGTCAGAGAAATCCTCACAGGAATGGTCAGACGTGGAGAGGAAGAATCCACACCTAGCAGCGCCTCTCCCACGTTAGCTAGGTGCGAGCGTTTCCCTGACGCTGAGGGCGGATAGAGCAGTCCTTTAAGAAATGGTCGGGACTGGCGCAATACAGGCACAGATTATGGTCTCGGTGGCGAGTCCTCTCCTGAGTGGTCAAGCGTGACCGATCCACTTGCATAGCCTCCTCAGCAGGAGGAGCAGGAACGGGTTGCAGAGGATTCTGGAAAAGAGGTGCCAGGCGAGGAAACTGCCTGACGCGACCAAAGTCCTTTTCCTGGCGTAGCTCTAGGCGTCTTTCGGTATAACGCATGTCAATGCGGGTGGCTAGCTGGATGAGTTCAGACAGGGTAGCAGGAATCTCTTGTGCGGCCAGCACATCTTTGACATGACTGGATAGACCTTTTTTGAAGGTCGCGCAGAGGGCCTCATTGTTCCCGGAGAGTTCACATGCCAGGGTGCGGAACTGAATGGGGTAATCGCCCACTGAAGAATTCCCCTGGACGAGGTTCAGGAGAGCCGTCTCGGCAGAGGAGGCCCGGGCTGGTTCTTCGAAGACACTGCGGACTTCAGAGAAGAAGGCTGGAATAGAAGCTGTGGCAGGATCGCCACGGTCCCAAAGTGGTGTAGCCCAGGCTAGGGCCTTATCAGATAGTAGGCTAACCACGAACGCCACCTTTGACCGTTCTGTGGGGAACTGGTCCGACAACATCTCCAGATGGAGGGAACACTGGGATAGGAACCTTCGGCACAGCTTGGGATCCCCATTGAATTTGTCAGGAAGGGACAGGCGGACTCTAGCAGCAGCAACTCGTGGCGGAGGAGATGCAGGAGGTGGTGGTGGAGATGGCAGAAGCTGCTGTAGCATAGCAGTCAACTGCGCCAATTGCTGTCCTTGTTGAGCGACCACCGTGGTCAGATCCGAGAGGCTTGGCAGAGGGACCTCAGCGGGATCCATGGCCGGATCTACTGTCACGTTCCGGGTCCGGCGGGGAACAGGAGGTGGATCCCCTATGCCAATGGGGCGATAGCACGGGTTGTATTGGAGGACCGGTTCTAATGTTGCTACTGGTTATCACCAGAGCCCGCCGCAAGGCGGGATGGACTTGTAGCGGCGGTAGCAACCAGGTCGTGTCTTCCAATAGCAACTCGACCCCACTGACAGCTGAGACAGGCGCGGTACACAAGGATTAGGCAGAGGCAAGGTCAAACGTAGCAAAGGGTCAAGGAAGGTGGCAAAGGTTCGTAGTCGGGGGCAACAGCAAAGGTCTGGATACACAGAAGGAGCAAAACACACAAACGCTTTCACTGGGCACTAAGGCAACACAAGATCCGGCCAGGACAGGAAGGGGAAGTGGGTTTATGAAGTGTTTAGGGTGTAACAGCAATTTGGACCAGGCACCAATTACTGGTGCGCTGGCCCTTTAAGATCAACAGTAGTGTGCGCGCGCGCGCGCCTGGGGAGCGGGGGCGCGTGCGCAGGAGAAGGTAGGAGGAGAGGGGCAGGGAGAGTGGAATGCGATCCCCGGGCGGACCGAGGCCGCCACGAGGATCGCATCCTGAGAACCGAGCGGCGCATGCGGTCAGCGGAGCCGACCGGGGCGATGCAGAGCCGAGGACGCCGTGGGCACTCCGGGATGGAGGAGGCACCCGGAGCGCTCGGCGTTACAACTACTATACACATATTTGCCCAGCAATGGAAAAATAGGGGTATGATTATGTCCATAGGTAAACTGATCACACATAGAGATCTCATTCTTACCCTTCTAAAACATGTACAAAAACCAACACAAGTGGCTATTTGTAAATGTACAGCACATAGAAAGGGAACAGATCCAATTGCCCTGCATTAGCAGACAAGACAGCAAAGGAAGCTGCTGTAGGACAGCAAATAACACACATATGCTATACAGATCTCCAAGTAAATGATGAGGTACGGAAAGCTATTGATGGAACATGGTTATCAAAAATGCAAACAACATCACCAGCAGGTGAAAATCAAAAGTGGTTATCTACAGGGTCAACACTGGTCAATGGTATATACACATGTATAGAAGGTAAACCCAACTTATCTACATCACTATTCAGGTATGCTGTGTTATTGAGTCATGGGCAGGCCCATACCTCAAAGGGAGGGGTGGTACAGGGGTGTACACAACATATGGGTTTACAAAACTACTCTAAAGGTTTTGTCTCACATGTTCAATTTGTAACAGATACCATGCACAAGGTGCCCTAAGACCCTTAAGGGGTAATTTCCCACAACCCCCTTATCCCTTTCACACACTATGCATGGATTTTATTGAATTGAACAAATGTGAGAATTTGTATAAGTATTGTATGGTTATTGTTGACAGGTCAAGGGATCCACTCTCTGATTCTCTGATTTACAGTAACAATGGCTCCCATTTTTGTAAACTAAACAATACAACAAATTGATATATGGTACAATATCTTACCTACTAGGGAGAATCACTATTTAGGTTATAACCCCTGGTTAGAACACCCCAGCCCCAGAGCCAACTCCGTTTCATTTTAGTCCTTCTTTGTTTAAAACAGATTTTACCTACAAGGAACAATTAAGTATAGAAACAGGATTTGGAGACAAATATGAATGGATAGAATGGGTCAGATACACAACCCAAGCAAAGGGGTTAAGTGATTGTATTTTTTGTACAAACCCAAGACCACAACTAGCCACCTTTCCTCTCCCTGAAGAGAAAATAAACTTGACTTGTATAATTAGACTGTTTTCAGAAAATATTACTGGGTCAGAATATGTAAATGAGAAAAAGAGCTACCCTAAGACTAAAATGCAAAGTATACCCCCTTCAGTACAAGCACTAACAGGAAATTTTACTTGTTTCTCTAACAAAGATAAGGATGGTACAAAGGTTGGCACTCTATCTCCTGAATACTGTGTAACTACAACATCAACTACAGACATTAAGTACCAATTAAAATGATTTCAGGAACAGAAACAGTAACTGGCTGATGTTTGGTGGCTGTGTGGGGACAAGAAACTAAGGGCCAGACTGCCACCTAGATGGGAGGGTAGTTGTGCCCTTACCCGCTTGTTGTTTCCCTTTTTATATTGTTCCTATGACTAACAAATTCATGAGACTACCAGGTTAACACTATTTTAAGTGACTTAAGTGTCCAGGATCATTTGACAACCTGGTGTATATAGACTTAATAGGTGTTCCACAAGGAAATTTCCGGATGAATTTAAAGCGCAGAATCAAGTAACAGCAGGACTCACCTCACTCTTCCTATGAGTACAGCCCAATAAGACTGGATAAACTACACCTACTACAACCAGCAGAGGTTTGTGAATTACACCAGAGATGCTATCAAAGGTATAGCAGCACAATCGGACGCCACGTCTTTGACAGCGTGGCAGAACCGTATAGCATTGCATATGTTGCTGGTAGAAAGGGGCTGGGTATGCAAAATGTTCGGCACCTTCTGCTGCACTTTTATTCCAAACAATACGGCACCTGATGGAAGTATCGCCAAGGCTTTGCAAGGCCTACAAATGTTATCCCAGGAACTAACTGAGAACTCTGGTGTAGAGAACCCCCTAACAGGACTCGAAAAATGGTTTGGTAAATGGGGTGATCTTGCAAAGAGTTTGTTCATCTCTTCTGTTGTCATGGCAGCCACGGTCCTTATGCTGTGTGGATGTTGCTGCATTCCCTGTATTAGGGGAATTCTTCAAAGACTGATTGACACATCTTTAACTAAGACTATGCTTTTTCAGAACAGTGAACTATACCCGGAACCTGATGAAGATGAATTTACAGTCCTTTCAAATTACTTATCTGTCTAAATGATAATACCTGGTAAAACAAAGAACCTGGAAATTTGAATTATTGACATTATTAGTATAAAAAGGAGGGAGATGTCAGAGAAATGAAGTATTATACCTTTAAATGTAAATTATAAATATGCATAGAAATATAGCTTATCTTCATTAAGTTTAAAATGCTTAGAAATATATGTTTTATATAACCCTATTATACTTCAATATGCTGAATAATCATATAACAATGAAAATGCTTACATTAGCAGAAATTTAAAACAATGAAATGTTTAGAATCACGTGTACATGGCATCCTCTGTCAGGGTGTTGCCTGTAGATGGATATTCCCTCCTTCCTGCTTGAAGTAAAGGTTAAAATTATACATGTGATCAGGATATTGCGAGCAGGAAGTGGGAAGGTTTAGGTGTGATAAAAAGAAGCATGTAATCCTATGACAGACAGAAATTGATTTTTGAAGCCTTAACGTACATGTAACCATTTCTCTTGCATATGCAAATAAATGTTATCTTGTCTTCCGAGGTCGGTCTTAGACAGTGATTTATTTACGTAACAGAAATTTTTGGCAGAGTCCATTTATCCACAAGGAAGTAGTCGATGCGGGTATAAGAGTTATGTCGGGGGGAGAAGAACGAGTAGTCTCTTTTTGAAGTATGGTGACATCTCCACACTTCGAACAGATCTTGAGATCTGATGAAGGATCCCATAGGGGAAGTCAGTCTTTTGGAGTCTGAGAATGAGTCGATGGAGCAGTCAGGTACCAAGTTGAAGTCGCCGCATAAGATAAGCTGGCCATGTTTAAATTTGTTGATTTTTTTCATGAGTTTGGAAAGGAAGTGAATTTTCCTTTTATTTGGAGCATAGAGGTTTACAATGGTGTATCTAACATTGTTCAGGTTACAGTCAATGGCTAGGTATCTGCCTTCTGTATCGTAGAGGCTGTCATGAAGGGTGAAGGAGCAGGAGTTTTTGAAGGCTATCATAACTCCTCCTTTTTTACCAGGACCAGAGGCCTTAAACACATGGATGAACTGTTTGTGGGAGCAATTAGGTTCAGCGTTATATTTGAAGTGCGTTTCTTGGACGCAGAGGACATCACAGTGGGAGTCACGAGCTGTACGCCACAGGGAATTTCTCTTGGCTGGGTGGTTTAACCCTTTTGCATTGATTGAAAGGAACATAGGCATTGTGTAGATGAGGTGAGGTGGGTCAAAAAGAAAAGGAAGTACTCACAGTTGTGAAAGATGGAGGTGATCCTGTGTTCATTAGGCTGCGGAGGGTATACGATGGAATTTCAGTGACTGAGGATCCTGTGCTCTCGGGGGTCAGGGTATGTGGGAAGAAAAAGGTGATTGGAAAACGAAAAAAACTAACAGTACGGTAAGTTGGGGAAGGGGTAGAAGGGGATCAGCAGTGTATCAGAAAACTGCCAATCAAGATCTGGGGATAAGTCCTTGAACTAGCTGCAACGAGCAGGCACCGAGTGGATTGCGGTGATACAATTGTATTGGATGAGCACTAACCTTGTATTTATTTGTTGAAGTTAGAGCGTTGCTGTTTGGCGTATGTTAGAGGGTTGGATGCGGACGTCTGTGGACCAGAAGAATCAATTTCAGGGATGATGCCCCAGGTTTGGAGCATTTTAATGCCTTCTTCCACAGTGTGAATGTTGTGGCGGGCGCAGTTTCTAGTGATTATCAACTTGGTCGGAAAACCCCATTGGTATGGGATTTTGTGGTTGTTGAGGGGTTTTGTGATGATCTGAAGTTGTCGCCTCTGTTGACGTGTGTACTGTGAGATGTCAGCAAAAAGCTGGAGCTGGGCATAAGGTGGTGGAAGTTGGCCCATGCGTCTGGATTGAGCAAGCAGCATGTCCTTAGTATAGAAAAAGTGGATTCTCATCAGGGTGTCTCGAGGAACCTCCAGGGGGAGATGAGGGGGTTTCGGTAGGCGATGAATGCGGTCTACTATGGTTTCGATCTGCGGCAGATCTGGTAGGATTGTGGAGATGAGCTGTCTGGCATACAAATTTAAATCTGAGGGGAGGACAGATTCTGGAATGCCTCTGATTTTTACATTGTTTCGTCTCGAGCGGTCCTCGAGGTCCGCCATTTTAGCCCTCATCCATTGTTGCTCGCCACGTGTGTGGTCATGAGCATCTACTGGGTCGTTCAGTCATGGCGCCCATCTGGGATTCAACTCGGCCCAGTTTGCGGCCTGTGTGTGTCAGTTCAATTTGAAATGCAGCAAATTTAAAGGAAATGTCACACTGGAGAGAGCTGTGGAGTGATATCAGCATCTCCTTTAACATGGTGTCTATGGCTGGTTAGATGTGGGGAATGCTGCTATGGGAGAGACAGAGGGCGTCTGGATGAGTAGCAGGTCTAGAGCAGGCCTTACCTCAGGGTCCTGATCAGTGTTTTCGAATCGCATCTGCGATTTAGCAGGGCTGTTGGTTGTAGATGACGATCCAGAAGAAGGAGAGGATCATATAGGGTCTCCCTGAGGTAATGTGGAGTCCTCAGATGCGTCGGGGAGATCAGTGTATGACAGATCTGTGTGCTGCGTCCCTGTGTGCTGTGAGGTGCTGCAGGCGCCATCTTGGATTTTTCCTCCATGCGGTGAGGGGAAGAAATCATCGATCCTCTTAGGCTGTTTTATGTCCTTTTGTTTTCTAGACCCTCCGGTCTGGCTCCCCCGGGTGTGGGGGTCTGCTGGAAGCATCTGTGTGCTCAGATCGGTGCTGTGGGTGTCCGTTTGTTCCGCTCGGTGCAGGTGCTGAGGAATCAAGCAAGAGGAATTCAAGTCTGATCTCTCACTCTGCGGTGCCAAAGTAACTTGTGGTACCCCTCGGGTGTGAAAGTTCTCTGGTTTAGTAGGGTGAGGTTTTCCAGGATGAAATGATGTTGCAAGAGTAGGGATAGGCCCGGTGTTCGATTCAAACCCATGTTCGAATCGAGCACCGGCGTTCGCCCGCTCGGCGAGCCCAGAACTATTTGGCCCGTTTGCATCACATTCGTGTGATGCGAGCGGCCCACAATGCATTGCGCCAGTCGCAGTGCATTGCTGGCTGATGATTGGCCAAGCATGCACTGTGACCCCGCATGCTTGGCCAATCACAGCGCCGGCAGCGAGGAGAACAATAATTGGCTACAGGCAGGACGTCTGTAGCCAATTATAGCTCAGGGGCTTTAGTACACTCCCCACTGTATAAAAGGACGCTGCCCGTCGGCCTAGTGCACTGTGTTCCGGGGCTTGATTCTGATATAGGCAGACTGCTGATGCTGATTCATTATCATTACTACTGAATACTGATCATTTGATTGCATCACTGATTCATTCTGCTGATTGCACTGCTGCTGAGTAGGGATGAGCCGAACACCCCCGGGTTCGGTTCGCACCAGAACCTTCGAACGGACCGAAAGTTTGTGCAAATTTTCGAACCCTATTCGTTACAATGGACGCGAACGTTCAAAATCAAAATTGCTAATTACAACGGCCAATATGCATGTTAATGTCATAAAACAGGTTTGGGGACCCGGGTCCTGCC
The DNA here is from genome assembly GCA_028564925.1 of Lithobates sylvaticus. Taxonomy (NCBI): domain Eukaryota; kingdom Metazoa; phylum Chordata; class Amphibia; order Anura; family Ranidae; genus Lithobates; species Lithobates sylvaticus. The sequence goes on along the minus strand of CM053031.1, from coordinate 175,826,185 downwards.
CCAGGGGACATATATCAATGCAAAAAGAACTTTTAAAAACTAACCTTTTTTCGGGAGCAGTCATTTTAATGATGCATAAAGTGAAAAAAAAAAAGTGAAATTTTCATTTAAATATGGTACCTGGGGGGTGTCTAAAGTATGCCTGTGAAGTGGCATGTGTTGTCCCGTGTTTAGAACTGTCCCTGCACAAAATGACATTTGTAAAGGAAAAAAATAAGCCATTTAAAACCACTTGCGGCTTTAATGTCATGTCTTGTCCTGGCCATATGGCTGAAATTCCTTGAGAAAAATGGCATGGCTACCCCATCACCCTCCCCCCCAGACCCCATTTTGGAAAGTAGACACCCCAAGCATTTGCTGAGAGGCATGTTGAGCCCATTGAATATTTTTTTTTTTAGCTGATTGAATAAAGACAAAAATAAAAAATAATTTTTTTTTCTTCAAAAAGTTGTCACTAAATGATATATTGCTCACACATGCCAGTTATATGTGGAATTGCACCCCAAAATACATTTTGCTGCTTCTCCTGAGTATGGGGATACCACATGTGTGGGACTTTTTGGGAGCCTAGCCGCGTACGGGGCCCCGAAACCCAAGCACCGCCTTCAGGATTTCTAAGGGTGCAAATTTTTGATTTCACTCCTCACTACCTATCACAGTTTCGAAGGCCATAAAATGCCAAAATAGCACAAAACCCCCCCAAATGACCCCATTTTTGGAAAGTAGACACCCCAAGCTATTTGTTGAGAGGCATGGTGAGTATTTTACAGCTCTCATTTGTTTTTGAAAATGAAGAAAGTAAAGAAAAAAATTTTTTTTTTTTCTTTTTTCAATTTTTCAAAACTTTGTGACAAAAAGCGACATCTGCAAAATACTCACAATACCTCTCAGCAAATAGCTTGGGGTGTCTACTTTCCAAAATGGGGTCATTTTGGGGGGTTTTATGCCATCTGGGCATTCCATGGCCTCCGAAACTGTGATGGCAGTGAGAAGTGAAATAAAAAAATTACTCCCTTAGAAAGCCTGAAGGCGGTGCTTGGTTTTTGGGGTTCCGTACGCAGCTAGGCTCCCAAAAAGTCCCACACATGTGGTATCCCCGTACTCAGGAGAAGCAACAGAATGTATTTTGGGGTGTATTTCCACATATGCCCATGACATGTTTGAGCAATATATCATTTAGTGACAACTTTTGTAAAAAAAATATATATATTTTTTTTTTTTCATTATTCAATCTCTTGGGAAAAAAAAAAAAATATTTAATGGGCTCAACATTGCTCTCAGCAAATAGCTTGGGGTGTCTACTTTCCAAAATGGGGTCATTTGGGGGGGGTTTGAACTGTCCTGGCATTTTATGCACAACATTTAGAAGCCTATGTCACACGTCACCCACTCTTCTAACCACTTGTAGACAAAGCCCTTTCTGACACTTTTTGTTTACATGAAAACATATTTTTTTTTTAAAGGAAAAAAATAAGCCATTTAAAACCACTTGCGGCTTTAATGTCATGTCTTGTCCTGGCCATATGGCTGAAATCCTTGAGAAAAATGGCATGGCTACCCCATCACCCTCCCCCCCAGCCCCTTTGGGTCTTGTATGGATATTAAGGGGGACCCCGCACGCAAAATAAAACCCTATACCTACAACCCTATATACTCTGAACAACAGTATATAGGCGGTGCAAACAAGAGAGGGACTGTAGGTTTGTTCTTAAGTAGAATCTGAACAGGTACATTATGAAGTGTAGCTCCATCCCAAAAAAATCTATTTTTAAGCTTTTTGGAGAACATAGGGAGGGGTTATCACCCCTGTAACATTTGCTGTCTTGGCACATCTGTTCAGAACATTTCACCTCACTTTCCGTCCCAACGACAAATGTTTTTGGAAAAGTGGGGTTTTAATTGAAACAAGGATTGGTGATAAAGCATCGGTAGAGAGGAGATACCTTTTTCCCAAATTAAATCTAACAGGATCGAATTTCCCTTCCTAGGGGTAGATTTCCTCTCACTTCCTGTTTTCTCTTTCCGTTTGCAAGTAGGAGTCGTTTGTAAGTTGGATGTTTGAAAGTAGGGGCCTGCCGTATATACTCTGCAGAAATTTGCCCCATTAGATGTTGGTGTAGCCACAAGACTGTAAGCCCTCACAGTTACTCTTGGTGGGCACAGGTATGGGCCCTGCTGTGAGTTATTAGATCAAGATTTGTAATTGCATGCACCTGTTGAACATGGCAGAAAAATTGGGCCTTTGGTGGTAGTGGTGGACGGTGTTGCCACAAGACTGTAAGCCCTCACAGTTACTCTTGGTGGGCGCAGGAATGGTCCCTGCTGTGAGTTATTCGATCAGGATTTGTAATTGCATGCACCTGTTGAACAGGGCAGAAAAATTGGGCCTTTGGTGGTGGTGGACGGTGTTGCCACAAGACTGTAAGCCCTCACAGTTACTCTTGGTGGGCGCAGGAATGGGCCCTGCTGTGAGTTATTAGATCTAGATTTGTAATTGCATGCACCTGTTGAACAGGACAGAAAAATTGGGCCTTTGGTGGTGGTGGTGGACGGTGTTGCCACAAGACTGTAAGCCCTCACAGTTACTCTTGGTGGGCGCAGGAATGGGCCCTGCTGTGAGTTATTAGATCAAGATTTGTAATTGCATGCACCTGTTGAACAGGGCAGAAAAATTGGGCCTTTGGTGGTGGTGGGGGTGGTGGATGGTGTTGCCACAAGACTGTAAGCCCTCACAGTTACTCTTGGTGGGCGCAGGAATGGGCCCTGCTGTGAGTTATTAGATCAAGATTTGTAATTGCATGCACCTGTTGAACAGGGCAGAAAAATTGGGCCTTTGGTGGTGGTGGTAGACGGTGTTGCCACAAGAATGTAAGCCCTCATAGTTACTCTTGGTGGGCGCAGGAATGGGCCCTGCTGTGAGTTATTAGATCAAGATTTGTAATTGCATGCACCTGTTGAACAGGGCAGAAAAATTGGGCCTTTGGTGGTGGTGGTGGTGGACGGTGTTGCCACAAGACTATAAGCCCTCACAGTTACTCTTGGTGGGCGCAGGAATGGGCCCTGCTGTGAGTTATTAGATCAAGATTTGTAATTGCATGCACCTGTTGAACAGGGCAGAAAAATTGGGCCTTTGGTGGTGGTGGTGGTGGACGGTGTTGCCACAAGACTGTAAGCCTTCGCAGTTACTCTTGGTGGGCGCAGGAATGGGCCCTGCTGTGAGTTATTAGATCAAGATTTGTAATTGCATGCACCTGTTCAACAGGGCAGAAAAATTGGTCCTTTGGTGGTGGTGGTGGTGGACGGTGTTGCCACAAGACTGTAAGCCCTCACAGTTACTCTTAGTGGGCGCAGGAATGGGCCCTACTGTGAGTTATTAGATCAAGAATTGTAATTGCATGCACCTGTTGAACAGGGCTGAAAAATTGGGCCTTAGGCACTGGTGCTGGTGCCACAACACTGCAACCCCTCACAGATACTGTACTTGGAGCACAGCAGTCAGACGTGTTGCGATGCATTGCTTAAAAAATTGTAATTACACGCCCCTGTTAAACAGGGGCTGAAAAATTGTGCCTTAGGCATTGGTGCTGGTGCCACAACACTGCAACCCCTCACAGATACTGTACTTGGAGCACAGCAGTCACACCTGTTGCGAAGCATTTTTTTAAAAAAATTGTAATTACACGCCCCTGTTATACAGGGGCTGAAAAATTGTGCCTTAGGCACTGGTGCTGGTGCCACAACACTCCAACCCCTCACAGATACTGTACTTGGAGCACAGCAGTCAGACGTGTTGCGAAGCATTGCTTAAAAAATTTATTCTGTTCAGGTGCCTGGTAGCTGGTGGTGATCAAGACTGATTCATTTTTATGAAGGTCAGTCGATCAACCGAGCCGGTGGACAGGCGCACCTTGTGATCGGTGACAAATCCTCCAGCAGCACTGAATGTGCGTTCGGAAAGAACGCTGGATGTAGGACAGGCCAGTAGCTCAATTGCATACTGTGCAAGCTCTGGCCAGTGATCCATCCTCAAGACCCAGTAAGCCAGAGGATTTTCGGTGGGAAATGTGTCCAAGTCTGACCTTGCCCCTAGGTATTCCTGCACCATGTATATCAGACGCTGGCGATGGTTGCTGGAACCGATCATACCTTGGGGCTGCGGACTAAAAAATTGTCTCAACGCATCGGTCAGACGTCCACCTTCCCCACCGCTTCTTCTGCTACTGACCAAAGCCTCAGCAACTCGTCGTCCAGGACCAGGAGTTTGTAACCTCCCAGTTTCTGGGAACGCGTTGCACAGACCTTTCTGCAAGGCCTCCCTGAGATGTCTCATCCTCAGCTCCCTCTGCGACGGCAAGATAAGGTCTGCAACCTGACCCTTGTACCGTGGATCAAGGAGAGTGGCCAGCCAGTAATGGTCCCTCTCCTTGATCCGAAGAATACGAGGATCCTTCCGCAGGCTTTGCAGGATCAGGGAGGCCATGCAACGTAGGTTAGCTGAGGCATTCGGTCCGGAGTCTTCTGGGTCACTGAGGAACGACATGATCGCCAGCCACCTCCTCCCAGCCACGTACAAGTCCACTGGTTTGTTGGGACTGTAAATCATCCCTAAAAGACTGCTGCTGCTGAGTGCCAGGCTCCACCTCCATGCTCACACAATCCTCCTCTTCCTCCTCCTCCTCATCCTCTTCCTCTTCCTGTGTGATGGGTGGGACAGAAGGAACACTGTCTGGATAAAGGGGGCCTTGAGAGGCAAGGAAGTCCTCCTCTTCCTGCCTCTGTTCTGCCTCAAGTGCCCTGTCCATTATCCCACGCAGCGTATGCTCCAACAGGTGGACAAGAGGTACAGTGTCACTGATGCATGCACTGTCACTGCTCACCATCCTCGTGGCCTCCTCAAATGGTGAGAGGACAGTGCATGCATCCCTGATCATGCTCCACTGGCGTGGGGAAAAAAAGCCAAGCTCCCCTGACCCTGTCCTGGTGCCGTAGTCGCAAAGGTACTCATTGATGGCCCTCTGCTGCGTGTGCAGTCGCTGCAGCATGGCCAACGTTGAGTTCCACCTGGTGGGCATGTCACATATTAGGCGGTTCTTGGGCAGGTTAAGCTCCTTTTGCAGCTCAGCCAGCCGAGCACTGGCATTATACGATCGGCGGAAATGCACACAGACTTTTTCTAGGACATCCTGTAAGCCTGGGTACCTGCCCAAGAACTGCTGCACCACCAGGTTGAGGACGTGAGCCATACAGGGCACATGGGTGAGCTGCCCCTGTCGCAGGGCGGAGAGGAGGTTGGTGCCATTGTCAGAAACCACCATTCCTGGCTTAAGCTGGCGTGGTGTCAACCACCTCTCGGCCTGCCCCTGCAGAGCTGACAGAACCTCTGCCCCAGTGTGGCTCCTGTCCCCCAAACACACCAGCGCAAACACGGCATGGGATCTTTTTGCCTGCGTACTCGCGTAGCCCCTTGTACGCCTACGGAGCACCGCTGGTTCCGAGGACAGAGCACTCAAAGAGGCCATGGAGGAACAAGAAGGGGAGGGGGTGGAGGAGAGAGGTGTGTCACAACCAGTAGTAGCATTTTGGAGGCGTGGTGGTGGAACAACCTCCAACACTACTGCACCTTGTCCTGCATCCCTCCCAGCTGCCAATAGAGTGACCCAATGGGCTGTGAAAGACAGATAACGTCTCTGTCCATGCCTGCTGGACCATGAGTCAGCGGTAATATGCACCTTACCGCTGACCGCCCTGTCAAGCGAGGCATGAACATTGCCTTCCACATGCCGGTAGAGAGACGGAATCGCCTTCCGTGAGAAAAAGTGGCGTTTGGGAACCTGCCACTGAGGAAGCGCACATTGAACAAACTCACGGAAGGGGCCGAGTCTACAAACTGAAAAGGCAGCAGTTGAAGTGCTAGCAATTTAGCCAAGCTAGCATTCAACCGCTGGGCATGTGGATGGCTGGGAGTATACTTCTTTCGACGGTCCAGCAGCTGGGGCAGGGAAATTTGCCTGCTACAATCGGACGTCGGTGTACTGCAAGTACTTGGTTGTGACACACCTAATTCTACACCTTCAGTCCTCTCAGAGCAGCTTTCAGAGAGGACTGAAGATATAGTGGGGATGGAGATCCCAGCTGATGAGGAGCAAGGAGAGGTCCGCTTTGTTCTTTGGTGTGGGTCTTTAATGTGCGCTTGCCAACGAGCTGCATGGCAGGTCGACATATGTCTGGTCATGCTTGTAGTGCCCAAGCAGCTGATGTTTTGGCCACGCGAGATACGCTTGAGACAAATATTGCAAATAGCAGTGGTGCGATCTGATGCACTCGTCTCAAAAAAGGCCCACACCAAAGAACTTTTGTGATAACGTGCAGAGGCAGCGCCCTGAACAGGCGGAGCTCTGCGGTGTGATTCAGTTGGTGTGCTGGCATCTAGCTGGCCTCCAGGGGGCATCCTGCCTCGTTGGACATGTGCCGCCGCATCCTCCTCCTCCTCCTCCTCCTCTCTCCCTTCAGGCACCCACGTGGAGTCAGTGACCTCATCATCCCCTCCCTCTTCACCACTAGAGCAAACCTGGCAGTAAGCTGCAGCTGGTGGAACATTACTGCCAGGTTGCTGTCCTTCAACATCCCCTCTCTCTGCGTGCACACTACTGCCTTCCTCAAGCTGGGTATTATCATCCGAGCCTTCAAATCGTTGGGCATCCTCCTGGAGCATGTACCCAACACTGTGCTCAAACAGTTCGGGGGACTCCTCAGGAGGACATGGTGGGCCTAGGGAAGGGGTGGCTGATGATGCCATTGAGTACGCGTTGGCAGCTGCTCTGCCAGTACCCTGAGCCTGGGTGAGAGAGGATGAGGAGGATGAGGAGGGCTTGGTCATCCATTCTACCAAGCCTTTGGCATGATGCGGCTCAACAAGTCCAGCTGCCGAAAACAAAGACAAGCGTGTCCCATGGCCACGTGCTGATGACGATGCACGACCACGTCCACGACCAGCACTGTTGTCTCTAGAAACAGAGCCTGCTTGCCCTGTGTTCTTGCCTCGGGACGGTCTGCCTCTCCTTGGCAGTCTTCCATCCATTGTAGTGTATATTGTATAAAAAATAGAGCTCCTATGTGTGCTCACAACACACTATAAGTCCTATGGGTGCTGACACAAACACACTATAGGTACTATGTGTGCTGACAAGAAAATATAGGTCCTATGTGTGCTCACAACACACTATAGGTCCTATGGGTGCTGACACAAACACACTATAGGTACTATGTGTGCTGACAAGAAAATACAGGTCCTATGTGTGCTCACAACACACTATAGGTCTTATGGGTGCTGACACAAACATACCATATTTACTATGTGTGCTGACAAGAAAATATAGGTCCTATGTGTGCTCACAACACACTATAAGTCCTATGGGTGCTGACACAAACACACTATAGGTACTATGTGTGCTGACAAAAAAATGAAGGTCCTATGTGTGCTCACAACACACTATAAGTCCTATGGGTGCTGACACAAACACACTATAGGTACTATGTGTGCTGACAAGAAAATATAGGTCCTATGTGTGCTCACAACACACTATAGGTCCTATGGGTGCTGACACAAACACACTATAGGTACTATGTGTGCTGACAAAAAAATATAGGTCCTATGTGTGCTCACAACACACTATAAGTCCTATGGGTGCTGACACAAACACACTAAAGGTACTATGTGTGCTGACAAAAAAATATAGGTCCTATGTGTGCTCACAACACACTATAGGTCCTATGGGTGCTGACACAAACACACTATAGGTACTATGTGTGCTGACAAGAAAATATAGGTCCTATGTGTGCTCACAACACACTATAGGTCCTATGGGTGCTGACACAAACACACTATAGGTACTATGTGTGCTGACAAAAAAATATAGGTCCTATGTGTGCTCACAACACACTATAAGTCCTATGGGTGCTGACACAAACACACTAAAGGTACTATGTGTGCTGACAAGAAAATATAGGTCCTATGTGTGCTCACAACACACTATAGGTCCTATGGGTGCTGACACAAACACACTATAGGTACTATGTGTGCTGACAAGAAAATATAGGTCCTATGTGTGCTCACAACACACTATAGGTCCTATGGGTGCTGACACAAACACACTATAGGTACTATGTGTGCTGACAAGAAAATATAGGTCCTATGTGTGCTCACAACACACTATAAGTCCTATGGGTGCTGACACAAACACACTATAGGTACTATGTGTGCTGACAAGAAAATATAGGTCCTATGTGTGCTCACAACACACTATAGGTCCTATGGGTGCTGACACAAACACACTATAGGTACTATGTGTGCTGCCAAGAAAATATAGGTCCTATGTGTGCTCACAACACACTATAGGTCCTATGGGTGCTGACACAAACACACTATAGGTACTATGTGTGCTGACAAAAAAATATAGGTCCTATGTGTGCTCACAACACACTATAAGTCCTATGGGTGCTGACACAAACACACTATAGGTACTATGTGTGCTGACAAGAAAATATAGGTCCTATGTGTGCTCACAACACTATAGGTCCTATGGGTGCTGACACAAACACACTATAGGTACTATGTGTGCTGACAAAAAAATATAGGTCCTATGTGTGCTCACAACACACTATAAGTCCTATGGGTGCTGACACAAACACACTATAGGTACTATGTGTGCTGACAAAAAAATATAGGTCCTATGTGTGCTCACAACACACTATAGGTCCTATGGGTGCTGACACAAACACACTATAGGTACTATGTGTGCTGACAAAAAAATATAGGTCCTATGTGTGCTCACAACACACTATAAGTCCTATGGGTGCTGACACAAACACACTATAGGTACTATGTGTGCTGACAAAAAATATAGGTCCTATGTGTGCTCACAACACACTATAAGTCCTATGGGTGCTGACACAAACACACTATAGGTACTATGTGTGCTGACAAGAAAATATAGGTCCTATGTGTGCTTACAACACACTATAAGTCCTATGGGTGCTGACACAAATACACTATAGGTACTATGTGTGCTGACAAGAAAATATAGGTCCTATGTGTGCTCACAACACACTATAAGTCCTATGGGTGCTGACACAAACACACTATAGGTACTATGTGTGCTGACAAGAAAATATAGGTCCTATGTGTGCTCACAACACACTATAAGTCCTTTGGGTGCTGACACAAACACACTATAGGTATTATGTGTGCTGACAAGAAAATATAGGTCCTATATGTGCTCACAACACACTATAGGTCCTATGGGTGCTGACACAAACACACTATAGGTACTATGTGTGCTGACAAAAAAATATAGGTCCTATGTGTGCTCACAACACACTATAAGTCATATGGGTGCTGACACAAACACACTATAGCTACTATGTGTGCTGACAAGAAAATATAGGTCCTATGTGTGCTCAAAAAAACGATAGGGAAAGGGGGATAGGGAGTGGGAAATGGAAGGGAAAATGACAGGGTGAAGTCAAATTAGCCGATTGAAAAAATATTAATCATACAGCTATCGATCAAAAGCCTAGTTGATGGCTTGCTTGTCGCCGTAGCCTTGGCGTATTGGAGATAAAGAAGACGGTTACCGAGTCCTAAAGACAGGAACCCAGAAAAAAGAGGCTACTGAGTGGAGGCAAACATAGATCGAAACAAAGTCTGATCTTTGAAAAAAGTGAAATCTTTATTTGTAAACAATACTTGCATATTTCCCATTAAAATAGAATTCCAGGGGGGGGGCGTGTCCGGATGTAGGAGAGGACAGACATGTTTTGAGGAGCTCCACACATCCGTTACCCAATCCTTTTGAATCCTCGGCCTAGATTACATAATTTGGGGGAAAAAACTCACTAGGTGCCTCACCATCACCTGCTGTTGCTCTCTGGACCAGTATTGCTGAGATCTGCCCTGTACAAGGCCGGGATTTGATGGTCCCTCCAGACCTGTGGCGGCCGCCATCTTCCCTGTCTGTGCCCTGCTGACGGAGCCCTTTTCTGGACACATCGAGAGGTAAGGGGCATACCTCATCCTCCAATCTGCCTCCTGATACCCCTGGAGTGACCCGCTGATCCGTGGGGCCGCCGAGGTTGTCTGGCGCGGCCGCGGCCTAGTGCGGCCTAGTACAGCCTGCCGCCGAGCGGACTTTCCTAGGCGGCCGGCCGGCGGAGGAGCATCGCGACCGGCCACAAATCGGAAGGGAGAGGAAGCCGCAGAACGGTAGGAGCCCCCCACATCCCCCGGCCTACCTCTACATCAGCTGCTGCGGCCCGCTGACCCACAGGGCCGCTGTTGTAACCGGCGCGACCGCGGCCTAGTCCGGCCTAGTGCAGCCTGCCGCCCGTCCCACTTTCCTAAACGGCCGGCCGGCGAGGGAGCACCGCCTCCGGCCTCAGTGCAGCAGGTGGCCGAATATCACCCAGCCAGCCTTCCACCTCCCCCAGACTACTGCTGCTGGATCTTCCAGGTGGGCTGCCTATCTTAACCACTTGCAGACCTCTAAAGCCCAGCATCCTATCCCTTTCCACATCCATCCGCCATCCGGCTCCTGGGGCTCCTGTACATAGTGCCATCAAGTTGAAATTGCTGGAAACGCATTAACTGAAGGTGAACAGCAAACGCCTACTGCCTATCCCTCTTTCATGGGCCCTAAGAACCGGCCCAAGGGCTCATCTATGCCTGGCCGCCCGGCTCCTGACCCACCTGCACAATCGGATCCCTCTCTTATTGGGAGACTGCAGTCACTGCTCACGGAATTAGCCATGGAGCCTGAAGCTTCTCCGAGCACGGCTCTGTCCACCCCACCCTCCCAGGACAGCACCACAGTGATCCTGGCTGCCATTGAACAGAGTAAAACTTCTATGCTGGTGAGAATAGACCGCCTCGCTGAAGAATGCAATCTCATTAGAAACGACTTGGATAAGATCAGGGGCAGGCTGACTGAATCAGAATCTAGAATTTCTGCCACCGAAGATCTTACAGCTAACCACACTAACACCATAGCGGACTTGCAACGTACGGTACAATTGCTTGTCGCTAAATCTGATGACGCCGAAAACAGAGCAAGACGCAACAATGTACGTGTCCTTGGCCTCCCGGAGGGGGAAGAAGGTGACCGACCAGCGGAATTTGCAGAAGAATTCTTTAAGAATCTGCTGGGCCTCACAGATATATCCCCAACATATGTGGTCGAGCGTGCTCATCGTGTGCCAACGGGCCGCACTATCCCTGGTGCAAATCCCCGACCCTTCTTGGTCCGCTTTTTGAATTTCAGGGATCGGGATAGGATCCTCTCTGCAGCTCGCAGGCATCCCTCACTTCCATACGGCAATTCTTCAATTCTTCTGTTTCCGGATTTCTCGGCCGACTTGCAGCGCAAGAGGAAGTCTTTTAATGATGTCCGCAAGCGCCTACGAGAAAAAGATATAAAGTACAGTATGTTGTATCCTAGCCGTCTCCGGGTCCCTCATAACGGCTCGGTCAGGTTTTTTGATTCTCCGGCTGACGCTCACGAATGGCTGAACAATTTACGGTAAATACAAGTCGCTGTCTCCCCTGCAAGTCGCTATCTGAAAGTTGCCACGACGGCTCCTTTTCCTTCCGGATCCATGTCCGGGGGACGGTTTCGGCCACACGTTAATTTTTGTTGCAGAGTCCTTGGACCGCATCATCAAAAGTTGTTGCCAGTTGTGTTCTAGGCTTCTCTTGCTGGTTTTTCTCCGCTAGTTTGGGTGGGAGTCATTTTTACTCCTGATGGCTGGTGAGCTGACTACCCCTGATTGGGATTTTGTTTTCCCTCAAAGAAAAATGTATCACTCAAGATCCTTCTAGTTCTAGACTGAACGTCCAATACTTTTACATTCCTCTAACTCGGAGCTTCCCCCTCATCTGGGTTCTCAATTCCCCAACGGGTTGAAGAGACGAAGCGGCACGGAGTCGCTACACTTTGGAACTTTTTTGTTTTCAAGAAGTCTGAAGATCTAAGAGTCTGAGTTTAGGATTTGGGTATAAAACTGACCATAGTTATTGTTTTCTGTTCTATTTTTCTCTTTTCAGGGTACTCATGGTCAGTAGGGAGTTCACTGATTATTTTTTTTTTTTTCTCTTTTCTCTGTACGCTCTGTATCCACTGACTGATGCTTATACTGTGTATGTTCCATTACTGCTCACTATGCCCGCTGCAAAATGTGCTGTGTTGTTACCGCTCCCCCTTGGTCTTATGGTGGCTAAACCCCCACAAGTAGGTATTATTATGCTATACCATAGTTTGTTAATACACCAATGGAGCTAAAACTGGTATCATGGAATGCACGGGGTCTTAATGACAAGGTAAAAAGGGCGTTGATGTTTAAGTATCTAAATAATCACAGGCCCCATATCTTGTTCCTGCAGGAGACTCATCTCCTTGGGAATAAGATCCTGGCACTACGCAGGCCCTGGGTGCGGCAATCCTTTCACGCTACTTACTCTAGTTATGCTAGGGGAGTGGCCATACTACTGAACAAATCTCTTTCCTACAAGGTTATACACGTACACATTGATCAGGGGGGCAGATTCATAATACTACTTCTGCAGATCGATGCGGTGGTCTATGCTTTGGTGAATATATATGTCCCTCCTCCTTTTAATCACCAGATCCTCTACAAGTTGTATGAGCTCTTAGCTCAATTACAATACTCCAGATTATACATAGCAGGTGACTTTAATTCTATTCTAGACCCGTCCCTAGACTCCTCCAATCCACATAGGGTGTACTCAGCAGACCTGCTTCATTGGGCACAAACATTTAACTATACTGAGATCTGGAGATGGAAACACCAAACCGCTAGAGCCTATTCCTTTCATTCCACCACTCATAGATCGGGCTCTAGGATAGACCTTGTCTTTGGCAACACTTGTGCCCTGGCAGCAGTGAGGGGGGTCTCGTATTTGCCTGCGGGCCTCTCTGATCATGCACCTTTGGAGGTCACCCTAGAGTTGTCGGACACCAGGAGACGAGACTGTTGGCGTCTAGCACCTAAATGGTTGCAGGACTCAGGAGTGGGGGAGGAGGTCTCTCCTAAATTACAACAATACTGGGAGTTCAACGAGGACTCAACATCAGCGCAGGTAGTCTGGGATGCCTTCAAGGCTAACACCAGAGGTGAATATATCTCAGCTATTAAAGCGGCCCGCTTGGCGATGTCCTGTCAGGTCCAAACCCTTGAGGAGGAAGAGACTGGGGCGGCGGAGGCTTTTTCTCTCTCGCCAACCATAGATCACTTCAGCCGGTTGGCTGAGGCAAGAAGAGCATTGTCTCTGCATCTTGTCTCGGCCACTCATTTAGATTTGAATACATTGGCGGGGAAGGTCTTTGAATATGGAGACAAAAATAGCAAGCTCCTAGCGAATTTAGTTGCGGACTCGAAAATGCAGACGATGGTGTCAGGAATTTGTGGCTCAGATGGTCAGCTGATATCTACTCCCGATCAGATTCTGGGGGAGTTCCGATCCTTCTACGAAAACTTATACAGGGCAGTCCCGAGCGGGCCTGGAGATAGGTGTAGGGAGTTTTTACACTCCCTGCAGCTACCCACTCTTTCGCGGGAGGATCTTGAATTTCTAGACAGGGACTTTACCACTGAGGAGATAGAGGAGGCGATCCTTTCATTTCCTAGTGGGAAAACTCCGGGACCAGATGGTCTACCTGGCGAATGGTACAGAATGTATGCCTCTCTAATTGCCCCAAAACTATTAAAGGTCTTCTCTGAAAGTAAAAAACAGAGACATGGGAACTGCCAAAAAATTCGTTTCGTTTCGTTTCGTCCCGTTTCGTATATAAAAAAATTCGTAATTCGTAATTCGTGTACGAAATTCCGTTCGAATTCGTACGAAATACGAAATTCGGACGAATCGTAATTTTTTTTTACGAATCGTTAGTAAAGTTACGAATCGTTACGAATCGTTACGAATCGTTACGAATCGTTAACGCGGCTAATGAATTGTTGGTTCTCATAACACAGAGAACAATTCGAATCCAACTACAAATATCGAATTTCAATTTCAAGTTACGAATCGTTACGAATCGTTATGAATAGTTACGAATCGTTACGAATCGTTATGAATAGTTACGAATCGTTAGTAAATCCAACTACCAATATCGAATTTCAACTAATTTGAACGAAATTATTATAGCAGATATAACTAATGAATTCGAATGACAAAGTGTCATTTTTGCAGAAAAAAAAAAAGCGTAGGGGTCCCCCCAAATTCAATAACCAGGCCCTTCAGGTCTGGTATGGATATTAAGGGGGACCCCAGCCAAAAAAAAAAAAAAAAATGGCGTGGGGTCCCCCCCAAATATCCATACCAGACCCTTCAGGTCTGGGATGGATTTTAAGGGGAACCCCGGCCAAAAAAAAAAAAAAAAATGGCGTGGGGTCCCCCTCAAAATCCATACCAGACCCTTTATCCGAGCACGCAACCTGGCAGGCCGCAGGAAAGGAGGGGGGGACGAGAGCGGCCCCCCCTCCCGCCTGAACCGTACCAGGCCACATGCCCTCAACATTGGGAGGGTGCTTTGGGGTCCCCCCCAAAGCACCTTGTCCCCATGTTGATGAGGACAAGGGCCTCATCCCCACAACCCTGGCCGGTGGTTGTGGGGGTCTGCGGGCGGGGGGCTTATCGGAATCTGGAAGCCCCCTTTAACAAGGGGACCCCCAGATCCCGGCCCCCCCCCCTGTGTGAAATGGTAAGGGGGTACAAAAGTACCCCTACCATTTCACCAAAAAAGTGGCAAAAATGGTAAAAATGACAGGAGACGGTCTTTGACAATTCCTTTATTAAAATCTTCTTTCTTCTTTCTTCTGGTCTTCATCTTCTCCTTTCTTCATCTTCTCCTTCCGGCATCTTCTTCCATCTTCTTCTTCCTTCGATTCGCTTCTTCTTCCTCCGGTCTTCTCGTCCTTCTCGTCCGGCGTCGTCCTTCTCGTCCGGCATCGTCGTCTCTTCTCGCAGGCCGCTCCTCGCAATGGGAGGCTCCCGCTCTGTGAGGCTTCGCTCCGGGTGACAGGTCTTTTATAACGAAGGCACCTGGTGACCCCGCCCCCTCTGACGCACGGGGACGTCATGTGGAATTCCCTATGGCTTTCCCCATGACGTCAGAGGGGGGGGGGGGGGTCACCAGGTGCCTTCGTTATACAAGACCTGTCACCCGGAGCGAAGCCTCACAGAGCGGGAGCCTCCCATTGCGAGGAGCGGCCTGCGAGAAGAGACGACGATGCCGGACGAGAAGGACGACGCCGGACGAGAAGGACGAGAAGACGGAGGAAGAAGAAGCGAATCGAAGGAAGAAGAAGATGGAAGAAGATGGAAGAAGATGCCGGAAGGAGAAGATGAAGAAAGGAAGACCAGAAGAAAGAAGATTTTAATAAAGGAATTGTCAAAGACCGTCTCCTGTCATTTTTACCATTTTTGCCACTTTTTTGGTGAAATGGTAGGGGTACTTTTGTACCCCCTTACCATTTCACACAGGGGGGGGGCGGGATCTGGGGGTCCCCTTGTTAAAGGGGGCTTCCAGATTCCGATAAGCCCCCCGCCCGCAGACCCCCACAACCACCGGCCAGGGTTGTGGGGATGAGGCCCTTGTCCTCATCAACATGGGGACAAGGTGCTTTGGGGGGGACCCCAAAGCATCCTCCCAATGTTGAGGGCATGTGGCCTGGTACGGTTCAGGCGGGAGGGGGGGCTGCTCTCGTCCCCCCCTCCTTTCCTGCGGCCTGCCAGGTTGCGTGCTCGGATAAGGGTCTGGTATGGATTTTATGGGGGACCCCACGCCATTTTTTTTGGCTAGGGTTCCCCTTAAAATCCATCCCAGACCTCAAGGGTCTGGTATGGATTTTGAGGGGGACCCTACGCCATTTTTTTTTTTTTTTTGGTTGGGGGTCCCCCTTAATATCCATCCCAGACCTGAAGGGCCTGGTTATTGAATTTGGGGGGACCCCTACACATTTTTTTATCAATGACTTCAATGAATGACAGTTCTCTGTATTACGGATCCAACAATTCATTTGCCGGCAAATAGCTGCGAGTGATTTTAAATAGTTTTTTTTTCCTGCAAAAATGACACTGTGCGGGGACAGTTCTCTATATTAGATATACTGAATCTCGAATCATTCGAAGCATTCGTTATATCCGCTATTATAATTTCTTTCATGTTAGTTGAAATTACATATTTGTTAGTTACAATACAACATTCGAATTGTTCTCTGTATTACGGGAATCGGCAATTAGCCGCGAGTGATTTTAAATGTCTTTTTTTCCTGCAAAAATGACACATTGTACAGAGAGAGTTCTAAACACGGGAAACCTGCCCCCCCTTCATAGGCATACTATAGAGTATATAGTATATAGAAGGGGTCAGGTTTCCCGTGTTTAGAACTCTCTCTGTACAATGTGTCATTTTTGCAGGAAAAAAAGACATTTAAAATCACTCGCGGCTAATTGCCGATTCCCGTAATACAGAGAACAATTCGAATGTTGTATTGTAACTAACAAATATCTAATTTCAACTAATATGAAAGAAATTATAATAGCGGATATAACGAATGCTTCGAATGATTCGAGATTCAGTATATCTAATATAGAGAACTGTCTCTGTACAATGTGTCATTTTTGCAGGAAAAAAAAAGCTATTTAAAATCACTCGCAGCTATTGCCGGCAAATGAATTGTTGGATCCGTAATACAGAGAACAGTCATTCATTGAAGTCATTGATAAAAAAAATGTGTAGGGGTCCCCCCAAATTCAATAACCAGGCCCTTCAGGTCTGGGATGGATATTAAGGGGGACCCCAGCCAAAAAAAAAAAAAAAAATGGCGTAGGGTCCCCCTCAAAATCCATACCAGACCCTTGAGGTCTGGGATGGATTTTAAGGGGAACCCTAGCCCAAAAAAATGGCGTGGGGTCCCCCATAAAATCCATACCAGACCCTTATCCGAGCACGCAACCTGGCAGGCCGCAGGAAAGGAGGGGGGGACGAGAGCGGCCCCCCCTCCCGCCTGAACCGTACCAGGCCACATGCCCTCAACATTGGGAGGGTGCTTTGGGGTCCCCCCCAAAGCACCTTGTCCCCATGTTGATGAGGACAAGGGCCTCATCCCCACAACCCTGGCCGGTGGTTGTGGGGGTCTGCGGGCGGGGGGCTTATCGGAATCTGGAAGCCCCCTTTAACAAGGGGACCCCCAGATCCCGCCCCCCCCCTGTGTGAAATGGTAAGGGGGTACAAAAGTACCCCTACCATTTCACCAAAAAAGTGGCAAAAATGGTAAAAATGACAGGAGACGGTCTTTGACAATTCCTTTATTAAAATCTTCTTTCTTCTTTCTTCTGGTCTTCATCTTCTCCTTTCTTCCATCTTCTTCCATCTTCTTCTTCCTTCGATTCGCTTCTTCTTCCTCCGGTCTTCTCGTCCTTCTCGTCCGGCGTCGTCCTTCTCGTCCGGCGTCGTCCTTCTCGTCCGGCATCGTCGTCTCTTCTCGCAGGCCGCTCCTCGCAATGGGAGGCTCCCGCTCTGTGAGGCTTCGCTCCGGGTGACAGGTCTTGTATAACGAAGGCACCCGGTGACCCCGCCCCCCCCTCTGACGTCATGGGGAAAGCCATAGGGAATTCCACATGACGTCCCCGTGCGTCAGAGGGGGCGGGGTCACCAGGTGCCTTCGTTATAAAAGACCTGTCACCCGGAGCGAAGCCTCACAGAGCGGGAGCCTCCCATTGCGAGGAGCGGCCTGCGAGAAAAGACGACGATGCCGGACGAGAAGGACGACGCCGGACGAGAAGGACGAGAAGACCGGAGGAAGAAGAAGCGAATCGAAGGAAGAAGAAGATGGAAGAAGATGCCGGAAGGAGAAGATGAAGAAAGGAGAAGATGAAGACCAGAAGAAAGAAGAAAGAAGATTTTAATAAAGGAATTGTCAAAGACCGTCTCCTGTCATTTTTACCATTTTTGCCACTTTTTTGGTGAAATGGTAGGGGTACTTTTGTACCCCCTTACCATTTCACACAGGGGGGGGGGCCGGGATCTGGGGGTCCCCTTGTTAAAGGGGGCTTCCAGATTCCGATAAGCCCCCCGCCCGCAGACCCCCACAACCACCGGCCAGGGTTGTGGGGATGAGGCCCTTGTCCTCATCAACATGGGGACAAGGTGCTTTGGGGGGGACCCCAAAGCACCCTCCCAATGTTGAGGGCATGTGACCTGGTACGGTTCAGGCGGGAGGGGGGGCCGCTCTCGTCCCCCCCTCCTTTCCTGCGGCCTGCCAGGTTGCGTGCTCGGATAAAGGGTCTGGTATGGATTTTGAGGGGGACCCCACGCCATTTTTTTTTTTTTTTTTTTTGGCCGGGGTTCCCCTTAAAATCCATCCCAGACCTGAAGGGTCTGGTATGGATATTTGGGGGGGACCCCACGCCATTTTTTTTATTTTTTTTTGGGCTGGGGTCCCCCTTAATATCCATACCAGACCTGAAGGGCCTGGTTATTGAATTTGGGGGGACCCCTACGCTTTTTTTTTTTCTGCAAAAATGACACTTTGTCATTCGAATTCATTCGTTATATCTGCTATAATAATTTCGTTCAAATTAGTTGAAATTCGATATTGGTAGTTGGATTTACTAACGATTCGTAACTATTCATAACGATTCGTAACGATTCGTAACTATTCATAACGATTCGTAACGATTCGTAACTTGAAATTGAAATTCGATATTTGTAGTTGGATTCGAATTGTTCTCTGTGTTATGAGAACCAACAATTCATTAGCCGCGTTAACGATTCGTAACGATTCGTAACGATTCGTAACGATTCGTAACTTTACTAACGATTCGTAAAAAAAATTACGATTCGTCCGAATTTCGTATTCCGTACGGAATTCGTAAAAAAAAAAATTCGTACTACAGATTCGTAAATTCGTACGAATTTCGAAAAATTCGTACGAATTACGAATTCGTACGAAACGAATCGCACATGTCTAGTGTTTACCCATCTTCAGCTACCCCCCACTGATTCCTCCAGGAGAGTAATGGTTACCTTGGACATCGAAAAGGCGTTTGATTCGGTAGCATGGCCTTTTATGTCCTCAGTTCTGGAAGTTATGGGCTTTGGAGAGGTATTCCGCCAATGGATTGATATTCTATATAAGAATCCGACAGCACAGGTTAAACTTGGTGGTGCTCTGTCGACACCCTTTCCTGTCGGAAGAGGTACGAGGCAGGGTTGTCCACTGTCACCAGCTCTCTTTGCATTGGTGATGGAACCCCTTGCCTCGGCCCTCAGACAGACAGACAGGGTCAGAGGAATACAGGTGGGATCCATACATGAGAAAGTTGCTTTATACGCAGATGATCTCATCCTTTTCTTGAGTGACCCTGCCCAGTCTCTTCATGAGACTCTAAACATTCTTTCCAACTTCACTAGCTATTCGGGACTCAAGGTAAATTGGGATAAATCTCAAATCTTACCGATAGATAGAGCAGCAAGAGACGTAGCAGATCCCAACCTACCCTTATTATGGACAGACAAAATCAAATATTTAGGTATTCACATATCCGCCTCTACCTCTGACTATCACACTCTTAATCTGGAACCACTGATCCATAGAATGAAGACAAGACTGAAGGCGTGGGCAAATCTCCCCCTCTCTTTAATTGGGAGGATCAATTTATTTAAGATGAAGCTTTTACCTGGCTTTCTTTACGTTCTCAGACACGCACCTGTCTGGATCCCAAAAAAGATATTTCGTATGATTAACACTATCCTAGTATCTTTTCTCTGGGGAGCCAGTCAACCGAGATTTAGGTTGACGGTCCTGCAGAGACCTTGGGGAGAGGGAGGCTTGGCTTGCCCTGACCTCCACTCCTATTTTATAGTGGCTCTATTGTCCCATGCCCACAACTGGCTGGTCTCGGATGAGTCCAATGCGGAACAACAATGTGTTGCAGGGGCATCAAATATATAAATCAGATCTGTCTTGAGGGGAAATTACAGACGTTTGACAAGTTAAAATATGATTTTTTATTTTTTATACATCAGACCTAACATTACATGGGAGAAATTACAAGTTTAGTTGATCAGATTCTCTGGTTTGAGTAGAATTCTCAAACAAATGCTGTTTTCATACAATGGTGTTAGATAGCTAGCAACAGTCCATTGTCTCGTCAGCTACAGTAAACATGCAACCAACAGTCCATTGTCTTTTAAAACAGTTTGAGAGAGTGTCTCAACCTGAAAAGAAGGACTGTTAATCGGTTGTTATGGAAACAAGTGTATAAACATTAAACTTTGGTCAACAAACTGGCATATAAAATGGAGTAGAGACACAGAGAGGAGAGATGAAAACATCATGCTGTAACATCAGGACACACATCATCATGCTTTGAAGATCAGAAGAAGCCGCTCATGATACAAGAACAGAACCTGGTCTCTAAGAAGAAATATTGCCAATTGGAGATCATGAACATTCAGTAACAGAAGTTAAGTAACCCTTTTAAATGTATTTGTACTGTTAGACTTTAGGCTGTTCTATTTTCTAGGCATTTTGCTTGTTATAGATATCTGTCAGTCTTGTATTGTATTCCTAAGATTGTAATAGTTTTGTACAGCAGTTTTTGTTAGTAAAACGCACATCTATACACTGCAGAAGTCTCAGCTTCCTTGTTATACCACAGAGTAACCTTGCTAGATAGACGCAAGCGATACATTTGGGGGCTCGCCCGAGATATACATTTGGGGGCTCGCCGTGACTGTGCTATAGTTCAATTGAAGCAGAGCTGTTTTTTCTGTAGTGTGTAGCTTGTGCTAGGTAAAATGCTGCGTAAGCTGTTTAGGAAAAGCAAGGCTGTAGAGGGTTCTGGTGACCAGAAGGAAGTGTGCAGCTTACCTATCTGGGCCAGAGACAATGAGTGGGAGCCTCTTGCTAAAGAATTTGTGAAGTATGCTTCTCCCTTGAAGCTGACTTGGGGTGATAAAGTCTCAGATCATTTTGTAGATTTT
Source organism: Lithobates sylvaticus (assembly GCA_028564925.1). Classification (NCBI taxonomy): domain Eukaryota; kingdom Metazoa; phylum Chordata; class Amphibia; order Anura; family Ranidae; genus Lithobates; species Lithobates sylvaticus. Next base: position 175,805,123 of record CM053031.1, on the reverse strand, counting down.
AGCCTTAAGGGGTTGGATTTAAGTAAAAAAGAGAAGAAGACAGTGTCCACAGTAGGATGGCATTTTCTTCATGCATTTTACATCGAATCACATAGAAGGGAGAAGGCAGAGGCAGAAGTTAAGGTATTAAAAGACCAGCTAGCAGTTGCTTCAGAGTGTGTACGTTCAACTGCTAGTCGGGCTGATGATTTGCAAGAGCGGTGTGCAGCCCTCATGACCAAATCAATTAATGCCTTAAGGAAGAGGAAGGGCCGTAAACCTGTTAGTAAAGCCAGGGTACGTGCCATTGTCACATCCCAAAATTGGGACTGTGAGGATGTGCTCTCCTCAAATGATAGTGAGGATGAGGAGATAGAGTTTGATGTTTCGCATGATGATCTGCTAGTGCGAAAGAAAAAGTATGCCAGACCTCTCATTACTAAGCATAGGAAACGGCAACATGATAGAGAGGATATGGCAGATGGGGAGGTGCATTATCGCAACCCCAGAGATGTTGAATTTGAAGAAGTACGGGAGTTTACACAAACTGAACTCCATGAGCTGGCAAAACAATACAAACAAAGGTCTGGGGAGCCTCTAGTGAGTTGGCTCCTACGCTTATGGGATGAAGGAGCAGACAGTGTTGTTTTGTCAGGTAAGGAAGCAGTGACTATGGGAGTGTTAACCCATGATCCACAATTGCGTCAGGCAATGCGAAAAGCCCGAGAGTTTAGCGTGAATTTTTCACTGTTAGACCTCGCTAGAGATGGAATAGTCCGAGTATACACTAGTCCTACTGACCTGGAAAATACCTACTCCTGGAGATCAATAGCAGAGGGTATTTCCAGGTTACGTGAGATGGGTTGTATAACCGGATTAAATACGTTTCCAGAATGGATGGGTCCAGATATGGAACCCTTTACGTCTGCTCTGCGCTCTAAGCTGATGAAGTCTGCGCCATTTAATCTCAGGGCTCCCTTATTGTCCTTGTTGGGAGGCCTGGGATTAAACAGCAAGATTCATGAAGCTACAACCCTTTTAAGCCAGTTGGGGGAGCTAGAGGAGACTAGAACAAAACCTGTCAGGGCAGTAGATAAGGTCAAGGCCAGACAGGAAGAATACAAGCAGAAAAGAACAGAGAAGAAAGGGAATGGGGTAGAGAAGACAGGAGGTGAAGAGAAAACCAGGCTAGTTATTTCTAGGAAAGAAATGTGGGTGGACCTATTAAAGGCAGGAGTACCTAAAGATGAGATAGATGGCATTTCTACTGCAGAAATGCTAAAGAGGTGGAAAGATTTAGTAGGTAAAACTGTCAGGGTTAGAAACACTACTCCTAGTGAAGATAACATCAGCCTAGACTTAGAGGAAACAGAACAGACACCTCCTGTTAGCCCCAAACCAATTCCCAAAACTGAACGTGAACACAAACCCAAATCCCTTTATCCTGGGGAGGAGTTAGAGAGAATCAGAAAAGGGGATTGGGAGGTTCCTTATCCTTTATGAAGGGAAGGTGAGTCTCCTGTAATAGCCGTGAGGGCAGTGACAGCAGGAGACCGACGCCCATATGCACCTGTCACTGTATGGTGGGGGAAGTCATCTTCTCCTACACATGTAATGGCTTTAGTTGATAGCGGAGCCGAAGTTACACTTTTGCAAGGAAATCCTTCCCATCACAAAGGAGAATTGATTTATGTAGAAGGTTTGGGAGGGCAAACTACACCAGCAGTTAGGATACGAGTGAAATTGGCTATTGGCAAGGGATCAGGATTTATGACGAATGTTTTGGTATCAGAGTTACCCGAAAATATTCTGGGGATGGATGTACTTCAAGGTCAGTCAATTCAGACTGAAAGAGGTACATTCACATTTGGGTATCCTGATAAAGCGTATCTGGTAAGGGCGGTGAAGGCTGTGGTCAGAGGTCATGCGAAATGGACCCCTGTCTACATTCCTCCACCAGAGAAGCCAGTCTGTCTCAAGCAGTACAGACTTCCTGGAGGCCACAAAGAAATTGGGGAGACTATTCAAGAACTATTGAGAGTAGGGATCCTTAGACCTGCTGTAAGTCCTTTCTCGTCTCCGGTGTTCCCAGTAAAAAAGCCTGATGGGACATATAGAATGACTGTGGATTACAGAGGTCTAAACAAAGTGGCACCTCCATTGAAGTCAGCTGTACCAGATATGATCTCAATTGTTGAAAAAATTGCTAAAGATGCAGGAGAATATCATGCTGTGATAGACCTGGCTAATGCTTTCTTTTCGATTTTAATAGACCCAGAGTGTCAAGACCAGTTTGCTATGGTGTGGGACGGCCGCCAGTACACTTTCACTGTCCTTCCGCAAGGCTATCTTCATTCTCCAACGATTTGTCATGGACTGATTGCCCGCGATTTAAGCACCCTGAATTTGAAAGTCGCTGTGTTTCACTACATTGATGACATCATGATCTCTGGAACAAAAGAAGATGTAACTGAAGCACTGCACCTGCTGATACATCACATGGAGAACAGAGGGTGGGCTATCAACAGAGAGAAACTCCAAGGACCTACCACAGAGGTGAAATTCCTAGGAATGATGTGGACTGGGCAACAGAGGAAAATTCCAGAGACAGTTGTGCAAACTATCCAGGCGCTGTCGCCCCCTACTACCAAAAAGGAGGCACAGAAGTTCATTGGAGTTGTGGGGTTCTGGAGATCGTTCATCCCACATCTTGGACTGATTCTGAGGCCTATATATAATGTCACCCGGAAAAAGACTGAGTTCTCATGGGGTTCAGAGCAGCGGACTGCATTCCTGGCTGCTAAAGAAGCTATTTTGCAGCATCAGGGATTAGGACCCGTGAGACAAGGAGTACCATTTCAGCTGGATGTAGTGGAGCAGAATGGTACCATATCTTGGAGTCTGTGGCAGCCAAATGAAAAGAAAGGACTAAGAGCAATACCCATTGGATTTTGGTCCAAACAACTGACAGGGACACCGAAGAGATACACGCCCCTAGAGAAGTACCTGTTTGGGGCCTACACAGCACTTCAACATGTAGAGCCCATTACAGGAAAGGACACAGTCACCATCCATACTGCATTGCCAATAGCAGGATGGGTGAGAGATAATGGACTGATCACTAGAGCAGCTGTAGCTCAGAACCAGACACTGATGAAATGGAAGTGGTACCTTCAAGAAAGAGGGGGTATTGCAGCTGGGGATGTTAGAGACATTTCAAAACAGTTGGCAGGGCTTGTTACTTTTACCAGCACCCAGCCAGAAGAAGAAATTCCTGTGCTGCAGTCATCCCCCATTCAAGAGGCTCCACCCTTTGAGTCTCTGTCAGAAGACATGAAGCAGTCAGCATGGTTCACTGATGGTTCAGCCATAGTCGCCTCATCTGGGCGTAAATGGACAGCAGCAGCCTACAACCCAAGTACAGACACAGTCCTGCAGGAGACCGGAATTGGAGGGTCCAGCCAGTATGCAGAGTTGAAAGCTGTAGTGATGACGCTTCAGGAGGATCCTTCTTCCCATCTCACTATCTACACTGACAGCTGGGCGGTTTTTAAAGGACTGACAACTTGGATGCCCACGTGGAAGTCCAATGAATGGATGATTCATGGAAAGGTGGTGTGGGGAGGCAAGGAAGTCTGGGACTACATCTGGAAGGAAGCTCACTCGCGCACCATAAAAGTGGGGCATGTTGATGCACATGTGCCCCTAGTCCCAGACTTTGAGAACTATAACGGAGTTGCAGATGAAATCGCCAAAGTGAAGGCAGTTGTGCCAATTGATCCTGTCTTGATGAACTTGGCCAACTGGGCCCACAAGCAATCTGGACATTTGGGTCAGAAAGCAACATATGAATGGGCACAGCAGAGAGGCTTGCCTATATCCATGGACATGATAAAGACTGTAATAGGGAACTGTACAGTGTGTGGAGAAGTGTGACAATGGCCATTACAAAAGTACTCCACCGGGTCAATTAAGAGGGGTGAGAGGCCTGCAGAGATATGGCAGATTGACTTCATCGGTCCCCTGCCCCGGGGAAACAATGGACTGAGATATTGTTGCACTGCAGTGGACACCTATTCAGGACTTATGCTTGTTCATCCTTGCAAACGTGCAGATCAAGCTGCAACGCTTCAACTGCTACAGAAACTTGTCGTTGCTTATGGTTGTCCCAAGCAAGTCCAAAGTGATAACGGCTCACACTTCACCGGATCAACAGTACAGCAGTGGGCCAAAGATTCTGGAGTGTACTGGTTGTGCCACATCCCATACCATCCACAGGCAGCTGGTTTGATTGAAAGATACAACGGGCTATTGAAGGACCAGATACGCAAACTTACACCCACACATACACTAAGGGGGTGGGATCGGGTCCTCACACACGCAGTCATGTTGTTAAATTCTAGGCCAATAGCCAAAAGCACACCATATGAGAGGATGGTAGGGGCTGGGGCACAGATTCCACAGCTGGAGTGCAGAGTTCAGTATTTATGTAAGGTTCCCGAAAAAACAGGGCTTAACAGATACCATGTTACTGCTTCCCATGACATAGAAACCAAGAGTGACGTATCTGAAGCTGAAGCCTATCTAGGAATGAGAGGGAATCTGGCAGGAAGGTTTGAAGTTATATTTGCATTGGCAGATGAGCTTCAAGACAGTGGCTGGGACTCTGACTGGTTAGTGGATACTTCTCAGCAAGAGTGGAAAGTGAGGCTACATAACATAAAACCTTCCAAAATAAACAGCAGTGATCTTCTGGGAAATATCAGTATATTTCCTCTCCTCCCTATTGATGTTCTTTGGGAGGGTCAGAAGTGGGTACAGGCAGGGGGCAAAGTGTTAGTCAGATATCCAGGCAAGAAGCCATTTAGAGGAGAGATCGTAGCTGAAGGGCCTGGATCTACTGTTTATGTATTATTAGAGGGAACAGATAATCCGCTTTGTTTTCCACTCCACAGGCTGTCTCCGATTTGATCCATAGGAAGACCAGAGAAAAGTGATTACAAGATGGAAAGAATGAGGGAAGATCGCAAGAGCTGTGGAGAGCAAGGCCTTTGATGTATTACAAGCCTGGACTTGTTTCTACAGAACTTTATGGACTGCAGACATAGTACAGTCCCTAGGATGGACTTTCTAATGAACTTTTTTAAAGTTAAAAGACTGAAACATCTTCTCAATGACAGAAATTGGAGGGGTTGCATTCAAGGAAAATTAATGTTTAGAATGAGTTTTATTAGTAATGATATGGAGTCTGAAAGAAAAAAAAAAAAAACTCTAGGGCGGAATGTGTTGCGTTTGTTAAAATATGATTTTTTATACATCAGACCTAACATTACATGGGAGAAATTACAAGTTTAGTTGATCAGATTCTCTGGTTTGAGTAGAATTCTCAAACAAATGCTGTTTTCATACAATGGTGTTAGATAGCTAGCAACAGTCCATTGTCTCGTCAGCTACAGTAAACATGCAACCAACAGTCCATTGTCTTTTAAAACAGTTTGAGAGAGTGTCTCAACCTGAAAAGAAGGACTGTTAATCGGTTGTTATGGAAACAAGTGTATAAACATTAAACTTTGGTCAACAAACTGGCATATAAAATGGAGTAGAGACACAGAGAGGAGAGATGAAATCATCATGCTGTAACATCAGGACACACATCATCATGCTTTGAAGATCAGAAGAAGCCGCTCATGATACAAGAACAGAACCTGGTCTCTAAGAAGAAATATTGCCAATTGGAGATCATGAACATTCAGTAACAGAAGTTAAGTAACCCTTTTAAATGTATTTGTACAGAAGTCTAGGCATTTTGCTTGTTATATATCTGTCAGTCTTGTATTGTTTCCTAAGATTGTAATAGTTTTGTACTGTTAGACTTTAGGCTGTTCTAATTTTCTAGGCATTTTGCTTGTTATAGATATCTGTCATCTAAGTCTTGTATTGTATTCCTAAGATTGTAATAGTTTTGTATATCAGCAGTTTTTGTTAGTAAAACGCACATCTATACACTGCAGAAGTCTCAGCTTCCTTGTTATACCACAGAGTAACCTTGTTAGATAGACGCAAGCGAAAAAATTTCACAAAATATGGGATATCTGGACCGAATCCCAGTCCACTAATGCCGATTCAAATGAGGATTAGTAACACTCTAGTAAGTATCAGGAACAGCATAGGTGGCATTTCTGATCTCCTAAACGTTCCTAGACTCCTGAGTCAATGTTCTGTGGGGAGGAGGGGGAGCGGGAGTGAGACTAAGTAGACGGTGAATGACTATTATGCACTTCATCCTATGAGTATCTACCGAAAGCTTCGCAGGGTATAGATGGAAGTACAAGATGGTTCTGCATATCCTGCATAGGTGGTTGAGCGTACAATGGCTTTAGTATGATGTTTTTGATTTTTTTTTTTTTTTTTCTCTCTGCTAGTTTTAGTTCTATAGTTGTGATTTGAGCCTGGGTATGCCCAATAGGCTGTTTTGTTCTGTGTTATTTAAAATTCAATAAAAACAATTTACAAAAAAAAAAAAAAAAAAAAAAAAAAAAAATACAATTCCAGGCTTCTGGAGATCTAGAACCGACAATTATGGACAACACTAGACAAGGCATAAACAGGACACCATATAGACAACATAAAAGCATCACGTGTAGCAGAGCAGTGAAAAATTAATCAAACAAGGAAAAGGGGGAACAATGTCCAATTGATAGAAATGTATCAAATAAAGCTAATAAGGTCCTATGACCTTTGGTATTCCAAATTTGATAATGACAGCACTAGTTGAGCAATTATGAGGGGCAAAATATGCTCACAACACACTATAGGTCCTATGGGTGCTTACACAAACACACTATAGGTACTATGTGTGCTGACAAAAAAATATAGGTCCTATGTGTGCTCACAACACACTATAAGTCCTATGGGTGCTGACACAAACACACTATAGGTACTATGTGTGCTGACAAGAAAAAATAGGTCCTATGTGTGCTCACAACACACTATAGGTCCTATGGGTGCTGACACAAACACACTATAGGTACTATGTGTGCTGACAAAAAAATATAGGTCCTATGTGTGCTCACAACACACTATAAGTCCTATGGGTGCTGACACAAACACACTATAGGTACTATGTGTGCTGACGAAGAAATAGAGCTCCTATGTGTGCTCACAACACACACACTAGCTCCTATGTGTGCTGACACAAACACAATATGACTCCTATAATTCCCTGCCTGGGATGGGACAGAAGGTTGGGACAGAAGTTGGGGTGCAATGCTGTTCTAACAGCACTGCGATTGGTGCTACTGCAATGCTGTACTAACTGCAGGCACACACCAGACTAATCCCCAGCAGCAGATAATATCACACTGATATGATTTGAATGACTCAGGTCAGGAGTTAGCAATGGTTTAGCAAAGAAGAATATCAATCAGCAGACTGCTCTCCTAAAAGCCGGAACACATGTGCCCTGGGCCGACGGCGTGGCGGCCTTTTATAGAGTGGGGCGTGTACTAAAGCCCCTGAGCTATAATTGGCTACAGGCATCCTGCCTGTAGCCAATTATTGCTCTCCTAGTTTCCGGCGCTGTGATTGGCCAAGCATGCGGGGTCACAGTGCATGCTTGGCCAATCATCAGCCAGCAATGCACTGCGCCGGCCGCAATGCATTGCGGGCTGCTCGCATCACACGAATGTGATGCGAACGGCCCAAATAGTTCTGGGCTCGCCGAGCGGGCGAACGCCTGGTGCTCGATTCGAACGTGGGTTTGGATCGAGCACCGGGCCCATCCCTACTGCCAAGTGGTCACATTATCTGCTGCTGAATCTAACTGCTGTGATTCTGGGGATTAGTCTGGTGTGTGCGTGCTGTTAGTACAGCATTGCAGTATCACCTTCTGTCCTATTGTGATCTAAGGCAGGCAGGCATTTATAGGAGCTAGTGTGTGTGTCAGCACTAGGGATGAGCCGAACACCCCCGGGTTCGGTTCGAACCAGAACCTTCGAACGGACCGAAAGTTCGCGCGAATTTTCGAACCCTATACGTTATAATGGACGCGAACGTTCGAAATCAAAAGTGCTAATTACAACGGCCAATATGCATGTTAATGTCATAAAACAGGTTTGGGGACCCGGGTCCTGCCCAGGGGACATATATCAATGCAAAAAGAACTTTTAAAAACTAACGTTTTTTCGGGAGCAGTCATTTTAATGATGCATAAAGTGAAAAAAAAAAAGTGACATTTTCCTTTAAATATGGTACCTGGGGGGTGTCCAAAGTATGCCTGTGAAGTGGCATGTGTTTCCCGTGTTTAGAACTGTCCTTGCACAAAATGACATTTGTAAAGGAAAAAAAGAAGCCATTTAAAACCACTTGCGGCTTTAGGTTTGATCTTAAGTAGAATCTGAACAGGTACATTATGAAGTGTAGCTCCATCCCAAAAAAATCTATTTTTAAGCTTTTTGGAGAACATAGGGAGGGGTTATCACCCCTGTAACATTTGCTGTCTTTGCACATCTGTTCAGAACATGTCACCTCACTTTCCGTCCCAATGACAAATGTTTTTGGAAAAGTGGGGTTTTAATTGAAACAAGGATTGGTGATAAAGTATCAGTAGAGAGGAGATACCTTTTTCCCAAATTAAATCTAACAGGATAGAATTTCCCTTCCTAGGGGTAGATTTCCTCTCACTTCCTGTTTTCTCTTTCCATTTGCAAGTAGGAGTCGTTTGTAAGTTGGATGTTTGAAAGTAGGGGCCTGGCGTATATACTCTGCAGAAATTTGCCCTATTAGATGTTGGTGTAGCCACAAGACTGGTGGGCACAGGAATGGGCCCTGCTGTGAGTTAATAGATCAAGATTTGTAATTGCATGCACCTGTTGAACAGGGCAGAAAAATTGGGGGTGGTGGTGGTGGTGGTGGTGGTGGACGGTTTTGCCACAAGACTGTAAGCTCTCACAGTTACTCTTGGTGGGCGCAGGAATGGGCCCTGCTGTGAGTTATTAGATCAAGATTTGTAATTGCAAGCACCTGATGAACAGGGCAGAAAAATTGGGCCTTTGGCGGTGGTGGTGGACGGTGTTGCCACAAGACTGCAGGCCCTCATAGTTACTCTTGGTGGGCGCAGGAATGGGCCCTGCTGTGAACTATTAGATCAAGATTTGTAATTACCCGCCCCTGTTAAACAGGGGCTGAAAAATTGTGCCTTAGGCACTGGTGCTGGTGCCACAACACTGCAACCCCTCACAGAGACTGTACTTGGAGCACAGCAGTCACACGTGTTGCGAAGCATTTTTTTTAAAAAATTGTAAGTACACGCCCCTGTTAAACAGGGGCTGAAAAATTGTGCCTTAGGCACTGGTGCTGGTGCCACAACACTGCAACCCGGCCCTCACAGATACTGTACTTGGAGCACAGCAGTCACACGTGTTGCGAAGCCATTTTTTTTAAAAATTGTAAGTACACGCCCCTGTTAAACAGGGGCTGAAAAATTGTGCCTTAGGCACTGGTGCTGGTGCCACAACACTGCAACCCGGCCCTCACAGATACTGTACTTGGAGCACAGCAGTCACACGTGTTGCGAAGCCATTTTTTTTAAAAATTGTAAGTACACGCCCCTGTTAAACAGGGGCTGAAAAATTGTGCCTTAGGCACTGGTGCTGGTGCCACAACACTGCAACACGGCCCTCACAGAGACTGTACTTGGAGCACAGCAGTCACACGTGTTGCGAAGCATTTTTTTTAAAAATTGTAAGTACACGCCCCTGTTAAACAGGGGCTGAAAAATTGTGCCTTAGGCACTGGTGCTGGTGCCACAACACTGCAACACGGCCCTCACAGAGACTGTACTTGGAGCACAGCAGTCACACGTGTTGCGAAGCATTTTTTTTAAAAAATTGTAAGTACACGCCCCTGTTAAACAGGGGCTGAAAAATTGTGCCTTAGGCACTGGTGCTGGTGCCACAACACTGCAACACGGCCCTCACAGAGACTGTACTTGGAGCACAGCAGTCACACGTGTTGCGAAGCATTTTTTTAAAAAATTGTAAGTACACGCCCCTGTTAAACAGGGGCTGAAAAATTGTGCCTTAGGCACTGGTGCTGTGGCATGGATCATTGAGGAGGAGGAAGAGGATAGTCAGTGAACATAAGAGGACAGTCACTCAGCATCAGCATAGGCAGTCTTGAAGGGATGTGACATTAAAAATTATTCGGTTATATCCGCCTCAGGTGCCTGGTAGCTGGTGGTGATCCAAGACTGATTCATTTTGATGAATGTCAGTCGATCAACCGAGGCGGTGGACAGGCGCACCCTATGATCAGTCACAAATCCTCCAGCAGCACTGAATGTGCGTTCGGAAAGAACGCTGGAGGCAGGACAGGCCAGTAGCTCAATTGCATACTGTGCAAGCTCTGGCCAGTGATCCATCCTCAGGACCCAGTAAGCCAGAGGATTTTCGGTGGGAAAGGTGTCCAAGTCTGACCTTGCCCCAAGGTATTCCTGCACCATGTATATCAGACGCTGGCGATGGTTGCTGGAACCGATCATACCTTGGGGCTGCGGACTAAAAAATTGTCTGAACGCATCGGTCAGACGTCCACCTTCCCCACCGCTCCTTCTGCCACTGACCGAAGCCTCAGCAACTCGTCGCCCAGGACCAGGAGTTTGTAGCCTCCCAGTTTCTGGGAACGCGTTGCACAGACCTTTCTGCAAGGCCTCCCTGAGATGTCTCATCCTCTGCTCCCTCTGCGACGGCAAGATAAGGTCCGCAACCTTACCCTTGTACCGCGGATCAAGGAGAGTGGCCAGCCAGTAATGGTCCCTCTCCTTGATCCGAAGAACACGAGGATCCTTCCGCAGGCTTTGCAGGATCAGGGAGGCCATGCAGCGTAGGTTAGCTGAGGCATTCGGTCCGGAGTCTTCTGGGTCACTGAGGATGACATGATCGCCAGCCACCTCCTCCCAGCCACGTACAAGTCCACTGGCTTGTTGGGACTGTACATCATCCCTAAAAGACTGCTGCTGCTGATGCTGAGTGCCAGGCTCCACCTCCATGCTCACACAATCCTCCTCCTCCTCCTCCTCCTCCTCCTCCTCCTCTTCCTGTGTGATGGGTGGGACAGAAGGAACACTGTCCGGATAAAGGGGGCCTTGAGAGGCAAGGAAGTCCTCCTCTTCCTGCCTCTGTTCTGCCTCAAGTGCCCTGTCCATTATCCCACGCAGCGTATGCTCCAACAGGTGGACAAGAGGGACAGTGTCACTGATGCATGCACTGTCACTGCTCACCATCCTCGTGGCCTCCTCAAATGGTGAGAGGACAGTGCATGCATCCCTGATCATGCTCCACTGACGTGGGGAAAAAAAACCAAGCTCCCCTGACCCTGTCCTGGTGCCGTAGTCGCAAAGGTACTCATTGATGGCCCTCTGCTGCGTGTGCAGTCGCTGCAGCATGGCCAACGTTGAGTTCCACCTGGTGGGCATGTCAGATATTAGGCGGTTCTTGGGCAGGTTCAGCTCCTTTTGCAGCTCAGTCAGCCGAGCACTGGCATTATAAGATCGGCGGAAATGCACACAGACTTTCCTGGCCTGCCTCAGGACATCCTGTAAGCCTGGGAACCTGCCCAAGAACCGCTGCACCACCAGGTTGAGGACGTGAGCCATGCAGGGCACATGGGTGAGCTGCCCCTGTCGCAGGGCGGAGAGGAGGTTGGTGCCATTGTCAGAAACGACCATTCCTGGCTTAAGCTGACGTGGCGTCAACCACCTCTCGGCCTGCCCCTGCAGAGCTGCCAGAACCTCTGGCCCAGTGTGGCTCCTGTCCCCCAAACACACCAGCGCAAGCACGGCATGGCATCTTTTTGCCTGCGTACTTGCGTAGCCCCTTGTACGCCTACGGAGCACCGCTGGTTCCAAGGACAGAGCACTGGAGGAAGAAGAAGAGGAGGGGGTGGGAGGAGAGAGGTGTGTCACAACCAGTAGCAGTAGTCGCGTTTTGGAGGCGTGGTGGCGGAACAACCTCCAACACTACTGCACCTTGTCCTGCATCCCTCCCAGCTGCCAATAGAGTGACCCAATGGGCCGTGAAAGAAAGGTACCGTCCCTGTCCATGCCTGCTGGACCATGAGTCAGCGGTAATATGCACCTTACCGCTGACCGCCCTGTCCAGCGAGGCATGGACATTGCCCTCCACATGCCGGTAGAGAGACGGAATCGCCTTCCGCGAGAAAAAGTGGCGTTTGGGAACCTGCCACTGAGGAACCGCACATTGAACAAACTCACGGAAGGGGGCCGAGTCTACCAACTGAAAAGGCAGCAGTTGAAGTGCTAGCAATTTAGCAAGGCTAGCATTCAACCGCTGGGCATGTGGATGGCTGGGAGTGTACTTCTTTCTACGGTCCAGCAGCTGGGGCAGGGAAATTTGCCTGCTGCATTCGGACGTCGGTGTACTGCAAGTACTTGGTTGTGACACACCGAATTCTACACCTTCAGTCCTCTCAGAGCAGCTTTCAGAGAGGACTGAAGGTGTAGTGGGGATGGAGATCCCAGCTGAGGAGGAGCAAGGAGAGGTCCGCTTAGTTCTTTGGTGTGGGTCTTTTATGTGTGCCTGCCAACGAGCTGCATGGCAGGTCGCCATATGTCTGGTCATGCTTGTCGTGCCCAAGCGGCTGATGTTTTGGCCACGCGAGATACGCTTGAGACAAATATTGCAAATAGCAGTGGTGCGATCTGCTGCACTCGTCTCAAAAAAGGCCCACACCAAAGAACTTTTCTGATAACGTGCAGAGGCAGCGCCCTGCACAGGCGGAGCTCTGCGGTGTTGTACAGTTGCTGTGCTGGCCTCTACCTGGCCTCCAGGGGGCATCCTGCCTCGTTGGACATGTGACGCCGCATCCTCCTCCTCCTCGTCCTCCTCCTCATCCTCTCTCCCTTGAGGCACCCACGTGGAGTCAGTGACCTCATCATCCCCTCCCTCTTCACCACTAGAGCAAACCTGGCAGTAAGCTGCAGCTGGTGGAACTGTACTGCCAGATTCCTCAAGCTGGGTATCGTCATCCGAGCCTTCGAATCGTTGGGCATCCTCCTGGAGCATGTACCCAACACTGTGCTCAAAGAGTTCGGGGGACTCCTCAGGAGGACATGGTGGGTCTAGGGAAGGGGTGGCTGATGATGCTCTGTCAGTACCCTGAGCCTGGGTGAGAGAGGATGAGGAGGATGAGGAGGGCTTGGTCATCCATTCTACCAAGCCTTCAGCATGATGCGGCTCCACATGTCCAGCTGCCGAAAACAAAGACGCGCGTGTCCCATGGCCACGTGCTGATGACGATGCACGACCACGTCCACGTCCACGGCCACGTCCACTAGAAACAGAGCCTGCCTGCCCTGTGTTCTTGGCTCTGCACGCTCTGCCTCCCCTTGGCGGTCTTCCAGCCATTGTAGTCGGTAGTCCTGTGGGTGCTGCTGAGAAGAAAATATAGGAGCTCTGTGTGATGCCACTAACACACTAGAAGTCCTATAGGTGCTTCTGCAAAGAAAATATAGGAGCTCTGTGTGATGCCACTAACACACTAGAAGTCCTGTGGGTGCTGCTGAGAAGTCCTGTGGGTGCTGCTGAGAAGAAAATATAGGAGCTCTGTGTGATGCCACTAACACACTAGAAGTCCTATGGGTGCTTCTGCAAAGAAAAAATAGGAGCTCTGTGTGATGCCACTAACACACTAGAAGTCCTGTGGGTGCTGCTGAGAAGAAAATATAGGAGCTCTGTGTGATGCCACTAACACACTCCTGAAGTCCTATGGGTGCTTCTGCAAAGAAAATAGAGGAGCTCTGTGTGATGCCACTAACACACTAGAAGTCCTGTGGGTGCTTCTGCAAAGAAAATAGAGGAGCTCTGTGTGATGCCACTAACACACTAGAAGTCCTGTGGGTGCTGCTGAGAAGAAAATATAGGAGCTCTGTGTGATGCCACTAACACACTAGAAGTCCTATGGGTGCTTCTGCAAAGAAAAAATAGGAGCTCTGTGTGATGCCACTAACACACTAGAAGTCCTGTGGGTGCTGCTGAGAAGAAAATATAGGAGCTCTGTGTGATGCCACTAACACACTTGAAGTCCTATGGGTGCTTCTGCAAAGAAAATAGAGGAGCTCTGTGTGATGCCACTAACACACTAGAAGTCCTGTGGGTGCTTCTGCAAAGAAAATAGAGGAGCTCTGTGTGATGCCACTAACACACTAGAAGTCCTATGGGTGCTTCTGCAAAGAAAAAATAGGAGCTCTGTGTGATGCCACTAACACACTAGAAGTCCTGTGGGTGCTGCTGAGAAGAAAATATAGGAGCTCTGTGTGATGCCACTAACACACTTGAAGTCCTATGGGTGCTTCTGCAAAGAAAATAGAGGAGCTCTGTGTGATGCCACTAACACACTAGAAGTCCTGTGGGTGCTTCTGCAAAGAAAATAGAGGAGCTCTGTGTGATGCCACTAACACACTAGAAGTCCTGTGGGTGCTGCTGAGAAGAAAATATAGGAGCTCTGTGTGATGCCACTAACACACTAGAAGTCCTATGGGTGCTTCTGCAAAGAAAAAATAGGAGCTCTGTGTGATGCCACTAACACACTAGAAGTCCTGTGGGTGCTGCTGAGAAGAAAATATAGGAGCTCTGTGTGATGCCACTAACACACTAGAAGTCCTATGGGTGCTTCTGCAAAGAAAAAATAGGAGCTCTGTGTGATGCCACTAACACACTAGAAGTCCTGTGGGTGCTGCTGAAAGAAAATATAGGAGCTCTGTGTGATGCCACTAACACACTAGAAGTCCTATGGGTGCTTCTGCAAAGAAAAAATAGGAGCTCTGTGTGATGCCACTAACACACTAGAAGTCCTGTGGGTGCTGCTGAGAAGAAAATATAGGAGCTCTGTGTGATGCCACTAACACACTTGAAGTCCTATGGGTGCTTCTGCAAAGAAAATATAGGAGCTCTGTGTGATGCCACTAACACACTAGAAGTCCTATGGGTGCTTCTGCAAAGAAAATATAGGAGCTCTGTGTGATGCCACTAACACACTAGAAGTCCTGTGGGTGCTGCTGAGAAGAAAATATAGGAGCTCTGTGTGATGCCACTAACACACTAGAAGTCCTATGGGTGCTTCTGCAAAGAAAAAATAGGAGCTCTGTGTGATGCCACTAACACACTAGAAGTCCTGTGGGTGCTGCTGAGAAGAAAATATAGGAGCTCTGTGTGATGCCACTAACACACTTGAAGTCCTATGGGTGCTTCTGCAAAGAAAATATAGGAGCTCTGTGTGATGCCACTAACACACTAGAAGTCCTATAGGTGCTTCTGCAAAGAAAATATAGGAGCTCTGTGTGATGCCACTAACACACTAGAAGTCCTGTGGGTGCTGCTGAGAAGAATATATAGGAGCTCTGTGTGATGCCACTAACACACTAGAAGTCCTATGGGTGCTTCTGCAAAGAAAATAGAGGAGCTCTGTGTGATGCCACTAACACACTAGAAGTCCTGTGGGTGCTTCTGCAAAGAAAATAGAGGAGCTCTGTGTGATGCCACTAACACACTAGAAGTCCTGTGGGTGCTTCTGCAAAGAAAATAGAGGAGCTCTGTGTGATGCCACTAACACACTAGAAGTCCTGTGGGTGCTGCTGAGAAGAATATATAGGAGCTCTGTGTGATGCCACTAACACACTAGAAGTCCTGTGGGTGCTTATGCAAAGAAAATAGAGGAGCTCTGTGTGATGGGACTAACACACTTCAAGTCCTATAGGTGCTTCTGGGAAGAAAATATAGCTCTGTGTGTGTGATGGGACTAACACACTTCAAGTCCTATAGGTGCTTCTGGGAAGAAAATATAGCTCTGTGTGTGTGATGGGACTAACACACTTCAAGTCCTATAGGTGCTTCTGGGAAGAAAATATAGCTCTGTGTGTGTGATGGGACTAACACACTTCAAGTCCTATAGGTGCTTCTGGGAAGAAAATATAGCTCTGTGTGTGTAATGGGACTAACACACTTCAAGTCCTATAGGTGCTTCTGGGAAGAAAATATAGCTCTGTGTGTGTAATGGGACTAACACACTTCAAGTCCTATAGGTGCTTCTGGGAAGAAAATATAGCTCTGTGTGTGTAATGGGACTAACACACTTCAAGTCCTATAGGTGCTTCTGGGAAGAAAATATAGCTCTGTGTGTGTATGGGACTAACACACTTCAAGTCCTATAGGTGCTTCTGGGAACAAAATATAGGAGCTCTGCCTGCCTGCCACGAACACACTACAAGTCCTATAGGTGCTTCTGGTAACAAAATATAGGAGCTCTGCCTGCCTGCCACTAACACACTACAAGTCCTATAGGTGCTTCTGGGAAGAAAATATAGCTCTGTGTGTAATGGGACTAACACACTTCAAGTCCTATAGGTGCTTCTGGGAACAAAATATAGGAGCTCTGCCTGCCTGCCACGAACACACTACAAGTCCTATAGGTGCTTCTGGTAACAAAATATAGGAGCTCTGCCTGCCTGCCACTAACACACTACAAGTCCTATAGGTGCTTCTGGGAAGAAAATATAGCTCTGTGTGTGTAATGGGACTAACACACTTCAAGTCCTATAGGTGCTTCTGGGAACAAAGTATAGCTCTTTGTGTGTAATGGGACTAACACACTTCAAGTCCTATAGGTGCTTCTGGGAAGAAAATATAGCTCTGTGTGTGTGATGGGACTAACACACTTCAAGTCCTATAGGTGCTTCTGGGAAGAAAATATAGCTCTGTGTGTGTGATGGGACTAACACACTTCAAGTCCTATAGGTGCTTCTGGGAACAAAAATATAGCTCTTTGTGTGTAATGGGACTAACACACTTCAAGTCCTATAGGTGCTTCTGGGAAGAAAATATAGCTCTGTGTGTGTGATGGGACTAACACACTTCAAGTCCTATAGGTGCTTCTGGGAAGAAAATATAGCTCTGTGTGTGTGATGGGACTAACACACTTCAAGTCCTATAGGTGCTTCTGGGAAGAAAATATATAGCTCTGTGTGTGTGATGGGACTAACACACTTCAAGTCCTATAGGTGCTTCTGGGAAGAAAATATAGCTCTGTGTGTGTAATGGGACTAACACACTTCAAGTCCTATAGGTGCTTCTGGGAAGAAAATATAGCTCTGTGTGTGTAATGGGACTAACACACTTCAAGTCCTATAGGTGCTTCTGGGAACAAAGTATAGCTCTTTGTGTGTAATGGGACTAACACACTTCAAGTCCTATAGGTGCTTCTGGGAAGAAAATATAGCTCTGTGTGTGTGATGGGACTAACACACTTCAAGTCCTATAGGTGCTTCTGTGAAGAAAATATAGCTCTGTGTGTGTGATGTGAATAACACACTTCAAGTCCTATAGGTGCTTCTGGGAACAAAGTATAGCTCTTTGTGTGTAATGGGACTAACACACTTCAAGTCCTATAGGTGCTTCTGGGAAGAAAATATAGCTCTGTGTGTGTGATGGGACTAACACACTTCAAGTCCTATAGGTGCTTCTGGGAAGAAAATATAGCTCTGTGTGTGTGATGGGACTAACACACTTCAAGTCCTATAGGTGCTTCTGGGAAGAAAATATTGCTCTGTGTGTGTGATGGGACTAACACACTTCAAGTCCTATAGGTGCTTCTGGGAAGAAAATATAGCTCTGTGTGTGTAATGGGACTAACACACTTCAAGTCCTATAGGTGCTTCTGAGAAGAAAATATAGCTCTGTGTGTGTAATGGGACTAACACACTTCAAGTCCTATAGGTGTTTCTGGGAAGAAAATATAGCTCTGTGTGTGTAATGGGACTAACACACTTCAAGTCCTATAGGTGCTTCTGGGAAGAAAATATAGCTCTGTGTGTGTAATGGGACTAACACACTTCAAGTCCTATAGGTGCTTCTGGGAAGAAAATATAGCTCTGTGTGTGTGATGGGACTAACACACTTCAAGTCCTATAGGTGCTTCTGGGAACAAAATATAGCTCTGTGTGTGTAATGGGACTAACACACTTCAAGTCCTATAGGTGCCTCTGGGAACAAAATATAGGAGCTCTGCCTGCCTGCCACGAACACACTACAAGTCCTATAGGTGCTTCTGGTAACAAAATATAGGAGCTCTGCCTGCCTGCCACTAACACACTACAAGTCCTATAGGTGCTTCTGGTAACAAAATATAGGAGCTCTGCCTGCCTGTCACTAACACACTACAAGTCCTATAGGTGCTTCTGGTAACAAAATATAGGAGCTCTGCCTGCCTGCCACTAACACACTACAAGTCCTATAGGTGCTTCTGGTAACAAAATATAGGAGCTCTGCCTGCCTGTCACTAACACACTACAAGTCCTATAGGTGCTTCTGGTAACAAAATATAGGAGCTCTGCCTGCCTGCCACTAACACACTACAAGTCCTATAGGTGCTTCTGGTAACAAAATATAGGAGCTCTGCCTGCCTGTCACTAACACACTACAAGTCCTATAGGTGCTTCTGGTAACAAAATATAGGAGCTCTGCCTGCCTGTCACTAACACACTACAAGTCCTATAGGTGCTTCTGGTAACAAAATATAGGAGCTCTGCCTGCCTGCCACGAACACACTACAAGTCCTATAGGTGCTTCTGGTAACAAAATATAGGAGCTCTGCCTGCCTGCCACGAGCACACTACAAGCCCCTCTTTGTCAATCAATCTTTGTAACTGAATCTATCTAACTCAATCTCTGCAAGTGAATCTCTCTCTCTACCTAACTAAATCGAGCAGAGTGTCACAGAAACAGCCTGCTCAATCTGCGCCGGAACAGCATGTGACCGGCGCAGACGGCGTGGCGGCGTTTTATAGGGGGGGGGGGCGTGTACTACAGCCCCTGAGCTGTAATTGGCTACAGGCGTCCTGCCTGTAGCCAATTATGGCTCTTCGAGTTTCCGGGGCTGTGATTGGCCAAGCATGCGGGGTCACAGTGCATGCTTGGCCAATCATCAGCCAGCAATGCACTGCGTCGGCCGCGCCGGCCGCAATGCATTGCGGGGCCGCTCGCATCACACGAACGTGATGCGAGCGGCCAAAATAGTTCTGGGCTCGCCGAGCGAGCGAACGCCCGGTGCTCGATGCGAACGTGGGTTCGCATCGAGCACCGGGCCCATCCTTAGTCAGCACACATAAAACCACCTCAGTCACTCTATCTGCTATAAGGCCCAGTTGTTGTCATCGAAGGCAGCCAGGCATCTCCAGGAGCTAGCGTGTGTGTGTGTTCTCTGTTAGTACAGCACACATAAAACCACCGCAGCCTCTCTATCTGCTATAAGGCCCAGTTTTTGTCATATAAGGCAGCCTGTATCTGCCGTAAGGCCCAGTTGTTGTCATCAAAGGCAGCCAGGCATCTCCAGGAGCTAGCGTGTGTGTGTGTGCTCTGTTAGTACAGCACACATAAAACCACTGCAGTCTCTCTATCTGCTATAAGGCCCAGTTGTTGTCATATAAGGCAGCCTGTATCTGCCGTAAGGCCCAGTTGTTGTAATCGAAGGCAGCCAGGAGATCTCCAGGAGCTAATGTGTGTGTGTGTGTGCTCTGTTAGTACAGCACACATAAAACCACCGCAGCCTCTCTATCTGCTATAAGGCCCAGTTGTTGTCATATAAGGCAGCCTGTATCTGCCGTAAGGCCCAGTTGTTGTCATCGAAGGCAGCCAGGCATCTCCAGGAGCTAGCGTGTGTGTGTGCTCTGTTAGTACAGCACACATAAAACCACCGCAGCCTCTCTATCTGCTATAAGGCCCAGTTGTTGTCATATAAGGCAGCCTGTATCTTCCGTAAGACCCAGTTGTTTTATTCGAAGGCAGCCAGGCATCTCCAGGAGCTAGCGTGTGTGTGTGCTCTGTTAGTACAGCACACATAAAACCCCCGCAGCCTCTCTATCTGCTATAAGGCCCAGTTGTTGTCATATAAGGCAGCCTGCATCTGCCGTAAGGCCCAGTTGTTGTCATCGAAGGCAGCCAGGCATCTCCAGGAGCTAGCGTGTGTGTGTGTGCTCTGTTAGTAAAGCACACATAAAACCACGCAGCCTCTCTATCTGCTATAAGGCCCAGTTGTTGTCATATAAGGCAGCCTGTATCTGCCGTAAGGCCCAGTTGTTGTCATCGAAGGCAGCCAGGCATCTCCAGGAGCTAGAGTGTGTGCTCTGTTAGTACAGCACACATAAAACCACCGCAGCCTCTCTATCTGCTATAAGGCCCAGTTGTTGTCATATAAGGCAGCCTGTATCTGCCGTAAGGCCCAGTTGTTGTCATCAAAGGCAGCCAGGCATCTCCAGGAGCTAGCGTGTGTGTGTGTGCTCTGTTAGTACAGCACACATAAAACCACCGCAGCCTCTCTATCTGCTATAAGCCCCAGTGGTTGTTATATAAGGCAGCCTCTATCTGCCGTAAGGCCCAGTTGTTGTCATCGAAGGCAGCCAGGCATCTCCAGGAGCTAGCGTTTGTGTGCTCTGTTAGTACAGCACACATAATACCACCGCAGCCTCTCTATCTTCTATAAGGCCCAGTTGTTGTCATATAAGGCAGCCTGTATCTGCCGTAAGGCCCAGTTGTTGTCATCAAAGGCAGCTAGGCATCTCCAGGAGCTAGCGTGTGTGTGTGCTCTGTTAGTACAGCACACATAAAACCACCGCAGCCTCTCTATCTGCTATAAGCCCCAGTTGTTGTTATATAAGGCAGCCTGTATCTGCCGTAAGGCCCAGTTGTTGTCATCGAAGGCAGCTAGGCATCTCCAGGAGCTAGCGTGTGTGCTCTGTTAGTACAGCACACATAAAACCACCACAGCCTCTCTATCTGCTATAAGGCCCAGTTGTCATATAAGGCAGCCTGTATCTGCCGTAAGGCCCAGTTGTCATCGAATGCAGCTAGGCATCTCCAGGAGCTAGCGTGTGTGTGTGTGTGCTCTGTTAGTACAGCACACATAAAACCACCGTAGCCTCTCTATCTGATATAAGCCCCAGTTGTTGTCATATAAGGCAGCCTGTATCTGCCGTAAGGCCCAGTTGTTGTCATCAAAGGCAGCCAGGCATCTCCAGGAGCTAGCGTGTGTGTGCTCTGTTAGTACAGCACACATAAAACCACTGCAGCCTCTCTATCTGCTATAAGGCCCAGTTGTTGTCATATAAGGCAGCCTGTATCTGCTGTAAGGCCCAGTTGTTGTCATAGAAGGCAGCTAGGCATCTCCAGGAGCTAGCGTGTGTGTGTGTGCTCTGTTAGTACAGCACACATAAAACCACCGCAGCCTCTCTATCTGCTATAAGCCACAGTGGTTGTCATATAAGGCAGCCTGTATCTGCCATAAGGCCCAGTTGTTGTCATCGAAGGCAGCCAGGCATCTCCAGGAGCCAGTGTGTGTGTGTTGGCTCTGTTAGTACAGCACACATAAAACCCCTGCAGCCTCTCTATCTGCTATAAGGCCCAGTTGTTGTCATATAAGGCAGCCTGTATCTGCCGTAAGGCCCAGTTGTTGTCATCTAAGGCAGCCTCTATCTGCCATAAGGCCCAGTTGTTGTCATCTAAGGCAGCCTCTATCTGCCATAAGGCCCAGTTGTTGTCATATAAGGCAGCCTCTATCTGCCATAAGGCCCAGTTGTTGTCATCTAAGGCAGCCTCTATCTGCCGTAAGGCCCAGTTGTTGTCATCTAAGGCAGCCTCTATCTGCCATAAGGCCCTGTTGCTGTCATCTAAGGCAGCCATCTGCAGGAGTTAGTGTGTGTGCTGTGTGACTCAGTGGCGGCCCGTCCATAGGGGCGCCCGGCGCCGCCCGCCCCCCTCCTTGCAGTTAAAAAAAAAAAAAAAAAAAATTATTTAAACATGTCCCTTTAAAAAAGGGCGCCGGGCACAGTGCAGTATGCACCGCTCTATCACCAATAGATAGATTCATGCATTGCATGAATCTATCTATTGTCACCGCTGCCGCCCCCTATTCAGGTGTCCGGCCCCTGATCGGGGCATCTGAATTACAGTGGGGGGGGTGATGCTGGAAGCGCCTTTATTAGAGCTGTAAGCTCTAATAGGGGACCCTATTAGAGCGGTGTGCTCTAATAGGCTTCCCTAAGTGTAAACAGCGGGCGCACGGCTGTGCGTTCGCTGATTACACAGTATTGTGTTAGAGAAGCGAATACATCGCTTCCCTAACACAGACCCGCCTCTCAGCCAATCAGGTTGCCAGGTCTGTTACCTGTAACCTGATTGGCTGAAGTCACAGGCGCTGTGATTGGACGCTAGGCGTCCAATCATAGCAAAAGACAGGCGCGGGAGAAGAAGACCTCGGACGGACGATAGCAGAAGACAGGAGGAGCGTGGGAGAAGAAGACCTCGGATGATGAGACACCGCTCGCCACCTGACGCCGTCACCAGCTGCACATCGAGACAAGGTAAGTGCAGAGGGCAGGCAGGGGGCACAGTGGCAGCACTTGGAGGGGCACTTAAAGGGGCACTCTGGCAGCACTTAAAGGGGCACTCTGGCAGCACTTAAAGGGGCACTCTGGCAGCACTTAAAGGGGCACTCTGGCAGCACTTAGAGGGGCACTCTGGCAGCACTTAGAGGGGCACTCTGGCAGCACTTGGAGGGGCACTCTGGAAGCACTTAAAGGGGCACTCTGGAAGCACTTAAAGGGGCACTCTGGCAGCACTTAAAGGGGCACTCTGGCAGCACTTGGAGGGGCACTCTGGCAGCACTTGAAGGGGCACTCTGGCAGCACTTGAAGGGGCACTCTGGCAGCACTTGAAGGGGCACTCTGGCAGCACTTGAAGGGGCACTCTGGCAGCACTTGAAGGGGCACTCTGGCAGCGTTTGATGGGCACAGTGGCAGCGTTTGATGGGCACAGTGGCAGCGTTTGATGGGCACAGTGGCAGCGTTTGATGGGCACAGTGGCAGCGTTTGATGGCACAGTGAGGCTGTTTGTTTGCGCCCCCCCAAAAATTTTGAGCACCAGCCGCCACTGGTGTGACTCCAGCACAATATACACTACCCACTACAATGCCTGGAAGACTGCCAAGGAGAGGCAGACAGTCCTGAGGCAAGGACACAGGGCAAGCAGGCACTGTTTCTAGAGACAACAGTGCTGGTTGTGGACGTGGTCGTGCATCGTCACCAGCACGTGGCCATGGGACACACTTGTCCTTGTTTTCGGCAGCTGGACATGTTGAGCTGCATCATGCCGAAGGCTTGGTAGAATGGATGACCAAGCCCTCCTCATCCTCCTCATCCTCTCTCACCCAGGCTCAGGGTACTGACAGAGCAGCTGCCAACGTGTACTCAATGGCATCATCAGGCACCCCTTCCCTAGACCCACCATGTCCTCCTGAGGAGTCCCCCGAACTGTTTGAGCACAGTGTTGGGTACATGCTCCAGGAGGATGCCCAACGTTTTGAAGGCTCGGATGATGATACCCAGCTAGAGGAAGGCAGTAGTGTGAGAGCAGAGAGAGGGGATGCTCAAGGACAGCAATCTGGCAGTCATGTTCCACCAGCTGCAGCTGCTTACTGACTCCACGTGGGTGCCTGAAGGGAGAGAGGAGGAGGAGGAGGAGGAGGAGGCAGCGGTACATGTCCAACGAGGCAGGATGCCCTCCGAAGCCCAGCTCGAGGCCAGCACACCAACTGAATCACACCGCAGAGCTCCGCCTGTGCAGGACGCTGCCTCTGCACGTTATCACAAAAGTTCTTTGGTGTGGGCCTTTTTTGAGACGAGTGCATCAGATTGCACCACTGCTATTTGCAACATATGTCTCAAGCGTATCTCGCATGGTCAAAACATCAGCCGATTGGGCACCACAAGCATGACCAGACATATGTCGACCTGCCATGCAGCTCATTTGCAAGCGCACATTAAAGACCCACACCAAAGAACAAAGCGGACCTCTCCTTGCTCCTCATCAGCTGGGATCTCCAACCCCACTATATCTTCAGTCCTCTCTGAAAGCTGCTCTGAGAGGAATCAAGGTGTAGAATTAGGTGTGTCACAGCCAAGTACTTGCGGGCACTCTGTTAGCAGTACACCGACGTCCGACCAGGCAAATTTCCCTGCCCCAGCTGCTGGACCGTCAAAAGAAGTTTACTCCCAGCCATCCACATGCCCAGCGGTTGAATGCTAGCTTGGCTAAATTGCTAGCACTTCAACTGCTGCCTTTTCAGTTGGTAGACTCGGCCCCCTTCCGTGAGTTTGTTCAATGTGCGGTTCCTCAGTGGCAGGTTCCCAAACGCCACTTTTTCTCACGGAAGGCGATTCCGGCTCTTTACCGGCATGTAGAAGGCAATGTCCATGCCTCGCTGGACAGGGCGGTCAGTGGTAAGGTACATATTACTGCTGACTCATGGTCCAGCAGGCATGGACAGGGACGTTACCTGTCTTTCACGGCCCATTGGGTCACTCTATTGGCAGCTGGGAGGGATGCAGGACAAGGTGCAGTAGTGTTGGAGGTTGTTCCGCCACCACGCCTCCAAAATGCTACTACTGGTTGTGACACACCTCTCTCCTCCACCCCCTCCTCTTCTTCTTCCTCCATGGCCTCTTCGAGTGCTCTGTCCTTTCGAACCAGCGGTGCTCCGTAGGCGTACAAGGGGCTACGCGAGTACGCAGGCAAAAAGATGCCATGCCGTGCTTGCGCTGGTGTGTTTGGGGGACAGGAGCCACACTGGGGCAGAGGTTCTGTCAGCTTTGCAGGGGCAGGCCGAGAGGTGGTTGACGCCACGCCAGCTTAAGCCAGGAATGGTGGTTTCTGACAATGGCACCAACCTCCTCTCCGCCCTGCGACAGGGGCAGCTCACCCATGTGCCCTGTATGGCTCACGTCCTCAACCTGGTGATGCAGCGGTTCTTGGGCAGGTACCCAGGCTTACAGGATGTCCTAAGGCAGGCCAGGAAAGTCTGTGTGCATTTCCGCCGATCGTATAATGCCAGTGCTCGGCTGGCTAAGCTGCAAAAGGAGTTGAACCTGCCCAAGAACCGCCTTATATGCATGCACTGTCCTGTCACCATTTGAGGAGGCCACGAGGATGGTGAGCAGTGACAGTGCATGCATCAGTGACACTGTACCTCTTGTCCACCTGTTGGAGCATACGCTGCGTGGGATAATGGACAGGGCACTTGAGGCAGAACAGAGGCAGGAAGAGGAGGACTTCCTTGCCTCTCAAGGCCCCCTTTATCCAGACAGTAGAATAGGTAAGGAATTTCGCGCAAATAGGGATAAATAACAGTAAAGTGCACCAGTGCAATGATTGCTAGCTGATTGTAACACTAATAGAGGTTAAGGATCTGGAGGTAATAAATAAATACAGTCCTAAATAGGTGTAAAAATAAATACAATCCTAAATAGATGTAAAGATCAGAAATTTATATAAATATCACAAAATGGATGTAAAATCGCATAAAAATATAAAAATCGCATAGAAAAATTAGTGGATGTTGAATCGCAAGTAAATCGCATAAAAGAAAAAAATCACCTGGGTAAAATGAACAATGGTGACAATTGGCTAAAATTGTGAGTGCCCAGTGCTAAACGTAGCTACAAAGTGAATCGCATGAGTAGCATAATTAGTAAGCAAATTATCAAATAAAGTATCTAAAAGTGCTTAAAATGCATCAAAGTTATAATGCTATTGATAATAGTGAATAATGTGAAAAAGAAGAATGATAAATCAAAGAATAGATGGTGTGATAAATAAATGAGTAAAAAAGTAAATAAATAGATGAATCAATGGTGTGATGAAAATAAATAAATAAATAGATGAATCCACTAGGAGCATAAAAATAGATAATTTTGATATCAATAGTAGGCCAATATTGCTCCAGAGTGCTGTCAGATATTTACGAGCATAAATTCTATGCGTTTGGCTATGTGGATAAAGCAATTAGGTTTCATCTATTTGTGGGGTATCCTTGACTGGTTTCTCTAGCCTCTCACCTCAGGTCTGATTAACATACGCCTTTCTGGGGTGTCCTGTATCCCCAATATAGCGGTATCTGGAGATTTGCAGAGCCTCAAGCCTGTTGGGTATGTGCCTTTAAGGGGTATCTCCTGTCCGCACTGCTGGGGTATCCAAAGTCTGCAGAGTCTAGTGAATGTTCCGGTCAGGTCTATCTCCCTTTAATGCCTCTGTGCTAAGTACCTACAGTGCTTAATGTCACTGGCTCAAAAATGACATAACACCAGGGGAGGTAGAAAGGGGAACAGAGAAGCCTCCAGTAGTGTAGTAAGTTTGTAAACAATTAGTTGAATTTATTTAAATAGTAAGATGTACTCGTACAATAAAGAAATTAAAACATGGCATGAAGAGTTAAAATTTTTGAACATCACCGGCGTTCTCATCGCGTCCTGTTCACTGTTGGTTTGCCTACGGCCACTCCCTATGCATTACGACACGTCATGTGTCCCCAGATGAAGACACGTGACCTTCTCTCCCACCCATCACACAGGAAGAGGATGAGGAGGATGAGGAGGATGAGGAGGAGGAGGAGGATTGTGTGAGCATGGAGGTGGAGCCGGGCACTCAGCATCATCAGCAGCAGTCTTTTAGGGATGATGTACAGTCCCAACAAACCAGTGGACTTGTACGTGGCTGGGAGGAGGTGGCTGGCGATCATGTCGTCCTCAGTGACCCAGAAGACTCCGGACCGAATGCCTCAGCTAACCTACATTGCATGGCCTCCCTGATCCTGCAAAGCCTGCGGAAGGATCCTCGTATTCTTCGGATCAAGGAGAGGGACCATTACTGGCTGACCACTCTCCTTAATCCACGGTACAAGGGTAAGGTTGCGGACCTTATCTTGCCATCGCAGAGGGAGCAGAGGATGAGACATCTCAGAGAGGCCTTGCAGAAAGGTCTGTGCAACGCGTTCCCAGAGACTGGGAGGTTACAAAGTCCTGGTCCTTGACGATGAGTTGCTGAGGCTTCGGTCAGTAGCAGAAGGAGCGGTGGGGAAGGTGGACGTCTGACCGATGCGTTCAGACAATTTTTTAGTCCGCAGCCCCAAGGTATGATCGGTTCCAGCAATCAGCGTCTGATATACATGGTGCAGGAATACCTAGGGGCAAGGTCAGACTTGGACACCTTTCCCACCGAAAATCCTCTGGCTTAATGGGTCTTGAGGATGGATCACTGGCCAGAGCTTGCTGTCATGGTTAAGCAATAGAGTTGTCTGCTTACCTGTTTCCATGTGTTCATCTCTAGAGACCAGCCGACCATCACCTGACTGCTTTTATATCCCTCCTCTGGCAGGGCTCCACCCTAGCTCCTATCACAGGACTCTATATTAACCTGTGCACTGCAGGCCAACCCTGCTGATCAACCTTTGTGTGTTTGGCTTTCTGTTACCAGCCGTGTGCTATTCAGTGTCCTGTTACCGACTTTGGCGTGTCCCTGACTATCCCTGTTTGCCTGTGACCCTGACCCTCTGGCGTGTCCCTGACTATCCCTGTTTGCTTGTGACCCTGAACCTTGGCGGGTACCTTGTTGTCCGTTTCTGCTTGTGGCCCCGACCTTGGCTTATCCCTCACTATCCTTGTCCTCCTGTTGCCTACTGTGGGTGTGAGCTGGGGGACCCTGGGGGTCGCGACCTGGAGCCAGTTGCAGCCCAGTCCATCCTCACCACTCGAGGCTCTGGTGAACACCAGCTGGCTCTTAGACTCCGCGCCCCAGGGAATCTTACGCTCAAACCCCGGTGGGATCCGTCTTGGTGTCCAGCGGCCCCGTGTTCCGGATCACCTGGACTCCCTTCCACTGCAGTCAGCCATAGGGTCCACTACCTTGCGGTGCACTCCTGATCCCAACGGTGTGCATCTGTCACCTAGCCTCAGGGTGACCTGACAGTTTGATCAGCCATGGACCCGGCTAACGTGCCGCTCCCGGCAGTCGATCCTTTGCAGGGCATAGTTCAGCGACTCGAGACCCAGGAATCCAATCAGACGCAGGTGATGCGTTTCCTTCAAGATCTGGCTTCCCGCTTCGAGCAGCTGCAAGCTTCCTTGGGAGCCCCGAACCCGCAGCCTCAAGTACAGCTAGCAGTTGCACCTATCGCACCAGTCGCATCCACGCATTCTTATCCACTGCCAGCTCCAACCCGTTTCTCTGGGGAACCCAAGGCCTGCAGGGGCTTCCTCAGCCAATGCACCATTCATTTTGAGCTCCAGCCCCAAAACTTTCTGTCTGATCGGCCAAAGGTTGCCTATATCATTTCCCTCCTCTCCGGTGAAGCTTTAGATTGGGCTGCTCCCCTGTGGGAGAAAAGTGATCCGGTGGTTTCCAGCCTGTCCGACTTCTTGAAGCTCTTTCGAAATATCTTCGAGGAGCCAGCTCGGGTTTCTTCGGCGGCTAGTGCCCTTTTACGCCTTCGCCAAGAATCTCGTTCAGTGGGACAATATGCACTTCAGTTCCATATCCTCACGGCTGAGTTGAGCTGGAACAATGAGGCCTTGGTTGCAACCTTTTTACATGGCCTCTCTGACCGAGTGAAGGACGAATTAGCAGGAAGAGCTATCCCTGCCGGTCTGGATGATGTCATTTCCTTATGCAATCAGATTGACATTCGTTTCTAGGAGAGGTCCTTTGAAAAAAGACGCCAGCACCCCCTAGGTCCTAGTCAGCCTGAACTCCTTCCCCGTCGCCCTGTGGAGCATCCCCTGCCTGCTGAGGAACCCATGCAGCTGGATCGGACCAGACTAACCCCCGAAGAACGTGCTAGACGCAGAACTTTGGGCTTGTGTCTTGGGGGGGCAAGGGTCATTTTCGTGACTCCTGCTCGCTTCGTCCGGGAAACGCTCGGGTCTAATACATTTGGAAGGTGGAGTATTGGACCCAGAAACATCACCTTCTCGTCTTTTTCTTCCGGTGTTCCTCCACGTAGGCACTTCTCCCCAATCGGTCCTAGCATACCTGGACTCCGGGGCTGCCGGCAATTTTATAGACTGGAGAACTGCTTCTTCTATGAAGCTTACCCTTTCTCCCCTCACTACACCACTGGTAGTCTCGGCTATTGATGGCACAGTGCTTCCAGGGGGCCCTATCCGTTTTCAGACGCTACCTATTAGGATGTCGGTAGGGATACTCCACCAGGAGTGGATTTCCTTCCTCGTTCTACCCAAGGCCTCTACCCCCATTGTATTGGGCCTTCCTTGGCTACAGCTCCACTCTCCACATGTGGACTGGGTCTCTGGGCAGATCCTGGCTTGGGGTCCTTCGTGTTTCTCGTCCTGTCTTCTCAAGGTGGCCCCCAAGGGGAAACTTCCCATTGCTACCACATCCGTATCGTCTGATCTTCCCGCGGCTTACATCGATTACCGGGATGTGTTTTGTAAGAAGTCTACTGAGGTGCTTCCTCCCCACAGATCTTTTGACTGTGCTATTGATCTTGTCCCTGGAGCAACCATTCCCAGGGGTCGTACCTACCCTCTGTCCATTCCAGAGACCCAGGCCATGTCTGAGTATGTCGCCGAGAATCTGGAGAGAGGTTTCATCCGGAAATCCTCTTCGCCTGCAGGAGCAGGGTTCTTTTTCGTTGCCAAAAAGGATGGGACCCTCAGACCCTGTATCGACTATAGAGGTTTAAACGCAGTGACTATCAAAAACCGTTACCCCTTACCTCTAATATCTGAGCTATTTGACAGGTTGAAGGGGGCTTCCATCTTCACTAAGTTGGATCTCAGAGGTGCTTACAATCTCATTCGAATACGAGAAGATGACGAATGGAAGACGGCATTTAACACTAGGGACGGGCATTACGAATACCTGGTTATGCCTTTTGGGTTGTGTAATGCTCCTGCTGTGTTCCAGAATTTTGTCAATGAAATCTTCAGGGATCTACTGTACCAGTTTGTTGTCATTTATCTGGATGACATTCTCATTTTTTCCGAAAATCTGCCTGCTCACAGAAACCATGTCCGCACCGTACTTCAGCGCCTTAGAGAGAATAATCTCTATGCCAAGTTGGAGAAATGTTCCTTTGAATGTTCTGAGGTCCTGTTTTTGGGATGTTTTGTTTCTAGTTTGGGTCTTCGCATGAATCCCGGAAAGGTCTCAGCCATTACCAACTGGCCCCTTCCCGCTAGCCTCAAGGCCACACAGCGCTTTCTTGGCTTCACAAACTATTACAGGCAGTTCATAAAGAATTACTCTTCCATTGCTGCGCCTATTATTGCTTTGACCCAGAAGGGTGCGAATGCTAAACACTGGCCTTCCGAGGCTGTCTCCGCGTTTCACGATCTGAAACAGGCCTTTGTCTCTGGACCTCTCTTGAGGAGACCGAATCCTGGGGACCCATTTTTTCTCGAAGTAGACGCTTCTTCTATTGGGGTGGGAGCTGTGCTTCTTCAGTTCTTTGAGAAGAAACGCCAACCATGTGCGTTCTTCTCCAAGAAATTTTCTCAGGCAGAGAGAAATTATGCCATTGGTGATCGGGAACTTCTCGCAATTAAATTGGCGTTGGAGGAGTGGCGTCATCTCTTGGAAGGTTCTCCTCACTCCATAACGATCTTTACTGATCACAAGAACTTACAATACCTACAGAATGCTAAACGTCTGAACCCCAGACAGGCCAGGTGGAGTCTCTTCTTTTCCCGTTTTAAATTCACGATCACGTACAAACCTGGTTCCTGCAACGGTCGGGCTGATGCGCTCTCTAGGTCATTTGACACTTTGGATGAGGAGTCCACCCCTGATCCTGAGCCGATCATTCCTACCTCATGCATTGTTGCCCATTCTACCACCCTGGAATCAAAAATTCCTCCTGGCAAGACCTTTGTTCCCACGGAGTTAAGAGCCAAGATCCTTCGTTGGGGACATGATTCCAAGGTGGCAGGTCATGCTGGGTTCCTCCGATCCTTCCTGCTTATCAGTCGTCTCTACTGGTGGCCTAATCTCCGCTCGGATGTTAAAGACTACGTTAAGGCTTGTCACGTCTGTGCTCAGTCTAAATCTTCCACTTAAGCCCCTGCTGGTCTTCTCATGCCCTTGCTCATTCCTAAGGAGCCCTGGTCTCATATCGCCATGGATTTTATCACTGATCTTCCACCGTCAGAGAATAATACGGCCATTTGGGTGGTGATCGATCGGTTCTCCAAGATGGCTCATTTTGTTCCTCTTCCTGGTCTCCGTTCTGCCCCTGCCTTGGTTCCCATTTTTGTACGAGAGATTTTCCGCCTTCATGGTGTTCCTTCCCATGTCGTTTCGGACAGGGGTGTGCAGTTTACTTCTCGTTTTTGGAGAGCCTTTTGCAGATCCCTCGACATAACCTTGGATTTTACCTCCTCTTACCATCCTCAATCCAATGGCCAGACCGAGAGGGTTAATCAGGAGTTGGAGGTCTTTCTGCGTACCTTGGTCTCGGCCCATCATGATGATTGGGTATCACTGTTACCGTGGGGCGGAGTTCTCCCACAATAATCATGTCAATGTCAGTTCTCAGAAAACACCCTTTTTCACTGTTTACGGAAGACATCCTCAACTCCCTCTTCCTATGACTTGTTCTTCTGACATTCCAGCTTTGGCTACTGTTCAGAAATCTTTCAATTCCGTGTGGGCTGACGTTCATGATTCTCTCCAGAAGGCTGCCAATAAATTCAAGAGTTTTGCTGACCGTCGCAGACGTAAGCCACCTTCTCTTCTGCCAGGAGACAAGGTCTGGCTCTCCACCAGGAACATCAAACTCCGGGTTCCTTCTCTCAAATTCGCCCCAAGATTCATTGGTCCGTACACCATAACTGCTAAACTGAACCCGGTTTGTTTCAAGCTCCAGATTCCCAAAAGCTTTAAAATCTCTAACTCCTTCCATGTTGCCCTTCTGAAGCCTTTAGTCCTCAATAAGTTCTCTCGTCCTTTCTCTACCGTAGCACCGGTCTCTGAGGATAATCAGGAGTATGAGGTTAGCCAGATTTTGGACTCCAGACTCTGTAGAGGCATTCTCCAGTACCTCGTGCACTGGAAAGGGTTTGGTCCTGAGGAGAGGTCGTGGATTTCGGCTTCCGAGGTCTTTGCACCTCGTCTGCTGAGGAGGTTTCATTTGAAGTTCCCCTCTAAACCTGGTCCCAGGCGGGGAAGGGGGAGGCCTCGTAAGAGGGGGGGTACTGTCATGGTTAAGCAATAGAGTTGTCTGCTTACCTGTTTCCATGTGTTCATCTCTAGAGACCAGCCGACCATCACCTGACTGCTTTTATATCCCTCCTCTGGCAGGGCTCCACCCCAGCTCCCATCACAGGACTCTATATTAACCTGTGCACTGCAGGCCAACCCTGCTGATCAACCTTTGTGTGTTTGGCTTTCTGTTACCAGCCGTGTGCTATTCAGTGTCCTGTTACCGACTTTGGCGTGTCCCTGACTATCCCTGTTTGCCTGTGACCCTGACCCTCTGGCGTGTCCCTGACTATCCCTGTTTGCTTGTGACCCTGAACCTTGGCGTGTACCTTGTTGTCCGTTTCTGCTTGTGGCCCCGACCTTGGCTTATCCCTCACTATCCTTGTCCTCCTGTTGCCTACTGTAGGTGTGAGCTGGGGGACCCTGGGGGTCGCGACCTGGAGCCAGTTGCAGCCCAGTCCATCCTCACCACTCGAGTCTCTGGTGAACACCAGCTGGCTCTTAGACTCCGCGCCCCAGGGAATCTTACGCTCTAACCCCGGTGGGATCCGTCTTGGTGTCCAGCGGCCCCGTGTTCCGGATCACCTGGACTCCCGTCCACTGCAGTCAGCCATAGGGTCCACTACCTTGCGGTGCACTCCTGATCCCAACGGTGTGCATCTGTCACCTAGCCTCAGGGTGACCTGACAACAAACTCCACCACCACCACCAAAGGCCCAATTTTTCTGCCCTGTTCAACAGGGGCATGCAATTACAAATCTTGATCTAATAATTCACAGCAGGGCCCATTCCTGCGCCCACCAAGAGTAACTGTGAGGGCTTACAGTCTTGTGGCAACACCGTCCACCACCACCACCAAAGGCCCAATTTTTCTGCCCTGTTCAACAGGTGCATGCAATTACAAATCTTGATCTAATAATTCACAGCAGGGCCAATTCCTGTGCCCACCAAGAGTAACTGTGAGGGCGTACAGTGTTGTGGCTACACCAACATCTAATGGGGCAAATTTCTGCAGAGTATATACGGCAGGCCCCTACTTTCAAACATCCAACTTACAAACGACTCCTACTTGCAAACGGAAGGAGAAAACAGGAAGTGAGAGGAAATCTACCCCTAGGAAGGGGAATTCTATCCTGTTACATTTAATTTGGGAAAAAGGTATCTCCTCTCTACTGATGCTTTATCACCAATCCTTGTTTCAATAAAAAAAAACACTTTTCCAAAAACATTTGTCATTGGGACGGAAAGTGAGGTGAAATGTTCTGAACAGATGTGCAAAGACAGCAAATGTTACAGGGGTGATAACCCCTCCCTATGTTCTCCAAAAAGCTTAAAAATAGATATTTTTTGGATGGAGCTACACTTAAAAATTTACCTGTTCAGATTCTACTTAAGAACAAACCTACAGTCCCTGTCTTGTTTGCACCGCCTGTATACTGCTGTTCAGAGTATATAGGGTTGTAGGTATAGGGTTTTATTTTGGGTGCGGGGTTCCCCTTAATATCCATAAAAGGCCCAAAGGGGCTGGGGTGGGGGGGGGGGTGATGGGGTAGCCATGCCATTTTTCTCAAGGATTTTCATCCATATTGCCAGGACAAGACATGACATTAAAGCCGCAAGCGGTTTTAAATGGCTTCTTTTTTTCCTTTACAAATGTTATTTTGTGCAGGGACAGTTCTAAACACGGGAAACACATTCCACTTCCCAGGCATACTTTAGACACCCCCCAGGTACCATATTTAAAGGAATATTTCACTTTTTTTTGTCACTTTATGCATCATTAAAATGACTGCTCCCGAAAAAACGTTAGTTTTTAAAAGTTCTTTTTGCATTGATATATGTCCCCTGGGGCAGGACCCGGGTCCCCAAACCTGTTTTATGACATTAACATGCATATTGGCCGTTATAATTTGATTTGATTTGATTTGAGTTGATACGGTTTGCTGTATAGATGCACTTGTGTTGTAGACTTGAGGAGGCTCAGGCATTTGGAGCTGAGAGGTCTCTGTGTTGAGAGTCAGAACAGTGTTGTTAGTAAGACATATAGGAGATAACTCTGTATCATTGCAAACATTATGCTTTAGTAAATATTCACTGGTGCGTTCAACTGGGTCTTGCAGTTTTGCTGGGATGGACCAGTCTGAGCTAGCACTTTCTCCTATCGCTTGTTCAAGGACTCTCAGCCTTGCTAGGGCAGCTGCTTCCTCCCTTTCCATTTGCAGAATCTTTATTTGGGAATCTGCCTCTTCTTGTTGAGCTGCCATCTCTGCTTTTGCTTTGAGCATCCAGCTCTGCTTGGCGATTTACCATCTTTGCATGGCGAGCTGCCTTTTGTGTTTCTACTTCTGCTTCCTTTCTGGTAAAGGAGCTTTGCACTTTATTTGATTCCGCATCAGCACGGGCCTCTATTACCTTGTCGCTTAATGTTGAGCTTCTGGAGCGAGAGGATCTAGAAGAACGTGCAGTGTGCTTGGTTGATGTGGATTTGTGAGACTTGGTCTCCTGCAGTTGAGGAATGCAGAATTCTGCCTTATACTGAGCATTTTGCACTAAGAGATCCCTTTGTTGGTTTAGTGCATCAGTCCTGGTCAGTTCTGCTGAAGAGTCCTGCAAGAAGGCTGTGTATTTTGCAAACAGCCGCTGGTAGCGTTCATACGCGGCAGATAAGCGATCTATAGAGTCTCTTAATTCAGCTGGTTGATCATTAAAGTGTGACAAAACTGACATGCAGTGTGAAGTTCGGTCCCATAAGTCTGACAGATTGCTGGAGAACTCATCTCTAATAGTTTCATAGTTTTCTCTGAGTTTCTGTGTTGGTTTTATTGTGCTCAGAGCCTTGTCTAGACATTTTTAAAGTTTTTGCGAAAAGACAGCGGTACTGTCTTTTTAAGAAGACGAACAGCAGCTTAGACAGGTGGGGTAACACGGTTCAATGTAGAGAAACAGTTTTTAACATTCACATGAGGTGCAGTAAACGGATGGCACTAAGCTTGATTGCAGATCAGACACATACATATACACAGCCGGCTGTGGGAATTCTATCATCTTTTGACTATTCTGACTCAAATTGTAATGAAGCAATTTATCCCTTGTGAGACCTCTATGCCTGGCCCGTATAAGATATAATCACTGAGGACAAATCTCATCGGATAGTTTTAACTCACCAAATACTGATTCCATCCACAAGGGTGCTTTTATTCTGAACATCAGGTTACAGCAGATGACAGGATACAAACAGATGAATAGGTTGTAGTATTTATGAGGTCAAAAGATAATAATGTCTGTAGCTTACAATGCAGAATACATGTGCCCTGCTACATGTGGCTTGTAGCTGCATTCATGACACAAGAAGTACAAACACAGGATGAAGGGTGGAGCATTACATACAAAATGAAGTGTGTCATAACATCAGGAAAAAGAATATAAGAAAACAAGTGCATTACCACAAAAGGTCACTAGATGGTGACCTAAATATAAACATCCATAGAAAATGGTTAGGAAAACAATCTATATAAATTCTGGGCAGCACAATTATTATTAATGATAATAATAATATTATAATAATCAATAAAATTCCTATGTTATGCTTCATGTAAAGTCCCAACTCCCCTTGGCTCCTCCACTTTTTATATTCAATAGGGATGGAAACGCATGATCTCACCAGGCCATGGTTTCATTTAAAGTCCCCTGTGATGGAAATACATGAGCATACCAGGCCATGGCTTTGTTAAAGTCCCAATTAATCTCCACCACTTTATGGTCCTCTATTGTCGCAAGTACGCATAACACAGAAGCTGCCTCCTTAGCCTCTATCCCTGTCACAGACAACCCTGTCTCTGAGGCAATGCTTAAGTCCATGCTACTCACCTTGCAAAAGGACCTGCACAGAGATCTACAAATCTCCATGTCTCAGGTGCTTGACAGAATAGTTTGCTTTGAAGAAATGGCAGATGCAATGGAAGAAAACATGCAGGATTACTCTAAAGCACACAACGAACTGTTAGATGTGCATAAACATCATACAGAAGAAATTCACCACATTAAGATGAAGCTGGCAGATTTAGAAGACCTCATTCGCCTCAGAAGAAGTCACAAATGACGAAACGTACATAAGGCGTAGCTATCTCACATGCTAACACGTCACTTCCAGGTGTTGAGTGCGGAGACTTTTAGCCTGTACACAGTGTGTGCGTTTTTTTTGATTTGCTGTTTTTATTTGTTTGTTTTATCTGCACTTCACTGCATTTAAATGATGCGATTTGGATCGCTTTTAAACAAGATAAACTTTTAAATAAATAATCGGATTTACACCAGGCGAGTTCGTCTTTCTCTGGTCTTACGAGGACACCAGGAGCTGACACGCTGAGAAAGCAGCAACGAAGTACTGCTACAAGATCTGGACCGTGGACCGGGAGCCCAGCAGTCTAAGCGGAGGAGCAACAGCCACACCGAGAGGAAACCAACACACTCTTTCGCCCACTACCCCTGCATGGGTACCTGGACCTGGATATACAGAGCCTTTTGGTCAATGCTGGAATTGTGGTCCAATCATCCACTGACTCCACTTGTGCATCCAGCTGAGGATTCATTTACCTGTGGGGATATCTGCATTTTTGGGCTTGCTATTTGGTAAGGAGGCTCTCTATGTGGTGATGGTGCGCTGGATTTCATCTAATCACCGGTGTAGTGATCTAATATAATCGTTCCTCGTAGATGGTATATGGTTATTAAAAGTATTGTCCGCAGCAAAACCCGATTCTCCCAGAGAGAAACACTTTATTGGCTTCCAAAACAGAACAGTCTTACAGATGACAAAAATCCAACAGAGTTCATATCACGACAGTGCTAGTAATATTTAGAGCCCCATGGAACCATGTGACTCTTGGGTGCCTTCGTAAGAACACACCCAAGAGTCACATGGTTCCATGGGGCTCTAAATATTACTAGCACTGTCGTGATATGAACTCTGTTGGATTTTTGTCATTACATTGGTACATTGGTGCCGTTCAAGAGACCAGAAGAGCATTTTCAGGACTTTGTAACAGAAGTCAGTGATAACAATTCGTGAGTTGGACAGAAGTCTGATGGAGACCCAAGACCTGTGCTGTGACTCTAACGTCTGGTTGTGACATAAGAGAGTCTGATCTACAAAATCAAACAAGTTTGGAACCCCAGAATTATTCTCTGGAGACTGGAAACGAAGAAAAGGACTGCATCGTGTACCAGAAGACGTGAGCTGGAAGCTGAAGGAGTAATTAATGCGGTGAGTAAAATATTTCTCTTTTTAAATTATTAATAATATAGTAAAAATGCTTACTCAGTGTAAAGCTAGTGTCAGTTCTGATAAAGTTAACAGATGGGTGTTAAAATGTATTAAGCGTCATGGCGGGCCTTATGAAGTGCCAGAAAAATATAAGCAGACATGGACTATGATGAATGAATTTTTAGAAAAAACTGTTTTTGAGAGCAAAATTTCAGAAAGTAAAAGAAAAGGTTGTATTGTACAGGGCTTGTTATCTTGCTGTTTAACAATGGAAAGTTCGTTGAAGGATAAGGTTGAGGAAATTACCCAGTTACAGAGTGCAGTTGATAATAGCAACAAGGTTTGTCAGAGGTTACAAAACCAATCAGAATCTGAGACTGTAAATTTAAAATTGCATGCAGTTACCATTGGGGAAGCTCTGCTTGAGAAATCTAAACGTTGTAATGAATTACCAGAGGAAAATGAAAGATTGAAACTAAGAATTATGGAATTAGAGAAGAGATCTCAGGAATGCAGATATGCATCGCATCTGCAGCAAAATGCAAATACAAACATTCTATCAAATGAAACAGAACCTCATATTAAATCTGATAATTCATTGCCAGCTGCACCCACTGAGACCACCACCGTTTATAACAATAATAATAATGCAGGTGAAGTTCAGCTTGTAATGAAGCCTTTGAAACCAAAAGAATTAGATGCAATTCTTAAAGAAATAGGAATGATTCCCTGCCATGATTTAAACAGATTTTTAAAATGGTTTTGTGACTTGCAGAATGTCAGAGATATGTACAATCTCAACCCATCTGATTTAGACAGAGTTATGCAACATTCTATAGGAAATAGTCTTTGGGTGAGAATTAAGCAGATCTGTACTGAACAAGGGACATATTGATGGAATTATTATGTGTTTTGTATGGTGTACGTTCTGATGTTACTGTTCATGGGAAGATCAAACAAATGCAAAGTGAATCTCCCTACGAACTGTCAGAAAGGATAAAATCTATTATGGAAATATTGGTCAGTAATAATCTTGCATTTGAGCATGGTGGCTTGTTACATATGAGTATATTTCTACATGCTTTGAATGAAGAGATTAGACAAAATATTTTACTAGTTACCCCAAATCCTCATGATTTAAAAGACGTATTGTTGAAAGCAGACAATTTATGGAGAAAGTCAAATGAGCAAGCTTAAGCAAATTAATTTAGCGACATTGTTTAGGACAAATACTGAACATAAAGATCAAAAGATAATGTCTTATGATAACAATCAAAGAGGAGACACCAGGTCAAATATAGGTGATATTGATATGAAAAACAGAGCTGACCAAAATCATAATAAAAAGGTATCTAAGGCTTGGATACCGTTTTCTCAGTTAAAACAGAAATATGACCACCTAAAGATTGAGTATGATAAAATGAAAATAGAACATTACACATTGCTGGGACAGCTAAACAGATTACATTATCCAGATCTGTTTTTGAATACAAGTGACATTTCTCTAGCAGTGGGGGTGGTTTAGTTTCAACATGGGGATGTGTAAATAGTCCTTTGTTTTAACTTCAAAGAATGTTTAAGGACCTTGCTAATTAGTTTTGTTGGAGAGTTTTTGTCTTTCAGATATTGGAGATACTGCATATGAATAGCATGTGAACTGCAAGCTGAAATTTCTGGCTAGTGGGGGAGAAACGCTGAATAAACAATATCATGGACTCTCTCAATATTCATCAAGCAATTGACTTTTTTTTTACTTTTTGGACTTGGACAATGGACTTTTCCCTATATTTTATTTTTTTATTTTTTATTTTTCACCCTTTTCCATTTTTATTTTTATTTTTTTATTTTATTATGTTTTATTTCTTGAACTTTATCTTAAAACCAGAGCGAGACATTTAAACCTAAAATAATTTTCATGTTACATTACATGTTGCATATTACATATTGCATATTGATCAATATATTTGACATCTAAGGTGAGATGCTGCACAATGGCTTGGCATAGTATAAATTATAGTATGTTGGGTGGTTTTCCTAAATTTATAAGAGGGGTGAGTGAAATTCATCACTCCAGTCATGATTTGAAACTTTGTTGAATCAGTCATTAATAATATTGACATATGGATGAAAAAAAGACCTAACTTTACTGGCAAGATTTTCCACTGCTGCTTTGTCTGGATAGAAGATCTGATAAACGCTGATGTCAAGCTGATTCTATCTGAAAGTGGGGGATTATATATGGATTATATGGATATATGGATTATAGATTGGTATATAGATTGGTATACCATTCAGGTGGAATTATGGACTGAATGATTCAAGTAACTGCTCTATTATGGAGGCAATGAGGAGTCGGCCTACAGCAAATTACAAAGTATAGCAATAGCAGTTTTTTTTCTGCCGTATGCAAACCGTTTGAACTTGAAAGTGAGCGCTGGTACATTGATGGTTCTTCTTACTATAAAGATGGAAGTAGAATTTCGAGATTTGCTGGTGTTTGTGCAAAAGCATCTTTAAAAAAAAAATGAAAACCCTGAGCCTGGAGATGAGAATCCTGGATTTATGTGGATCGGAGCTCCCAGCACACCAAGTCTACTTTCAATGAGAGATGTGATGAAGTTGAAGTTGAAAATTGAAGAATGGACTGTGACATCAGCTCGTTTTTGTGCAATATTCAAGATCTTGATGTGATATAATAAGGCCTAACAGCTATATGGGCCAAGGATGTTTACCAAACCCTTTTCAAGTCATGGTCTAAAGCTATATTATCTAATGACTTTTTCATGGGGATATTTTAGAGGCTGGTGAAGAGAGATGTAACCAGTTTCAACTTTATATTTCATATGAGCCATTGTGAAGCATCCAATACCTCAAGTCGGTAATGCTATGTTTGTTGCTTGATTTATGGGTCAGTTCTAGTAGTTAGAACGACCCAAGTGGGGGTATATGTTGTAATGTGTTGGCCGATTTATGTGGGACTTTATGTATTATATATATGTATTGGATATATGTATTCCACACACAGTATTAGTGAACAGGCCAGATATAAGTTGACAATGTTATCTGTTACCCTTTGATGTGTAAATCTTATGCAAGTTGTGTGTGTGTGAGGAATAGCCTTTTAACCTAGTATTTATTGATGGTAATTAGACCTTGAGGCCTAACCGGGGGGGGTATTCATGGAAAACATTTGGTTGACCCCCCCCCCCCCCCAGTGTCAGATCAGTATATGAGAAGACAGGCAGGTTGTCAGCTAGTCTAGAGAAAGATGGTCTGAGAGAAGGTTCTGTATCCATGAAGACATAGGTACAAGAGGAAATATTCGTTGTCGTGAACTCTGTTGGATTTTTGTCATCTGTAAGAATGTTCTGTTTTGGAAGCCAATAAAGTGTTTCTCTCTGGGAGAATCGGGTTTTGCTGCGGAGACAATACTTTTACTAATAACCATATACCATCAACGAGGAACGATTATATTAGATCACTACAACCGGGTTTTTTTTTTTTTTTTTTCCTTTTGGGTTGATACATTTGTGAACCAACGCCTACCTGTTTCCAAGCCCGGAAAGATCTCAGCGTTATTGCTTTCTTTTACAAAATAAAGGCCTGGGCTGGGTTAAAGCCACCTGCACATTTGACTTACTTTCTGGTAAGCATGTTTTCCTCAAGGTGGTGGTGCACTATGTTATGTTAACATCACTGGTGTGTTCTTCATCATTTATTTGGAATATTTAATATTAAATATTTTTAGATTTATTTTTTTGGACTTCAGCTAGCACAACACACTCTGTGTTGTAATTTTTATATCACTTGGACTGGTTCATTCAATATTTTTTGGACTGATTATATGATAATATAATTTTTATTATAATACATTTTATTAGATATTTAATTTAAATATGTATTGAGCCTCACCGATTAAGGTAAACATTTCAGGTCAAAAGATACCGGCATTGGTAACCAAAGTGAAGAGGGCGCTGGCAAGAAATTTCATGTCGGCATCGGATTGTCTGAGCCTGCTGGGGTCCCTGTCCTCCTGTATTCCCATGGTGAAGTGGGCCAGGTGGCATCTGCGGGGGTTCCAGCGGGGGTTCTTATCACAGTGGAGGAAGGATCACCTGGATCAGGGAATAATGGTCACACCCTCGATGAAGTCCAGTCTGGTGGTGGACGAGATCTTCCAATCTTCAAGCTCACTGCTCGCTGGGGCCCATCTCGTGGACCATCCTCACGTCAGATGCAAGTCGGTTGGGCTGGGGAGCACATGTTCAGCACCAGCTGGTACAGGGAAGGTGACAGTTCAACCCAGACAAGGTTGTGTCGAACATCTTGGAGCTAAGGGCAGCATGGATGGCAATGCTGAACTTGGCCCCCTACCTCAAGGGGAAATCCATACTCCTGCAGATGGACAACAGGGCGGCAGTGGCCTACGTCCAGAACCAGGGAGGAACTCACAGCAAGTCCCTTTTCAGCGAGGTAGCTCCCATTCTGACCTGGGCCGAGGAGAATTTAGTCGACCTACGAGCTTCTTACATCCCAGGGCCCGAGAATCAAGTGGCCGACCAGTTTTCAAGGACTTTTAGCGACAACAACGAGTGGTCTCTCAATCAGGGGGTCTTCCTTTGGATATGCCTCGAGATTCCCATCTCCGGGGACAGCAGGAGTGGATGCTCTGGTCCAACCTTGGGACTTCCAGAGAGGATATGCGTTCCCACCGATCCCTCTGATATTGAGGTTTCTCCAGAGACTGACAACAGAAAGGGTCACTGTCCTGGCAGTGATCCCGTATTGGCCAAAGAGGCCGTGGTTCGCACTCTTAGTCAAGATGGCCTTGTTCAAGCCGCTTCCCCTTCCACACATGAACAACCTACTGTCACAAGGCAATTTCTCGCATCCGCACCCAGAAATCCTGGACCTGAGGGCATGGAAATTGAGCGGGAAAGGTTGGATAAGTAAGGATGTTCACCTAGTGTCATCCAAAATCTACTGCAGGCAAGGAAAGCTACCACTAATTCCACTTATTATAGGATATGGAGGAAGTTCACAGAGCTGGCAGAAGCTAACCGTTTTAACCCCCTGGAGCCGGGAGTTCAGAATATTCTTCTTTTTCTACAGACCGGTTTGGATTTAGGTTTGGGCCTAAATACACTGAAGGTCCAAGTCTCAGCCCTCTCAGCTCTAACAGATACATGTTGGGCACTGAACCCTCTTGTCGAGCGCTTTTTGAAAGCAGTGCTAAGACTACGGCCTCCCAAGAAGACGCTGTATCCTAAGTGGGACTTGACGATTGTGCTTAATGCCTTATCAAAACCTCCTTTTGCCCCCACAGAGGAATGCTCTTTAGAGGACATCACCCTGAAGACGGTATTCCTGATCGCCATCACTTCGGGTCGCAGTGTATCGGAAATACAAGCTCTGGGGTCACAAGAGCCTTACACCACCTTTTTTCCGGATAGAGTGGTTTTGCAACCCATCCATCAGTTCGTTCCTAAGGTACCCTCGATTTATCATCTCAATCAGGAATGGGTTCTGCCGGCATTCGGGGAGGAACCAACCTACGCAAAACTTCACGAGCTAGATATAGCTAGATCCCTGAGGCACTATTTGACACTAACACAACAGTTCCGAAAGGATCAGAGGCTGTTTATCATCGGCAAGGGCGCGAAGAAGGGAAAAGCAGCATCAAAGACGACCTTGGCAAGCTGGATCATTAAACGAATCCAGAGGGCATATTGGGCTAGTGGTCTTCCAGCTCCAGATGCGGTCAACGCACATTCCACACGAGGAATGGCCTCTTCTTGGGCAGCCTTGGTGTGGGTTTCCCCGGAGATCATTTGTC
Source organism: Lithobates sylvaticus (assembly GCA_028564925.1). Lineage (NCBI taxonomy): Eukaryota > Metazoa > Chordata > Amphibia > Anura > Ranidae > Lithobates > Lithobates sylvaticus. The sequence continues at coordinate 175,761,931 of CM053031.1, read as the reverse complement.
GAGCGGCTAGTTGGTCATCATTCAGCACCTTCATGTCGCACTATAGTGTAGACCTAGCTGTTCTTACTTCCTGAGAATTTGGGGAAAAAAAACTTGCAGTTCTCTGTACTGTAGTTTTCATTAAAATGTATTATTGCAGTACCCTCCCTGTAAGCGAGTTATTTACCATTGGTATGCTGCCATGGAGGCACCAGGAAAACGGAAAATTGAATACTTACCTTTCCGTAATTTTCCTTTCCTGGTGCCTACCCATACACCCTCCCTTAAATAATCCTTAAGGGTTTGTGGTCTAGTTACAAGAATACTGACGGGGGTTCAACACTCTTATTTCTAGAGTTTGAAGTGGTCCTGTAGGTTGGTTGGGGGCGGAGCAACCAACCATTGGTATACTGCCATGGGTAGGCACCAGGAAAGGAAAATTACGGAAAGGTAAGTATTTCATTTTCCGTTATCATTCTGAGCCCGGCATTTTTCATTCTTGTCACAATCATTTTTGGCCACTACTGTCTATTGATATGTAAAACACTTTTTGTTAAATCATTTATTTTTTTATCAATAATAACATCTAGTTAACAACAATAATTTTCGGACAATAATTAAAAAATACTATACCTGGCTCCAGCTAGGCTCCTCAACTTCTTCAAGGATGGAAGGCCCAGGTTGGTCCTCGGAAGCCTCAGCTGGGGTTGAGGGAAGGGTGGATGGAAGTGTAGAAAGGGATTTCCTGGCTTCAATCTGGTCTTCCAGAAACCGCATTCTGTTTTAGTACCACAGACTGGGTACATACACATCCTTTGCTGCTGCTCCTGATTTCATGGAAGCCTGGACCTTGTCTACATCGGGTACCTGCATATTCACAAATTGCAGCAGTTTCTCCTATCGATGCCTTCCTAGCTGGTTTATTTCGATATAAGGGGTTTTTAACCTCCCACAAATTTCTCATATCCCTGTATCTGTCTATGAACTGGCCCATGAATTCAGGGTCTTTGAATTGTTTCATATTGCTGCAAGACAAAACACAAGACAAAAACACTAATATCAGGCTAAACTCTCCTAATCTTATCCCAATGTAGGCCTTAATCTCGAATCAGTATAGGCCACAGATATCCCAAGTTAAAATGATACCTTCATTATAACGCTCGGCGCTTCCTCCACTCACAGATCGTACGTAAAACACACGTGTGTTAGCTTTATATACACTGCGCATGCGTGAAACTCCGCCCTGACGTTCTTTCTAGAATATTCCCTGCCCCTTCTCTTTCGTCACAGTGGGAGTGGAACATGGCGGAGACACAGCAGGTGTGTAATGACAGTAACGAGGAGGAAAGCCTGGAGCCCAAAACTTCCCGATCCCGCAGAAGATTTAAGGACTCAAATATGGCCTTTATAGAGATGGTGGAGATGGTGTACATCTTGAAGAAGGCCAACTATGATGGGAAGTATGGACCGTACCTAAACCCAAATGTGAGAAAGGCCTAGATCATGACTAAAGTTGTGAAGAGTCTGCACAGGAATTTTGGGGTAAGACGATCCAAGGAACAATTGAGAAAACGCTGGTCAGACCCTAAATTGAGGGAGCAGGATCAGTACAGAAGGATCAAGAAAGTGCTTCTAAAAAGTAAATAGTTGTCGTGTGTCATTATTATTAATATTATTATTATTATTATTAATAATAATAATAATAATAATAGTAATAATATTATTATTACTTGCATGCTGCTCCCATGTGCTTTTCTTTACTGTTGTACAGTTTTAAATGGCAACTTTCAGGCTCGTGGGCACAGTAATTGTTCGTTCGCCAAGTGAATACAATGTTTTTGGCAGATACAGGGTTAACTACATTTTTGGTCATGCTAATTTGTATTAAAAGAAGTTTAGGACATTGTCTAGATGTGTTTGAAACTAGAAAAAATTATAAACTTGATTCAGTGTAATGTAAGGAGAGGACACTCGACAGCTGTTTACACATCTGGACTCAGGAGCACTAGTGTGGGACACCAGAACAAACTTTTTACGGTGTTCCACACAGGTACTCCAGTGGATACTTGGGGTGTCTCCATGTATGAAACTTGTACAAAAAAGGTAAGTATTCCCACTTTGGTAAGGGCAAAAATCATGTTTTCAGCTTGAAACTCGCTAAAACAGAGAATTGTACCCCACTTCCCAGCAATGTTTCATATTCCTATTTCTGGCCTCAAATATCTGTGTGCTAAGTATACCTTTTGTTTCATTCTCATAGGGGAGAAAAGACTCATGACATCTGAGGACACCAGGACCCCCCCACTTCCTGAAAAAGGGGAACAGAGGACAACACAACCTCAGGATGTAGAGGAAGGAGAGGTGGTTGAAATTGTCACCACAGCAGGTGAGTGTCTGACACCACAGATTGAGGTAATAGATGTATGCCTGCATATTTATAATACATGGTGTGTATTTTTTTCTTTTAGGTGATGTGCATGTTGTGGAAGAACAATCTCCTAATTTCACCAGTGACAGTGCACAAAGGCTAATCCAGGACATTATGTTTTGTAGTCGGGATTTAGAAATCAACAAGCAAAAAACAAATGAGGTTGAACAAAAACTGAAGAACATGATTGATGTACTAGGAAGAATCGAAATAACCACAAAAATTACACCAATTTTTTTTTGTAAACAATTTTTTTGACGCATTTTAAAAGCCAAATTTTGAAGATGCACACAGTGTGTCAACATGTGCTATCTGCCATCAGAAGATATCAATGTATGCGTTTTGTGGGTGCAACCTCTTCCTCCCAACTAAAGTAGGTGAGAGGAAGTGGTTGCACCCCCAAAACACATCCATTGATCCCCCATGATGGGAGATAGCACATGTTGACATTAGGCATGGTATCAGGAGGGAAATCCCAAGTTTGACTCCGTATTTGTGTGTGTGACAGACCTAGTCGGGACACAGGCTTTTTGAGAGGACTAAATGCGAGCCTCCTGCCAACTGATTACGGGCCATGGCATTTGGGGGAACGGTGCTCTTTGTGAGCTGCATGCCTGGGGACCGCTGAGCTGGTTTTACTTGGATTCAGGTCCATGCTGGCCCCCCAAGACACACTCTGTATATGTATTTGGCATTAGCAAGAGACTGAATGACTGTTGGGACACAAGCTGTCAGATGCCAATGTAATGAACTCCAGTCAGCCTGTCTGTTGTGTAAATGAGTATAGTCTGGCTTGTAGGAGTGTTTCACCTATTGTTGTGTGTGCTAATTAACCCTGCAAATTGAATGAAGTAGTCCAGTGTTGATTAGATAATTAGATCATGCTAATTTTGTTAGGTACTAGTCACATCGGCTGCTTAAAGAGATTAGTTAATTCGTTTATGTTAAGTTGTTACAAGTGTATTGTTAGAGTAATATGAGCAGGAGGGGGGGGTCTCCTCTTCTACTGTATATAAATGTCATTTTTAGTTTTGAAATAAATCATCAGTCCGTGTTGAGCAACTAAGCAAGTGTCGTCTCGTTTAGTGCTTGGGAGCGGTTGGAATATCTGATATCTATATCCAGACTGAAAGGAAGTTATATATGACGAACGCACTCAAGAGGAGTGTAGAGATGTTCCGTCACATTGTTGGCAAGCAGTGGGATTGTGCTTCCTGCAGTCTGGGACATCCAAACCTCCACCGGGATCCAAGATCAGGATAGCAGACTTCGGTCACCCCAGCGGAGATATGGACCTGGCATCAGAGTTCCCGGGGCTGCTGCGGATCATCCTTGCAGCATACACAAGGACTGTGTCTGAGGAGGAATACCTGGAGCTCAGGCAGCAGATCCGGGTGGAGCTCTGGATTGTAGCCCTCCAGCTCGCTGGTATAAAACAGGGCAAGTGCTTTCCAACCCAAGAGCAACGGGCCAGTGACCAACGGGCATTGCGGATGGCATTCCTGGGAGAGCAGCCCTAAGAGCAATGGGTGACTGAGTTGAACAGGCTGGTCCAGCAGGAGATAGAGCTGGACAATCATTATCGGGCTCTGCAATGGCACGCAGAGCAGGGATATTTAGGGGAGACAACAGAATGCTCTCCAGAGGGATATGACTTTGGAGGCCCTGGATTGCTGTGGGAGAGCCTTACAGATCATTTTGTGTTTGGCGATGAAGGGGAACCTACCCTTGAGGACCTGCGAGAATATAGAGAAGCTATGCTCGGTCTTGCAGGGGTCTCAGAGCTTTAACCAGATCTGGGCCATTTGCTAAGGAAGGAACAGCATCTGGAAAGGGCATACAGGAAACTGCTAGAACACGTTCAGCAGCATGCCAGAGAATCGGCAGTGGAAACTCTGGAGATTGTCGTCCCCAAACCTGAAGTGCTGACAACAGGGCAGAACTCTGCTAACTTCTGCCCAGCACCAACAGTGGCTTCGCCCTTCTTGAGAGAAGAGGTAGTCGGCCTTTCTCCCACAACACTGACAGGGACATGTGATTTTCTGCCAGCAGCACCTATGGAGTTACAACAAACTTCTCCAGCTGAAGATCTGGTAACAGAACAGAGGGTCCAAGACCTCTGTCCCACACCTGTGGCAGTTCTGGAGGCCCAGGGTGAGGAGGTGGTGGTCACTCCCGAGCAGCAGCTCAGGACCCAAGGGGAGAATGCAATCTGCACTTCACAACTGCAGCTTGATCTGGTGTCAGTGGATGGGCCTGTGGTCTCCACTAACAGAAAACCAGCAGAAGTACTGGCAACCGGGCAGAGTGCTACCAACCTCTGCCCAGCACCGGTAACAGCTGCGGAGTTCCAGGGAGCTGGGGCAGTCGGCCTCTCTCCCCAACAGTTAGCTGGAGCAGATGAGGTAGGGAAGCTCCTACGCCCAGCTGAACTGCTGGCAATGGAACAGAGCGCTGCTGGCCTCTGCCCTCAACTGACACAGGACAGATTTCCTGTAAAGGTGGTTGGGAATTCAATCTCCACCTGTATACCCCAGGGATGCTGGGCAGTAGGCCCATATGCCCAACAGCATGACAGACTGAGCCCAGTCACCCTGTCTTCTCTCCAGCGGCTGAAAAGACTCCAGGGAGAAGGGCCAGTCCAGGCCTCTCCCCAGCGGCAGATATGTTCTTTGAGAGAGGCAGAGGTTGGCTGGGTGAGTGCTCTGTTTGAAACAATTTGTTTGGGGTACTGTGTGGGTACAGGCATTAGAGGACTGGAACTATGGACTAACTTCGGAGTCAACCCGTCTGGGGTCTCCTACTGTGTTAGTCTCCTGCCGAAAGGGGAGAAATGTGACAGACCTAGCCGGGACACAGGCTTTTTGAGAGGACTAAATGCGAGCCTCCAGCCAACTGATTACGGGCCATAGCATTTGGGGGAACGGTGCTCTTTGTGAGCTGCATGCCTGGGGACCGCTGAGCTGATTTTACTTGGATTCAGGTCCATGCTGGCCCCCCAAGACACACTCTGTATATGTATTTGGCATTAGCAAGAGACTGAATGACTGTTGGGACACAAGCTGTCAGATGCTAATGTAATGAACTCCAGTCAGCCTGTCTGTTGTGTAAATGAGTATAGTCTGGCTTGTAGGAGTGTTTCACTTATTGTTGTGTGTGCTAATTAACCCTGCAAATTGAATGAAGTAGTCCAGTGTTGATTAGATAATTAGATCATGCTAATTTTGTTAGGTACTAGTCACATCGGCTGCTTAAAGGGATTAGTTAATTAGTTTATGTTAAGTTGTTACAAGTGTATTGTTAGAGTAATATGAGCAGGAGGGGGGATCTCCTCTTCTACTGTATATAAATGTCATCTTTAGTTTTGTAATAAATCATCAGTCCGTGTTGAGCAACTAAGCAAGTGTCGTCTCGTTTAGTGCTTGGGAGCGGTTGGAATATCTGATATCCAGACTGGAAGGAAGTTATATATGACAAACGCACTCAAGAGGAGTGTAGGGACGTTCCGTCACAGTGTGCATCTTCAAAATTTGGCTTTTACAGGGGTGACATGACCCCATCTGATGAAGGCAAGATCAACACATTTTGGACACTATAATGTAAGTTCCTTCGTTGTGTATGTTATGTTTTGAAACATTCCTGTTTATGTACAAAAACATTTTTTACAAACTAAAACTTTATAAAACCAAGATGTGTTTTTTTGACCAAAAATTTTTTTTTAACGCACATGTGCATGTGCACGGAGTAAAAGGTTTTATACTCAACAATGTGTGGCTTCTTCTTTCAATACTCAATACCAGTTTTTGTATTAAGTTGGTGTTTACAGTGACAGTGGGGGTTATTTAATAATGGAAAAAACACTTGGCACTACAAGTGCACTAGGAGAACCTAGGAGACAGCTAAAAGAAACACATGCAGTAAATCAAAATCAAGATTTTATCAGCTAAAATAGAAAATATTTACAAATTTGCTGGCATAGTAATGGCCCCCTACCCGTAAAATAATCTACATATTTTTGACGCACTTCACGGGTGCCTTGGGGGGGCAAGCCAGGACTGTCAGTTTCCAGGGCCGTCAGTGGATTTTCTGGAAGTCCGGCCTTAGGCCCAACTGAGGTAACATAATTTCTCTTCAAAAAGTTGTGAAGTTAGCAGCATGCTAGAACTATGTGGTTCAGTTGGTACTTCGCCATATTAATAGCCGTAAGAAATAGGTCGAACTGGCTGGCCATTATCCCAAAGGCATTCTCCACGACTCTCCTGGCTCTGGCCAGCCGGTAATTAAAAATCCTCTTCTCCGGGGTGAGGGTCCTCTGGGGGAATGGCCTCATCAGGTGATTACCCAGACAAAATGCTTCATCAGCGATAAAAACAAATGGGAGTCCTTCAACTTTCAATTTCTCAGGTGGCAATCCCAAGCCACCACTCTGGAGACGTCGGTAGAACTCAGTCTGGGCAAAGACTCCACCATCCGACATCCAGCCATTCTTCCCCACTCGTATTTCGCCAACACCACCGCCATCAACACAATACTATTGAAACCCTTATAATTAAAATGGTATGACCCTGAGTGGGGTGGTGGGACGATTTGGACATGTTTCCCATTGATTGCCCCTCGCAGTTGCCCCCCTGCAGTTAGGAAAGTCCCAACGCTGAGCAAATTGTAAAGCCACAGTCTGCCATTCCTGTGGCTTCAAAGGAAACTGTGGAGTCAAAAAAAGAAAAAACAATATTAGTACTTTTGCACATAACATTGCAAGCAGATTAGACACAAACATTCTTGGCCAACATCAGTATAACATTTATTTTAAAGAGTATTTAAAGACAAAAATATAAGGTCCACTTATCAGATTCCTCACCCCCTCTGATGGCCCATTGGAAACATTTTAGGGGGGGTTATAAATAAAATAAAGCCTCTGGCACTCTACCTTAATTTAAGGACAACAATAACATTTGGACACTGTGACGGATCTTGGATACCTTTGCTGGGCACCTCCGCCAGACCTATGTCTCCTGTCCTCCAAACGCACCCGCAGCCTGCAGACTCGCCATAACCAGCCCTTAACCCCTCAATCACGAGACAAGCCACACAGGTGTTGAGGGTTAAACAGGCAGAGCATAAACTGTTTATTAAATACAAAAACATACACCTTTAAACACAGTTAAGGACACTACCCTTAGCCTTGTCATAGAGGGGGTACGGGACAAGGAAGAACCAATGGGAACACTTGTACGCGGAAACAGAAACTACAGTTGAAACACATAAAGAGATTATGATAAGCAGGCAGCCCCTCCTTACACATCCCCTGCTGGGAGATGTCTCCAGACATTTGTCTACGTGCCATGACCCAACACAATTAAACACAGCAGGGGGGGGGAGAAGGCATGTAGCATTGCATTACATAGAGTACATACAGAGTCCCCAAGTCTCTTAAGCCCCATACACACGGTCGGACTTTTTCATCAATTTGGTCCGATCGGACAAGGTTGTTGAAAAATCAGACCGTGTGTATGCACCATCGGACAGTGTTCGTCGGTTTGTCCGTCGGACAAAGTCTTATCTCCTGCTGGAAAGATTTCCCGTCAACCCGGTCCGATCACACCAAATCCGAGCGTGTGTACGCTTGTCCGATGGACAAAGTGCTACGCATGCTCAGAAGAAATTCTGTGACGGAAGCGCTCGGTCAGGTAAAACTACCTTTCCTAATCGACACAGCACATTCGTCACGCTGCAATGTTAAAATGTCTTTAATGCAGCGCATTCTCTTTTTCTTTACAATGCAACAAGAATGACATGTTTTAGCTGCTCCTATTCACCCGCACTTCTCACAAACTTACTTCTTTATTACTTTGCAGCATTTATACACTACATGTTTATTTTTACTCTGAACGGAAAAGAATCTTTGTTATTTTTTTACCATGATTTGTCTTTTTTTTTTTTTTTTTGGGGAATACATATTTGAATGTTTTTTTTTTTTTTTTTTTTTTTTTTGGAGGGGGGTTGTGTGTCTCAAATTACCAAAAACACATTATTTACATTTGTATTTCTTGCTTAAATTTACTAGGAGGTTGTTTGTTGTTGTTGCCCCTTGTTAATTCTACTTTAGGATTAGTGAAATGTACCAGCCTACTCAAAGAAAAACTGTCATTGTAGCAAAGTAAAACACAATAGTCAATGATTATTTCAAATCAAAAAAACCTTTATTTAGGTCACACCAACAAACCAAAGAGGAACGCAGCCATGGTGAAACTTGGGGAATTTGCAAAGTCTTGGCCCCCCACGGCAACCATCATTGTCCAAGCGTAGAAAATTGGGGGCCTGAGGAGTACGTATATTAAGGGGAGTGCAATCTGGTCGTGAAGTCCAAAGTATCCGGAACTGCAGCAGATGCCATCTAGGTCCCCAGGCTCTGGTACTACAAGAGGCTCCATCTTCTATCACACCAGACTGATTGCAGGTCGTCACTCTCAGGTCTTCCTTCCACGCTTCCTTCCACGCTGTGGCTGTCGTGCTGGTGGGGTGGCAGAAGGAGGAGGAGGAGGAGGAGGAGGCGGAGCATGGTAACTATGGCAAACATGTGTGACTGGGGTCATCTCCCCAGCCCTACCCTTATTTAGGACATGGAGGATGAGCCCCTCACACATGTTGCGTTGCCCCACCTCCATACCCATCATTTTTGTGACAACCACCGAGCCAAAGGTCTCCTCGTCGGCGGGTGTGGCATGTAGGGAGTCTGAAGCCTCTCTGATCATCCGGAGCGCTGACTGTGCCGCATAACCCCCCCTTCTCGCCCTTTTGTACGGAGGGCGGAGGGGAGGGGTTTGGGTGTCAGTCAGGCTCCGAGGCCTAGCCCCCTCTTGGCTGCCACTACCCAGCTGGTGGCTGCCACTAACCCCTGCCTCCTCCTGACTGCCACCTTCCACAGCCACCTCCTGGCTGAGGTCTTCCTGTGTAGGAAAAAGGGACATAGTTTCAGTTATTTGTTCATCAAACACACACAATTCTCATCTAGTGACTGGTGCAAAATGTTTACAAATAGAAAACCATACAATTCTCAGCCCAGCAGTTTAGATTCTGGCCCCAAATGTCTCCCACACCACTGTCTGTTGATATGTCAAACACGTTAGGAACTAAGCAATTGGCGATCCTGAATTAAGTGAACATCATTCATTATTCCCATAAATGGTAACAAAACTACTATACCTGGAACAAGCTGGGCTCCTCCACCTCTTCCAGACTGGAAGGCCCAGGTTGCTCCTCGGAAGCCTCATCAGGGGTGGGCTGTGCGCAAGGAAGCGTGGAAGGAGGAGTTGAGGTTGGCTCCGTGACATCAGCCTGGTCCTTCAGAAAATGGAGACTCTGATAGTACCAGAGCTTGGGGACATAGACCTCATCTGCTGAAGTTGCAGTTTCCTCAGACTTCACGACCTTCTTCCTCTCCCTGATATACGCACTCCTCAGGCTGCCAATTTTCTTTCTAATATCATCAATAGTTGCCGTGGGGAACCTTGGCTTGACAAATTCCACAAGTTCCTCCAGGGCTGCGTGCCTCTTTGGTTTGTTGGTGTAATGTGGGTGTATACCCTGCCACAATATGGGAAAATCCCTGTATTTGGCAATGAAGAGGGGGAGAAAACTCATGTCGTTGAATCCCTTCATATCAATCTCTGCAAGACACAACAACACACCAAACCCTATAAATTATGTCAGGCTAAACTCTCCTAATCTTCTCCATAAAGAAGCCTCAAGTTCAAATCAGTCTAGGCTAGTTATGTACCAACGTTAAATTGTACCTTCGTTTGTAGCGATCGTCTCGTGTGAGTTTTCTCTCCCCTCGTCTCCCAGATCGTGGCTACGACACAGGCGTGTGACGTTTTATATACACTGCGCATGCTTCAAACTCCGCCCGCCCCTGACGATCTTTCTCGTCTATTCCCCACCCCTTCTCTTTACGGCGTAGTGGGGAGAGCACATGGCGGGGACACAGCAGGTGCGCCACAAATATCCCACCAACGAGGAGGAGGACGAGGAAAGTCCGGAGGCAGAAACGTCCCGATCCCGGAACCTGAAATTCAAGGCCTCCAATATGTCATTTGGAGAAATGTTGGAGATGGTGGACATATTAAAGAGGAGCGACTATGATGGGAAGTATGGGCCTTACCTCAACCCCAATGTCCGCAAGGCCAAGATCATGTCTAAAGTTGTGAGAAGGCTGTACAATAATTTTGGGGTACAACGATCCAAGGAGCAACTCAGGAAACGCTGGTCAGACCTGAAACTGAGGGAGGCCGATCAGTACAGAAAGATCAAGAGAATTCTTCAAAAAAGTAAGTAGTTGTGTTTTGTGTTTGATTTCTTGCTTGCATACTGCTCCATTGTGTTTTGATTTTTACCAAGTTGTACATTCCAAAATGGCCACTTTCAGGTTCGTCTGTGCATTCGATCGTACTCAGCCTCGATCTTTCTGCCACTGTCATGGTCGTGTGTGTGTGCATTCGATCGTACGCAACCTCGATCGTTCGGCCACTTATAATACGATGTTTGGTGTTTTTTTGGGGAAAGGAAGTTTGTTCTCACTAGAAATGTCATCAAGAATGTAAAGCCAATTTATTCAATGTAAAGGAGAGGTCACTCAGTAGCTGTTTACCCATCTGGACTCTAGAGCACTAGTGCTGGGACACCCAAACCCCCTTTTTATTATGCTTTTCCACACATGTGCTCCAGTGGATACTAGAGGGGGGTCTCCATCACACAAACTTCTACCAAAAAGCTAGTCAGTTTAGCACCTTTACAAAGTGACTTCATTCATGTAGTTGACATTTGTAACTGGCCAAACTAAAATAGTGTCCGTCACTTTCAAGCAATGTTTGTCATTTCCTATTTCTGCCCTCAATAGCTTGTGTTGCTAAATCTTCCTTTTGGACATTCTCATAGGGGAGCGAAAACTTGGGCCGTCTGAGGAAACCCCCAAACCAACACCTACCAAAAAAGGGGAAAGAGCAGAAGCAGAGGAGGAGGAGGAGGAGGAAGGAGAGATCATCGAACTTGGAGAAATTGTCACCACAACAGGTGAGTGTGGGAGAACACAGCTACTGGTAAGCTAATCCATGTATGGCTGCCTCATTTCCAACACCCCATTTTTGTTTGTTTGTGGTTTTTAGGTGACGTGGATGTTGTGGAAGAAAAATCGCACTTTACCACAGAGAGTGCCCACGTACTCATCGGAGAGATAATGGTCTGCAATAGAGATCTAGATTACATAAAGCAAAACATCAATGATGTTCAACAAAAATTGAAGAACATCATTGATATTTTAGGAAAAATATGAAAACGCACCAAGTAATTAACACACATTTGTGCCAGCTTCAGAACACATTTGCAACTTAAAAACTGTCTGAAATTTGGAACATGCACACATTGTGTCCACATGTGCTAGCTCCCACCATGGTGGATGAATGGCAACGTTTTTTTGGGGGTGCAAACACTTTACGAACTACGAAAGTGGTTGTGGTGAAGGGGTTGCACCCCCAAAAAACGTCCATTCATCCCCATGATGGAAAATGGCACTTTTGAAGCTTCTAGGCATGTGTTTTACCATCTAATGACCATTTTCAGTCCCAAATTGTGTGCATGTTCCAAATTTCCACTTTTCGGGGGTGACCCCCCCATGTGATGAAGGCAAGATCAAACACACTTTGAACATATAGTCATGTCTGATCTTGTCTTCACTTTACAAAGTTGAACTTTCCAAGTTCCTAGGTTCTGTTTTGCTCCATGCCTGGTTTTACCAATTGCGGAATGTTTGTAAACAATGTTGTAAATAACCAAGATGTTGTCAGTTTTGGCGTGAAGATTGTAAACGCACTTGGGAATGTTTTCCTAGTAAACTTTTATTTTTCTAAATGTGTGGCTTCCTTATTTAAAAAACACAATGCATTATGTATGTAAAATGAAAAGGATATGGGGGGCAATGGGTGTTATTTACTAAAGGCAAATCCACTTTGCACTCCAATTTTCTTTCCCGGGGAACTTTTTCAATGCACTTGTAGAGCATAGCGGATTTGACTTATGTAAATGACACCCACAGTGCTTTGTACGAAAACACGGAGCACAGCATTTTGGAGAATACACACATGTCAGACCTGGTGATGAAAAGGAGTATTTTGGGTGTCAGTTATGCAGTACAAACCTTCTCTAGACCAAAGATTAGGTAGGAAACACACAACATGAGAATAATCTTTTTGGGAAGAAGAGGCTGTTACCTCCTTTTGCCCAGAAAGTGCATTCCCACTGTCGAAGGCAAAGGGAAAAAATGTCAAAGTAAAATAAGCTAAAAAGAAGACTGAAATGACATGAAATCATAGGTTGGTTAAAATATCAGATTTATTAAAAAATGCCTCTCACACATCGTCAGCCAGAGCAATGGCCCCCCTACCCACAAAGTACTGCATATATTGGTCCCGGACCACACGGGCATTTAGAGGGGGCAAGCCTGGACGTGCCACTCGAAGGGCTGTGAGTTCGGCATTTGGAGGGCCCTCCACATCTGGGCCAACGGGCACCACATAGTTCCTGTTATGTCTTTTGAGGAAGTTGTGCAATATGCAACAGGCAAGAACTATGTGGTTCAGTTTGTATTCCGCCAAGTTAAATGCCGTCAGGAACAGGCGGAAGCGGCTGGCCAGGATGCCAAAAGCGTTCTCCACAACTCTTCTGGCTCTGGACAGCCTGTAGTTGAAGACCCTCTGGTCCGGGGTGAGGGTCCTCATCGGGAACGGCCTCATCACATGGGGAGTCAACGCAAACGCTTCATCTGCGACAAAGACGAAGGGGAGTCCTTCGGCATTCTCCTCTGGAGGTGGCAAGCACAGACTGCCACTTTGGAGACGCCAGTAGAACTCCGTGTGCTTAATGGCCCCACCATCCGATATCCGGCCGTTCATCCCCACGTCCACATACATAAACTCGTATGTTGCCGACACCACCGCCAACATCACTACACTATTAAACCCTTTATAATTATAATAGTAGGACCCCGAGTTGGGCGGTGGGACGATGCGGACGTGTTTCCCATCAATTGCCCCTCCGCAGTTAGGAAAGTCCCAACGGCTGGCAAAGTGGGAGGCCACAGTCTGCCATTCCTGTGGCGTGGAAGGGAACTGTGGAGTGAAACAAGAAAAAAAAAATAGTCACTTTGCACCTAAACATTGCAAGCAGATTAGACAATCAACATCTTGGAACAAGAGCATTGTCTAAAATTGGAGGCTGGAAAGTATTTGCACAGAAAAGTAGAGGCTCCCCTTCACAGATTACTCACCCCCCCATCAATCCCCCCACTTCTGATGGGCCATTGGCAATAACTAGGGGTTTTGGGGGGGGGGGGGGGTGGACAGCTAACCCTCTGCACTTCATTGATTGGCAAATGGCTCAATAATGTGGGCTAGTTTGGCCAGACCCTCTTTAATTAACACTATTGGCAGGCCACAGGAAATATAAAATAACATTTCAACCCCCCCCCCCCCCCCCAAAAAAGGCAGGCACAGTGTGACATTATTAAATTACCAAGCAAGCTAATAGGAGGGAAAGAAGACAAAAAAATAGGAAATGGAATGTATGGAGGCAGTCCCTTGCACTACATGCTTTGCTGAATTCATCCCTAAAGATGCGCACTATAAAGAGGTAGGTATATAGTGTGTATGGACCTTGGGAAAGCCAGCAGATAAAGGATTGGTACCATCTGACAGAGCAGTTGGGGGAGGGGGTTCCTAATGAGTTTGCCCCCCCCCCCCCAAAAGAACAAAAAAAGGGGGCTCTACATGAAGTAAACCACACAGCAAACATTTGTGCATATTTTAGGGGGTGTTTTGGGGCAAACAATACTATGCAGCAGACAAAAGACATTGCTTAAGTGACTAGGCCATAGGTGTCTATTGGGGCAGAAGAGCATGCTGGTGAGGTAAGTGAAGGGAAAAATGCATGAAGGAGAAAAGGGGCACAGCATATTAGAACATATTGCAATCATGGTAATTAGGGAAGGAGGTCAAAAATACAAGTCATTAGCAAACAGAGCATACATAGAAGGGAATAGTAAAGTAGAAATGTTACCTTAATATAGTCCTCCTGCAGGACCTGAATGATGGCAGAACAGGTCTCTGGAATAATGATTCCCAGGGCCTGGGGAGAGATACCTGAAGAGAACTTCAAATCCTGAAGACTTCTCCCTGTCGCCAAGTACCTCAACGTGGCAACAAGCCTCTGCTCCGGAGTAATGGCTTGTCTCATGCAGGTATCCTGCCGGCTGATAAAGGGGGTCAGCAAAGCCAAAAGACGGTGAAAATCGGGGTCCGTCATCCTGAGAAAGTTCCTGAAATCATCAGGATTATTCTCCCGGATCTCACGAAGCAAAGGCATGTGCGAGAACTGGTCACGCTGAAGCAACCAATTCTTGGTCCACATACTCCTCGTCACTCTGTTCATGGACGGGTCTTGGGTCAAAGCTAAAAGCCCGACACCAATTCCGCGTACAGCACGAACTCGGCGACGAGTACGCACGGGAAACATCGCTCAGAAGGTCACAAAAGGTCGGCTGGTCAGAACGGACAAACAGAAAGCACCGATAAACAGCAAGGCCTGAAAGAACGAAGTGAATACCAGCAACGAGCAGACAATAAGCAGTGCAAATCAAAGCGTCCTATATCAAGATATAGGCCGCAATGACCAACAAATGCGAACTGACTACACGCACTAATAAACAGATACGCACGACAAGCACAAACTGAAGAGCAGTAACGATCAGTCAGAAAACTGAGAAGCGCGAATCTTAAGTCACCAAACTTCCACTAACTCTCGATAAACACGGGATCAGCAGAAGGAGCCCAACGGGTGCCTGACGTGGTGCTGAACTTCCCTTTTGTAATCTCGTGGACGACGACTTACGTCACGACGTTCTTCCGGACCGGATATTCCGACAACTTTGTCCGACCGTGTGTACGCAACGCCAACATCGGACAAAGTACGTCGGACAAAGTCCGACTGACCTGGTCCCGGATTGTCCGAGCGTGTGTATGGGGCTTTAGTCTGTTCTGGGCCATAGTCTGTGGGCAGGAGGTCAGCCCACAGTCCCTTCCAAAACACACAGTGACAGTGGGTTCTGTCACATTTCTCCCCTTTTTAAAAACAGACTAAACAGGTTTCTGACCCTCAACTGGTCTGGACCTGTGTTAGTCACCAACTCCCACCCCAGGCAAACAGAAAAAGAAACAGTATGACTCTGGCACTGGGGAGCAAAATAGCACATGTGGTCTCCCGTGAATAAAAACAGCCGCTGCAGAGTGGGAACAGCTGTCCGCACTCCCCCGGGGCTGGGTTGTAGGTATTGAGGGGAGCTGAATAATCCTCTGCCCTGATGCCAGTGAAAAGGTACTTGCTTTTCTCCTGGTGTAGACCAGCCGCTGGGGAGGTATCTTGCAGGGACTATCTCCCAGAGTCTTTTTTAGATGCTGGGCAGAGACCGATAGCGCTCTGCACCGTAGACAGCACTTCTGCTGGGGGGACATATACAAAGGTAGAGTTCAGCCGCTGGAGAGGGGGAAGGGTTTTTTCCCCTCCCGGTTCTGTGACCAGCTGCTGGGGCGACTTCTAACGGGGGCTGTCCTTTCAAACCCTCCAAAAACATACTGAGGGCTGGGCAGGGGCCAGCGGTACTCTGCCCCGTAGCCAGTGCTTCTGCTGGGGGGATAAACATTGGGGTAGTGTCCAAGTGCTGGGAAGGGAGAATTGCTTTCTCCACTCCCGGTGGGGATATCTCCTGCTCGGGAAACAGCTCATGAAGATCCTCTCACAGACTTTCCGGATCCAATTCTGAGGGTGGGCAGAGGCCAGCAGTGCTCTGCTCCATCGCCAGCGCTTCTGCTGGGGATATAAACACTGGGGTAGGGTCCAAGTGCTTGGGAGGGAGAATTGCTTTCTCCACTCCCGGTGGGAATATCTGCTGCTGGGGAAACAGCTCACTGAGGTCATCCCTTGGAATCCCTGGATCTAACTCTGAGGGTGGACAGAGGCCAGCGGCGCTCTGCCTTGTAGCCAGCGCTTCTGCTGGGGCACCAGATGCGATACTCTGGACTCTGCTGATCACCATCTACCAGCCTTCCAGTGGCCATCTCAACTTCCCCTTCTGAGAATTTTATGCTATTAGCTTGTCTCACTGCCTGGGGAACCTCCGATGCTTTCCAGCATTCTAGCACTTACAGTGCCCTCTGTATCATCGCTGCTTCTTCCATTGCAGTTAGGATGGGAAAACCTAGTGGCACACCTGGCCCCATTTGATCCGCATCTTCGTGACTGTGCACTATTTCTCCCGGACAGTCCCAGGCAATGGAAGCCATGCCGAGCTGCTGATCACCGTCAAACAGCCGCCTGTAGGCAGCCTCGAGCTCCCATTCCTGCTCAACCAGGAACGCAAAATTCCTCCAGGTCACACACCTCTTCAGGGAGGTCCAGCACCTCATCTCGGAAGTCCAGGATGTCTTCCAGCCGCCACTCCTCTTCGCTCCCAAAGTCTGGGTCTCCGTACATTTTTTGATGGAGCAGCCCCACGCCGCAGTAGCCAACACCTTCTGTCTGTCATCTGCTGTACCTGGCCACAGTTGAGCCGCGAACCACCGGAGGGCTCTGTAGCTGGCGTCCAGCCTCATCTCCTCCCGGACCAATCTTCTGAGCTCCGTCTTCCACACATCTCGCGGTCGTTCCCTCAGGAACACCTCTCGCGCACGGTACTGCGTCCAGTACATCTTTGTGGAGGAGGGAAGGATCTTCCACCCCTCGCTCCTGGCTTAGCATCTCTTGCCAGAGTTGCCGACAGATCACATTCCCCCAGCCGAGCATGTTGTGCTCTGTCGCTTGTACCCAATGTTGCTTCCGTATGCCTTGCAGCCTCCTCCCGAACTCCGATCTCATGTTGGCCGGTCCCTGTATGGCTCCTCTGCGGCTGACCAGATCTTGAATCCTGGTGGTGGTTTGAAAGTCCCAGACTGCAGGAGACATCCCACTGCTGCCACCACTGTGACAGATCTCGGATACCTCTGCTGGGCACCTCCGCCAGACAGACCTGTGTCTTCCATCCTCCAAACACACCAGCAGCCTGCAGACTCGCCATAACCAGCCCTTAACCCCTCAATCACATGACAAGCCACACGTGTTGAGGGTTAAACATGCAGAGCATAAACTGTTTAATAAATACAAAACCATACACCTTTTAAAGACAGGGACACTCCCCTTAGCCTTGTCATAGAGGGGGTAGGGGACAAGGAAGAACCAATGGGAACTCAACACTTGTACGTGGAAACAGAAACTACAGTTGAAACACATAAAGGGATTATGATAAGCAGGCAGCCCCTCCTTACACATCCCCTGCTGGGAAATGTCTCCAGACATTTGTCTACGTGCCATGACCCAACACAATTAAACACAGCAACAAGAGGGGGGATGGGGGAGAAGGGTTGTAGCATTACATTACATTGCCATTTTGTCCCCAAGTCTCTCAGTCTGTTCTGGGCCATAGGATGTGGGCAGGAGGCCAGCCCACAGTCCCCTTTAAAACACACAGTGACAGTGGGTTCTGTCACAGATCTAAACACATTTTAGATAAAAAGGGATCTTATCCAGAGGTAAAGGAAGAATGTTTTGGGGGATAAGCCAAGCTGTTGTTTCAGGTGGGAAAAGGAATGTAATCCTGATGTCAGGAATAGCATTCCTAGGTTAGTGATACCGGCATTTGTCCAGTCTGAGAGGGATAGGTTTGGTGCTAGAAGTTGTACAGATTCAGTAGGCAGTAATGAAAGTCTGTCAGATGACAGTCCTGAGTTAAGAAACTGCTGCCCACACCCTTAGAGAAGCAGTGATTGTGCCAAATGGTTGGCACGTTGTTTTGAGATTGAGCCAGGTGGCAGCTACAGTGAGTTTGAGGTCTGCAGAGAGTGCAGTGGCTTCTATTTGTTTCCAAGTTGTGTGGTAGTCTGCTAACCACCAGGTTTTTAATTGGTGTAATATTGTTTCACGGTAGTATGCTTGGATGTCAGGTGTTCCCAAACCTCCTAGTTGGACAGGGGTCAGGAGTATAGATTTTTTTCACCCTCAGGCGTCTTTGTTGCCAGATAAAGTTATTGATAATCCCTTGAAGTTTTTTTATTTGAGCTTGGACAACGGGGAGTGGAATTGTACGAAATAGATATAAGATGTGTGGGAGTAAATACATTTTTACTTGAGCAATCCTGCCAGCCCAGGATGCAGGTACTCGGCTCAACTCTTTAGACAACCGCATGAACTTGCCTATGAGGTCCTCAAAGTTAGTTCGTAGTAAGATATGGCTTGGGAATGTTAATTGAATTCCTAAGTAGGGTAGGAAGGAGTTGGGGGCAAATGCGAAGGGGGATTAGGCAGAGATGGTATTAGGAGTTTGGTGATCTAAGCCTAGGTTGAGCATGAGGGATTTGCTATGATTTCGTTCATAAAGGGGTCTTGAGCTAAATGAGTCTAAGGTGTGTTGGACTGCAGGAAGAGATACTTTTGGATTTGTCAGGGCTATAATGCCAATGACATTAGCGGTATATAGGCCAATTTTATGTTCTGTGTCCCCAATCTTTATTCCTAAAATCATTGGGTCAGATCTTATGGCCTGCGCCAGTGGTTCCATTATCATGGCAAATATCAGTGGGGACAACTGGCAGCCCTGTCTTGTGCCGTTGGTTCGTGCACTCGGCTGAGTGTATAGGCCTAATATAGCCAATAAAAATGTTCTTGAAATTCCAAATTTATGGAGTACCTCCTCCATGTAAGGCCAGTGGACTCTGTCGAACGCCTTTTTTGTATCTAGAGAAAGGAAGAGAGAAGGCGTTTGATTATGTTCCGTCCATTGTATGAGGTCAATAATGCATCTAGTACCATCTGAAGCTTGCCTGCCTGGTAAAAAACCAACCTGATCTAGGTTGAAAATTTGGGGGATAACCATCAAGAGACATTGAGCTAGGAGTTTAGCATATAGTTTCGTGTCTGTGTTGAGGAGTGAGATTGGTTGGTAGTTGGTGGGGGTTATCTGGTGATTTTCCTGGTTTTCGAATGGTGACCACTAATGCTTCCAGAGATTCTTTGGGGATGTTGCCTGTGGATGCGAATTTGTTGTAGATGTTGCATAAATGAGGAACAAGAGGCACAGCAAATTGTTTATAGTATTCATTGGGAAGACCGTTGGGGCCAGGGGCTTTATGTAGGGGGAGCTGTTTAATAAGTTTATGAATTTCACTGGGTGAGAATGGCGCTGATAGGAGATCAAGCTGCTCATGTGAGATGGAGGGGAGGTAGGTAGATGCTAAAAAACTTGCAATGTCTTTTTGGTTAGGGGGTGGCAGTGGATCTGTAAGATTATAGAGTTTTGCATAGAAATTACAAAACTCGTTAGCAATATCGAGTGGGTTAGTTAGGCGTTTGGCCTTGAGAGTTTGTAAGGAATGAGATTTTTTTGTTGGAGTGCTGTCTTTTAAATTGTTTAGCTTTGAAGGCTTCGGGTTTATTGGCTGAGGTGTAGAATTGCAATCTGAGACGTTTAATGTGGTAATCAAATTTAGTATGAAGATGGTCACTGAGTCAGTACCTAATGTTTTTAAGTGCCGAGGAGATATTGTCAGAGGGGCATTGTTTATTCGTAAGTAGGGATGAGTCGAACACCCCCGGGTTCGGTTCGCACCAGAACCTTCGAACGGACCGAAAGTTTGCGCGAATTTTCGAACCCTATTCGTTATAATGGACGCGAACGTTCGAAATCAAAATTGCTAATTACAACGGCCAATATGCATGTTAATGTCATAAAACAGGTTTGGGGACCCGGGTCCTGCCCCAGGGGACATATATCAATGCAAAAAGAACTTTTAAAAACTAACGTTTTTTCGGGAGCAGTCATTTTAATGATGCATAAAGTGAAAAAAAAAAAGGTGAAATTTTCCTTTAAATATGGTACCTGGGGGGTGTCTAAAGTATGCCTGTGAAGTGGCATGTGTTTCCCGTGTTTAGAACTGTCCTTGCACAAAATGACATTTGTAAAGGAAAAAAAGAAGCCATTTAAAACCACTTGCGGCTTTAATGTCATGTCTTGTCCTGGCCGCCATATGGCTGAAAATCCTTGAGAAACTTGGCATGGCTACCCCCCCCACCCCAGCCCCTTTGGGTCTTGTATGGATATTAAGGGGGACCCTGAACCCAAAATAAAACCCTATACCTACAACCCTATATACTCTGAACAGCAGTATATAGGTGGTGCAAACAAGACACGGACTGTAGGTTTGTTCTTAAGTAGAATCTGAACAGGTACATTATGAAGTGTAGCTCCATCCCAAAAAAATCTATTTTTAAGCTTTTTGGAGAACATAGGGAGGGGTTATCACCCCTGTAACATTTGCTGTCTTTGCACATCTGTTCAGAACATGTCACCTCACTTTCTGTCCCAATGACAAATGTTTTTGGAAAAGTGGGGTTTTAATTGAAACAAGGATTGGTGATAAAGCATCAGTAGAGAGGAGATACCTTTTTCCCAAATTAAATCTAACATGATAGAATTTCCCTTCCTAGGGGTAGATTTCCTCTCACTTCCTGTTTTTCTCTTTCCGTTTGCAAGTAGGAGTCGTTTGTAAGTTGGATGTTTGAAAGTAGGGGCCTGCCGTATATACTCTGCAGAAATTTGCCCTATTAGATGTTGGTGTAGCCACAAGACTGGTGGGCACAGGAATGGGCCCTGCTGTGAGTTAATAGATCAAGATTTGTACTTGCATGCACCTGTTGAACCGGGCAGAAAAATTGGGCCTTTGGTGGTGGTGGTGGTGGACGGTGTTGCCACAAGACTGTAGGCCCTCATAGTTACTCTTGGTGGGCGCAGGAATGGGCCCTGCTGTGAACTATTAGATCAAGATTTGTAATTACACGCCCCTGTTAAACAGGGGCTGAAAAATTGTGCCTTAGGCATTGGTGCTGGTGCCACAACACTGCAACCCCTCACAGATACTGTACTCTTAGCACAGCAATGAGACCTGTTGCAAAGCATTGCCTAAAAATTGTAATTACACGCCCCAAAAGGGGCTGAAAAATTGTGCCTTAGGCACTGGTGCTGGTGCCACAACACTGCAACCCCTCACAGATACTGTACTTGGAGCACAGCAGTCACACCTGTTGCGAAGCATCTTTTTAAAAAATTGTAATTACACGCCCCTGTTAAACAGGGGCTGAAAAATTGTGCCTTAGGCATTGGTGCTGGTGCCACAACACTGCAACCCCTCACAGACACTGTACTCTTAGCACAGCAATGAGACCTGTTGCAAAGCATTGCCTAAAAATTGTAATTACACGCCCCAACAGGGGCTGAAAAATTTGTAATTACACGCAACCCCTCACAGATACTGTACTTGGAGCACAGCAGTCACACCTGTTGCGAAGCATTTTTTAAAAAATTGTAATTACACGCCCCTGTTAAACAGGGGCTGAAAAATTGTGCCTTAGGCATTGGTGCTGGTGCCACAACACTGCAACCCCTCACAGATACTGTACTTTAGCACAGCAATGAGACCTGTTGCAAAGCATTGCCTAAAAATTGTAATTACACGCCCCAACAGGGGCTGAAAAATTGTGCCTTAGGCACTGGTGCTGGTGCCACAACACTGCAACCCCTCACAGATACTGTACTTGGAGCACAGCAGTCACACGTGTTGCGAAGCATTTTTAAAAAAAAAATTGTAAGTACACGCCCCTGTTATACAGGGGCTGAAAAATTGTGCCTTAGGCACTGGTGTGGTGGCATGGATCATTGAGGAGGAGGAAGAGGATAGTCAGTGAACATAACAGGACAGTCACTCAGCATCAGCATAGGCAGTCTTGAAGGGATGTGACATTATAAATTATTCCGTTATATCCGCTTCAGGTGCCTGGTAGCTGGTGGTGATCCAAGACTGATTCATTTTTATGAAGGTCAGTCGATCAACCGAGTCGGTGGACAGGCGCACCCTATGATCGGTGACAAATCCTCCAGCAGCACTGAATGTGCGTTCGGAAAGAACGCTGGAGGCCGGACAGGCCAGTAGCTCAATTGCATACTGTGCAAGCTCTGGCCAGTGATCCATCCTCAGGACCCAGTAAGCCAGAGGATTTTCGGTGGGAAAGGTGTCCAAGTCTGACCTTGCCCCTAGGTATTCCTGCACCATGTATATCAGACGCTGGCGATGGTTGCTGGAACCAATCATACCTTGGGGCTGCGGACTAAAAAATTGTCTGAACGCATCGGTCAGACGTCCACCTTCCCCACCGCTCCTTCTGCTACTGACCGAAGCCTCAGCAACTCGTCGTCCAGGACCAGGAGTTTGTAACCTCCCAGTTTCTGGGAACGCGTTGCACAGACCTTTCTGCAAGGCCTCCCTGAGATGTCTCATCCTCTGCTCCCTCTGCGACGGCAAGATAAGGTCCGCAACCTTACCCTTGTACCGTGGATCAAGGAGAGTGGCCAGCCAGTAATGGTCCCTCTCCTTGATCCGAAGAACACGAGGATCCTTCCGCAGGCTTTGCAGGATCAGGGAGGCCATGCAGCGTAGGTTAGCTGAGGCATTCGGTCCTGAGTCTTCTGGGTCACTGAGGATGACATGATCACCAGCCACCTCCTCCCAGCCACGTACAAGTCCACTGGTTTGTTGGGACTGTACATCATCCCTAAAAGACTGCTGCTGCTGATGCTGAGTGCCAGGCTCCACCTCCATGCTCACA